>CM044011.1:12086111-12686111 GCA_024085815.1 Flaveria linearis
AAGAAGTCAAGCGATTTTAGGGTGCTAAGTCAACTGAAGTTTCAACAGTTATTCTTTATAGTTGACTGGAATATATATACGTGTGCTTTTAAATGGTCGTGAAAATATATTAATTTTTGTAATATAGTTAGTTACCTTTTAGGGTGTTCATAAAGCGGATCCTGCACCCCTAATTACCTTGTCTGTCCGGTCCAGCAGACCCACCCAACCTGGCCAGTATATTTGTCATTTCCTAAAATCATAGTTAGTGGCCGGCTTAGGATTTTCATCAAACTCTGCCCAAAACAAGACTGCGCACCCTTAATTATCTTGTACTCTCTTTTTGGTGATTCATCGTAGCTTATATCAAAATTGTTGTATTTCATCTTGTGTGTTTAAAGTGATGCATGGCATGTGTTTTGGACTGCACATCCTTAATTATCTTGTACTGTCTTTTTCGTGATTCATCGTAGCTTATATCAAAATTGTTGTATTTCATCGTGTGTGTTTAAAGTGATGCATGGCATGTGTTTTGAAAGTGATTATGTGATATGAAATAAGTAACAATAAATTCTGATTATTTTAGAATTAGATGTAAAACTACCAGAAATAATCATAATCAGCTTTGTTGCCGCCACTCCCGAACTGATTATCCAAAACTGATTGTTTGATTCCGAAATAATCAGATACTCAGAATCGGTTTTACTATACCCAAACACTAGAAACTCATTATCTATAACTTGAAAAGTGAAACACTATTATTTTATAACCACTTCTAAAACTCAATGCCAAACACCCACTAAATAAAACAAGTTTTTATATATTATCGCTTTCATATAAAGATTCATTGGCATTGTTGCAGGTAAGCATTGGGAAACAGTGGAAGGAGTTCCTTGATCACAACGAAACGATAGGCTTCATATTTGATGTAAATCCCTCAATTTCTCATGTTATATGGTATTACATTTGTCATTGTATCGACTCTCATTGTTTGTTGAACGTGTTAGGTTGCGGCTATCATGACAGAGTTCTGAGCCTCCGTTTAGGCCGTTCTTCTAACGCGCAACGCGCGTTCGGGTATCAAACTAGTTATAATTATACATGCTTGACATTACAACGCAAAACCTAACCGATATTTTCGTTTCATGTCAGAAATTGACACCCCTGTTAGAAGGGTTGTCTCACGCGGTACCTTGCAGTTTAATTCTAGCCAAAGTTACAAGATAGTGGATGATATTAAGAAATTGTACCAAGGCTAATATGATCCAGAAGTCCCATGCTTTAAGAAGTTGTACCAGGATCACTAATCACACCCAAGAAATCATCTTTAATGGTACCAATGCAGAACTGCAAAGCAACAAAAAGAATAAATGAACCCATATGTTTCAAAAGGGGTATAAGCAGATATTACTTGTAAAACGAAGAACACAGATAAAAAGAAAATAGTGGAAGAAAGAATGATTCGTATTAGAGGTGACAATTAGAACCCATTTTCTAGAAAATGGATTGACTTGGGGAACTGGTCAACTTTAAATTTTTTTGCTAAAAATGAAACGATTCGAGCAGGTTAATAGTTACCCAAAGTGTTAGTCGAATAGTTTCGATTAACTGATTTCTTCAAATTATGTTCATATATCATAATAATCGAGCGTTTGGAATAACACATGTCATACAATTTCGGTTGCATCAACACGAGTCCCAATAATTTTCAACCGAACTTCGCTGTCCTTTTGAATTTTCACCTGGGAAAGACCAAAACAGGGATAATATCAAATACACATCACCAAAATGGTAAGTTGAACCAGAACGCATAGAATTTGTAATATTGATTCATACCGATCCATCTGAAGTTGTGTAATTAGGCATATCCCCTGTCTGAAACTCCATGTCGTCTGGTATCAACTGAAAGATAAAATAACTATAACGTTAGAAAAAAAGTATCATCTTTTACAATAATCAGGCACATGCTCACAGTTATGCCAACATATCTTCTTTAATTAAGTACCATATCATTTCTAATAAAATGATTATAATCACTTGCACAAAGTATAAATTGAATAGAAAGAAACAGGATGATGAAGCTTCGATAGAGGATCAACTCACATGGTTTGACACAAATATTTGAACAGGCCCAGCTTCAGCAAAGAAACCCATCTGCAAAATGGAAAAAATGATTATTTTTTGCTCATCCTAAACCATATTTCCATCAAAACACTGTGTATCGCATATATACCTTATTAACCATAGAGACAACAGCTTCTAAGATCTCTCCTTTAAAAGGTCGAAAGACAACACACTGGTACTTGACTGGAAAAGTAACAAAACCTGTGCCATCTCGAATAAGCCCCTTTCCTACATTCTCTATGCCTGTTATTGCAACAACAAAACCATGCCGGCCACTGTAAAGCAAAAGAAAAAAAATCAGACATAAAATTGGCACCATAACAGATGTACAGGACTTGGGAATTAAAACCTGCAAGTGCCCTCTACGTCTTTCATGAGCTTTGAAACAAGCTTTTCACGAAGGTCACGACCGAAATGTCGAGGATGAAGCTGCATGTTACGCTCTAGGACAATGTGGAAAAACATCTTCGCTAAATTACAAAATAGAATACAATTCAAAGTCAAAACCATTTCACAATTTCAATATATAAATTCGTTTTGTATGTCATACAATAGAAGTCACATACACCTACCAATCAAGGGTTTTCACCACCAACACATACACAAACTTAAGTCCTAAATAACTTATTTCACCGAGGGAACTGAACAGTGTAGGCAGAGATGGCTCTAACATATACCCAGGTAAAGCAAGGGCTTTGGGCCATAACTTTGAAAGGGGCCCCAAAATTGTATAGCATTTGTAGGTTTGCTACTGATGATGGTTCCTTCGCCTCTAATCCCTACAATCAGTCAATGGTTCTTCCAACTCCACCACTGTTTACATTTTTCAATCTCCTCCATTTTCAGAAAATATCTAAGTGAGTTTTTATTCTCGAACAATAAATTAAAGAAAATATGCACTTGAGTTTAGCAAATCCTCAATGAGATCAGTTAGTTAGCAAACGTATCTTTTCTTTATTTATTTTTCTTATAATTCATATATGTGTGCCTTCTTATTCACCAATTTGTATTTGTTTTCATAGTACAAAAACCACTACATAGAGCTTCAAATGCAGAAATCTGGGCTGAATAATATTGTTGGTTTTCATGGTTAATTAGTTTTTAACTTATTTTCTTATAATTCATGTATGTGTAACTATAAGGTATTGGCAATCACAATTCCCACCAACTGTAGGAGGCGATGTGTAAGGTTGAAAGAAACTTGTAATTCACTCCAACCCCAATCTTATAATATAATTAGGCCAATTGGTCAAAAAATGCAAAACAGCATGAATAAGCACATTAAAACTATGTGCTTCACATCTGTGCTAATATAATGCTTTTACAAACAATAAGAGCAAACATCAACGATTAAAGGTGAGGCATTCATATAGGCATCCATGTCATTCATATAGGCATCCGTATATCTCCAATGTCTCCAAACAATGGAGAGAAAGGGGACGAACCAATGTATGAAAAAGATTAATATCAGGATAAAGTAAAAGTAGACCCAGTGAAAAAACAATTGTGGAGTTAAAAGAACCATTGATCAGTTGTAGGGATTAGAGACAAAAGAACCATAATCAATAGCAAACATACAACTGCGATAAAACTTTTGAGCCCCTTTCAAAGTAGGGGTCCAAAGCCACTGGTTTACCTAGGTATAGTAGAGTTTCCGACTCTGGAATCTGGATTAAACAGAAGCAATGCTTAAACAAAGAACCTGATACGCAACAAACCGTATGACGTGGTCTTCGCTAAGCTGTTAACCTACTACTCTCACCACATATGTCACAGGAGAGGCTCTTTAAACAATATCAGAAAACAGAACACCTGAAAACTTACTAATGGAATACATTTACACTTCAGATTAGATGGTAAAACTTGTTTTCATATACAACAGACCTAATATTTCATCTAATCAACATTGTATGGATTTCTAATACTACAAATGTAGATAATGATGCACAGAATACAACTAAACCTGAAGGTAATCCAAATGTAATTTACCCAATCAGAACTTGTCACAATTACACAATCAAATATAGCAACTGTTACGATACAACACCCATCCATCTTGAACACAGATGAAACCAATTGCCCTTAATCAATTGAACACAATTAGAAGCACGCAAATTTGACTGACGCTAGTTGTATTACTCTATTAGGTTAACAAAATCATAAAAAGAACAAAGACCAGATTCTTGTGATACCTAAATATAAAAGAACAGTAGAATGCCGATTGTAACAATATCGATTTTGCCTCGTGGAATGAACATTAAATTGTGACAATATCGAAAAGTACCTTCCCGAATGAAGAATTGAAGAACCCTAACAAGAATCGAAATGTCTTCACGCTAAATACCATACATATATTCAGGTTAAGTGATTAAAAATAAAAGAAAATAATTTTTTTAACCGACCCGACCCAATAAACAAACGTGTTAAATCTGGTACTACAGAAACCGGTTTGCAACCGATCCAACTTAACGGTTTGAACACGGTCTTGAAGTATTTAGAAACTCAACCAGTTTGTAACCGATATATTTAACTTGTAAAATAAACTTATTTTCATAAGCAATTAACCGGTTAGTAACCAATAACTTGTTTGTGGACCTCTAGAGTAAAATACGTATTACATTTTTAGGTATGTATCCACATAGAGGTTGCATTCTTCATCTATCTTAAGTTACAACTACACGGCACGCCTTTTATGTAAGACTTTGTGAAGATTTATGTCATTTAGTCCAGCTAACGTTAAATATCTATACTATATATAAAGTATTTAGGATGAGTATTTTAAAATACCCTAAATTAAGAACACAAACTTGTCTCAATGCATAATGTACAATCATTTTTAAGGGTATAATAGTAATTATATCATTATTTACGGATTACCCCCTTATAATTAGTTATATAACAACCCTACACTTACTAACAGTTACATAAAGTTTAATAAATTTGAACAATTAAATGTTTTAAATTTACCTTAGTTTAGGAATTTAAAAACCAATTATTCAACCTTATCCATTATTTTTGGGATTTAGTAACCAATTATTAGATGTAACATATAAATATTTTGATTTTTAATAAGTGGAGTTATTTTCTTTCTATTAAATAAATTTTAAATTATGAGGTAATAATGAATAAAATAATAACTTTAAACCTTTATATTAACATTTACGTAAAAATTTAACAAATTTGGATTACTAATAAGTGAAGTTATTTTTTGTTTCTGTTAAATAAAGTTTAAATTATGAGATAATAGTGAATAAAAAATAACATCTTTAAATCTTTATACAAACCGTTACCGTAAAAACTTAACAAATTTGAATTACTAATAATCATTTTTAAGAACACAAATTTGTCTTAATGCATAAAGTACAATCATTTTTAAGGGTATAATAGTAATTATATCATTATTTACGGATTACCTCCTTACAATTAGTTATATAACAACCCTACACTTACTAACACTTACATAAAAGTTTAACAAATTTGAACAATTAAATATTTTAAATTTGCTTTAGTTTAGGAATTTAAAAACCAATTATTCAACCCTATCCATTATTTTAGGTATTTAGTAACCAATTATTAGATGTAACATATAAATATTTTGATTTTTAATAAGTGGAGTTATTTTCTTTCTATTAAATAAATTTTAAATTATGCGGTAATAGTGAATAAAATAACAACTTTAAACTTTTATATTAACATTTATGTAAAAATTTAACAAATTTGGATTACTAATAAGTGAAGTTATTTTCTTTCTGTTAAATAAAGTTTAAATTATGAGATAATAGTGAATAAAAAACATCTTTAAACTTTTATACAAACCGTTGCCGTAAAATTTAACAAATTTGAATTACTAATAAACTAACTGTATACATATAGAGCATTGAGTTATAAATAACTGTAAACAATTTTAAACATTGATACTAAGTGTACACATATACTAACTTTAAAGGTGAAAGGTACTACCATTGACGTTGCCGTAAAATTTTAAACAAATTTGAATTACTAATAAACTAAATGTACACATATATAGCATTAAGTAATAAACAACTCTAAATAACTTTAAATATTTATACTAACTGTACACATGTACTAGCTTTAAATGTGAAATGTACTATTATTGAGTAATTTACGTAAACATTGATTTTTTAAATTTTGAAACAAATACTCATAAGTTTTCTAAAACAATCTATCTCTACTATATATAAAGTATATGAGAGTGATATTTTAAGATAGTATAAAATTAAGAGCAATTAATTTATTCAATGCATAAGATACAATCATTTTTGAAGGTAAAATAGTATTTATAGCATAATTTATATATTATCCCTTACAATTAGTTATATAATAACCTTACACTTACATAAAATTTTACATTATCTATTCACAATAAAAAACTTATTTTGTTTAAGATTTCAACTATATCTTTTAATTTATCACGTTTAAAAACTTTTAAGAATACAACTGTAACGTGTATTTTTTTAAACATTTTGGTGTAAACTTTTTGCTGAACCGATTTGTATTTTGTGAGGTACAATAAGTTAATACGCAAATGTACAAGCAGTCATTTAAAACCCATTTATTTGGTGTTTTAAATATTAACTTAGAAAAAACATAAAAGACTTTTGTAAAAATATTACAAGAATAACAAAATATTAAAAACACGTACCAGATGTAATTGTCGCTCCGCGGCATTACGCGGGCACCCTTCTAGTTGTATTAAATGAGATGTTAAAAGATCATATTATCGTTTTGTTTTATATCTATACTAATAAAGTAAAATAACTATAAGCCACATGATTATTTTCTAGCTTATCCACGTCATCTACATCTAGGCTTCACCTAGGATTGTTCACATGTCCACTTCATAATAAAACTTATAAAATTTGATAAAAATTTTGTTTTCAAAAAGTTTCCTTAATATATATTCATTTATTCAAATTTATTTATTCCTAGAAATAAATAAATGTTTCATTAAACATACTTTATTAAGACTTATTTTTGTTAAAATATAATTTATTTTCTAGCTAATCATTTTTAAAAAGAAAAATATCATAGAATAGTAAACAAGTTTCAAAAGTCTTCTAATTTAGTCACTTACGCATATTTTTCTCAAATTGGACCACCACACAATCAAATCGAGTTATCATTAAATTTTTTTATGTCAAGAAAGTAACGATGAAGAATAAATGGGGGTCAGAATTTTCAATATATAAAATTATATTAAAAATAAAAAATGTTAGTTACGAAAAAAATAAAAATAATACCTAAAATTTACGTCAACATTCCATATCAGCATCAAAAGATAGAAAAATATATTTTCTAATTGAAACCAAAAGTATAACATATTAAAAAACATATTAAGACTTTTTATTTATATAAAATATAAAAAACCATAAAAAACCGAGTGACCTAATTGAAACACTTTTAAAACTTGAGTTTACCTAATTTGAACACTTTTGAAAGTTGATTATTATTTTAAAAAGTTACCCCTTTTTAAAACTAAAATACTTTAAAAACATATATAAAAAGATTTATAATATATGTTAAATTATACATCTAATAAATCTATTATATAACTTTTTTATTTCGCTACACGGGTATCTAAGCCGGCTAAAAAAAGATAAATACATAAAACATTAATAATAATAATACTATTAATAACATTGTGTTAAAAAAGATTGAACTGCTATATTAGATTCAACCACAAAATGGTTTTCGATTTGGCTCTATGGTAAAATCGAAACACCGGCTACGGAACAGAAAAATTACAAGCCCGTTACATAAAATGATGTCTAATAAAATTAATAAAAAGTAAGGATGAAAAATACACAGAGTAGAAATATTTATGTACTTTAGCCGGAGTAATTACTCGAGTGGAGGCAACTGAGCCTTCAAGCAATAGCAGAGTTCCCTACAAACACTCTTCTCGAGTAATTACTCCAAAATTCACTTACTCAACTCACATCTCCTTCTCTAAGAAACTCAACTCATCCTCACATGTGCACGCGGTCTAACCCTTATGGGGAGGCTAATAGTGTTATTAATCTCTGGCCCAAACACTACAACAAATCATTTTTTACAAGTTAGCACCGTCAAAAACTATGGCGCAAAATTAAGACATCACAATTGTAGAATTGATGCTAGAACTTTTGAGGAAACAAATACAAGCATCGGATGCTATTCCTTAGTTTAACCAAAAGTATGAAGCAATATCAAAAGACAGACAGAATAAAGCAAGTGTCATTATGTATGACAAAAGAAATAGTTTGATTTACAAATAGTTATACTCAGTGTTCTAACATAACAACAAAAATGCCAACAGTAGAAAATTACAGGAAACAAATGATCAACAGTACAGCACATGATAAAACCAACAAATAAACATTGTCAATAGGTAGGATAGTAGAACCCGGATCCATTTACAGGCGGTACACCGTAAGGCATCATGGGTGGTTGCCCCGGAGCAACATATCCGCCACCACTGATTCGGCTCAAGCTAACCTGTCCTTGCATTCCATCTCTAGCATACTGTTGCCAAACCATCTGCTCTTGAACCAGCAACTGCTGTTTCTTTTCTATATCCGCCATTTGAACATAAGATGGTGGAGGGACGCTTAATGAGGCGGCGAATGGATCTCCACCGACGGGTTGAACCGACCCGTCAGGTGCCGGGAGTGCCAAAACAGGTGTAGCGGTCTTTAAGGGTAGTGCTATGCTGCTAGCACTGCCGCCAGTTAACTGAAAGGCGCTCACATGTTGTCTCACCATTCCTTGGTCATACATTCCGTTTAGCAGTAATGGGTCGAGCCCACCAGCCATTGTCGCCTTCTGTTTCTCTAGATTACTGGCGGTTTCCACCAATGCAAGTTCCCAATCGGCTTTTCCAGTCTCGGCAGCTGGGTTCTGCCAGGCGGAAGTTACCTCGGGCTCACCGTTTGATCCAAATGCTTCCCAATTCCCATTCTGTTTGTTTGCTGCTGGACCTGCAAACAATGCCAAAGCAAATCTATTTCCTTGATCATCAGCTGTCACTGCTTCCTCTCTTAAATCCACTAAATCACCCGTGTATTCCGGTTTAGGTGGTGGCTCAACCACTGGAGGTGGCGGTGGTGGAGGAGCGGTCTCTGGGGCTGGCAAAGCCTTTATTTCATTCATATCAGGAACCTGCTCCTCTTCTTTAACTTCTTCCACGACCTCGGGTTTCTTCTCTGGGCTTTTCATAGCTTTTGCTCTATCTCTCACAAACTCCTCCAATGTCTCGAGTAATTTCCCAGTTATTCTCTGAACTTCTGGATATTCAGATGATCTTGCAATACCCATGTCCTTACACCAATTATAGAAACCAATAAGCTCATCAATCTGTTTTGCAGCACTAGCATAAGCATCAAATGCCTTCACACAATCATGGTGTTCCATATCAAAGAATCGATCAAGCAAAACAGCTAAAACGTCACATATATCAGCATAAAGCTTGAAACTTTCTTGCACAACAGGGTATAACGCAACCAAAACCATCCTGTTGTTTCTTGCAAGCCCGGTAGGTCTGCAAGACAACACTCGATCCAGCAGTCTCTGTAAATACCCCATTTTACCAAAAATCCTCTCAGGTTTCATATCGCGTAATGGAGTAGTATCCTTTTTCTCTTGAGATGATCCATTAGACCCCTCTCTCACATCCCCGTAAGATCTAGTTTTCCTCATATTTCCATACTTGGGTTCATCACGATACTCATTGTAATCAAAATCATATCCACGGTTTTGTGGAGATCTCCAACGATCTTCCCCTGCTACCTCGCGATCTCCACTGCCCCCAGCGTTTTGCTTCCTCTCATACGCGATCAAATCCAGCCTCTGGTCCAAGTAAAACCCATAAGTCCTTACAAAAGCAGAGTGATCCCATGAATTTGAGTGCGCCTCATCACGAAAATCCGCCATATTAAGCAACCTGGTTCCTCTTCTAGTGGCATACATGATCTCCTGCTGGAAAATCGAGTCGCCATCGTTCAACAACCGGTGGACAAGAACCAGACATTTTAGGGCCACGATCCAATCACGAGTTTTGCTTAATCGTTTCGATACCGCGTGAACACAGGCACTCACGTAGCCTCGTGAGTACGATGTGAGCTGTAGAATCTCCCGTATGTACTTCTCACTCGCCGGATCATCGTCGTGACTGGTGGCTTTCACTATGGCGACTTCTAGCTCCGGCGACATATTGCTAGCCACCTTAGCGATTCCAATGCTCGTTTGATCCTTCACCGCTCCAATAGCCTTCCGAAGAGTTGTCGGTGCCATTGCTCTACCTTCTAATCGCTCTTCTTCAGACAAAACCCTAGAAAATGAAATCAGATCTATAAAAACAAACAAAAGGAAGAAACAGCATATGCACACAAAATCAGATCCCATAAGCAGAATAAAACAAATTAACAGTCAACAAATGTGGCGCTAACATTGTTCTAGATCTACGGCTTTCAAAAACGCAAAAAAGCACACATGTATCATGTATACATGATAATAATTGATAAGCTTCTCATAACTATAGTCATTCAGCTGCATAATAACAAAACGAATCCAAACAATTAACCATAAATGCGACTGATTAGTAAAGTTTTTTCAGCTGTATAAACAACAATTAAAGCCGTTCAAACTTCCAATTGATGTAGCGTATGAAATTGAATCGTACCGTTTACGATCTGCAACAGAAATGAAGATCGGTGAAGTGAATGAACAGGAACTTTGACTTTGATAGAAAACGATGAGATCTGAAGTAGACGGAGTTTCGTCGGAGTTTCGTCGGAGTTTCGCCGGAATTTGTGCAGAGAATAAGAACAGGTGGAGGAGTTGGGGTTGGTTCAACGGTGAGATCTAGAGAGAGAAAGTGGGGGTTTAGAGAGAGAAACGAGTGTGTTTGAGTTGGCGATGATTGTTAATAGTTGAGAGTCAGCGTTTGGTTTACGGTGATTGAGAATATATGTTTTGTTATTTTAATTTTTACAACGCACCGGGTGTCTTGTCTTGTGTTTTTCTTTGGAACGTGAATATAATATACTCTATAATACTTCATCTGCGTTTGTTTCGGGACTTAAATCTTTAACGTTATAAGACGAGATATTATTTTATATATTTGTATACCGTAAGCCAAACACCCTTTGAGTTTGAGGTATTAGGGAGAGAACCGGCGTTTTGATGATTGGTCGGACTTAAATTAGAAATCAACCTAACACACGGATAGATTGATAAAAAACAAACTAGTCATTTTGAGTAATAATAAAACTATCAAAACTACTTACGTTTACCTTCTTTTTCCTGGACCAGCTGGTTTTATGACTAACTAGTATTGAGCCCCCGCGTTACGCGGGGGCGTAAAACAATGCCAAATAGAATCAATGTCGCACCACAATCAACGACCACCAACATCAGAATATCTCGTATTAAAATAAAAACAAAAATAAATCGAATGGAAGTAGACGTAAAGATGTTAAACCGCGGACGTGAAATGTAAAATAAAATAATAAGCAAGTCGATATAGGATTTACACGTTGTAACACGACAGTTAAACGTAATAAATATGTTGAAATATGTAAAAATATTATGATTAAAAACTATAAATAACTCTACATTAATCTTGAAACTTGGTTTACCCAATTGTAATTTTACAAAAGAAATAAAGCAAAAAAGATAAGGTACTAATCACCCTGTTCTCTCTCTCCCCTACCCGTATCCCTATTTCTCACTCCTGCTCGTACTTTCCTCTCACAAAAAAATATTTATAAACTTCACCTCTACTTTATTTCAACCCGCAATATCCTTCCACACTTTCTCTCTCTAAAAGCCAACCCTCTGGTTTCTCTCTCTGAAAAAACCTGCAACTAAAGTCAAACATGGAGGTTGATTGGGACCTGCATGCGGTGGTCAGAGCCTACTGCTCCACCGCCTCCTCCGCCCCTTCTCCGCCGACGACCACCACCGCCGCCGCCGGAGCACCACCGTCATGGCCCACAGATGCTTACAATCATCAAACCATACCGTCACCTCCATGCCACTGGTAGTCTGGTACAGCCCCCACCAGTGTCTCCGCCACTGTCACCGACAGCTCGGCCATCGATGTAACATCCTGTATTTTTCGTTAATCAAAAGTTAATGTCGTTTATTCTTGTAAGGGCCTTTATTGTCATAAATGAAACTTATGGTTCATTCTTGCTTATTACTTTAATTTGTCTGTTAATCCTTTAACTTGAAAGTTTAATAATAATAATTACAATAAAATTTTAAAAAAATCATAACAATAATAATAATAATAACTAATAATAATAATTTGGGTTAATAATAGGAGTAGTAACCTATAAACAATTTATAAGTTAACAAATATTAGTTCTTAAAGTTAAAGTAACTTCAAGGGGGCTCATTGTCAATTTAGAAAGTTATAATAAAAGTTTATATTAACACAATAACCAATTGAACCACAGGGATCGAAAGTGTAACTTTAAAAGTTACATTTCAACCCCCTGCCTCTCTCCCCTCTTCCCGCATTTCCGGCAGGAGCCGGCGGCCGCCGGCCACAGCTCCGGCCACCTTCCCGAACCCTTAAAACGCGTCGGGGTTAGCCCAAATTATGCCAAAACAGTCGAGATCTTGCATTAAACGCAATGAACCAAGTTAATTCAGGAATTGATTAACAAATGGGGCCAATTAATTCAAAATTCGAACCATTCCAAAACCATAACCGGGTATCAATCAAATCACTACAATCACGCAATTAAACGAACAAACGCGTTCGCCAAATCAATTAGAAATTGGTTGCGCGATTAATTACATTCAAATCAGGCAATTACACCATGAATCATAACTCAAAACCGCGTAACAAAGGCAAGACTCGTTCGAAATCAATCGTCCAAATTGAACCTATATAACAGAGGGTTTTTACTCAAATCAGTTTTCCTAAACTATTGACAATCACAATTACATTTGAAACCCACACATTCACCTTGTTCGACCACCTCCTTCACCGCGAACCTGCAAATACTCGAAACCCACTTCACAAACGGTTTTTAACCAAAATCAACAGAGGGCTTTGCATCATCATCATCATTCGAAGCTGTCCTAGAGTTAATTCGATTTTCATCAGCGTTTGATCATCATTTGGATACGAGTCTATCTCGGCTTGTTCTTCGTTCTGTTCGATCTCAACACATCATCAAACGGGTAATTAAATACATACAAACACTCGTTTTTACATGGGGATCAAAAGCCCCATGATTTTAATCATTAACATATTCGAATTGGAGTTCAATTGGATGAAATTCGAATTAGGGTTCATGGGTTTTGGGGGAAATCTAAAAGGTTGGGTTTTTATCAATTAAAAACGGGTACCTAATGCGGCTGCGACCTTGGTTCAATGGTTAAGGTGTGTGTTTATAAGCATGAGGTCCCGGGTTCGAACCCGGGGACCTTCCTGCCATTTTTCTAAAGGTTTTTTTAGCCCAAAATAAATTTCTAAAATATTGTGATAAATATAAACATGGAAATTGTAAACTTTAAATATTTGTAAAAGTATCAAATCATTGATGGATTATTTTTAAAAGAATTAAACAATTGAAATAATATGTTTTTATTTTAACAAGGGTTATACTTGGGTATATTTCTAATGGTTGTTAGTTCACACATTTTTATTATTATTATTTATTAATTGTTTAACACGTTTTAATTTTATTTGGTTATAAAATTCTATTTCAACTTAAATCAATTCACTTCAAATATTTTGTAAAGATATTTCTTATTCATACTTTTGTATAAAATATAAATATATATTTCTTATCACCTATTTCATAAAAATATAATTGTTATTCACTCGTTAAATATAATTTGTTGACAAAACCCCAATACCCAATCCTTATTGAAACCCTAGTTCGCAACTAATCGTTAAACCTTATTATTAATCTAAATCTTATAATATATACATACTTAGGTGCCTTGAGACGTTCATCTTGGAACAACGTTCATTTATATTCTTAATAATCATCATTCTTGTTGATCAAGTGATTTCTTATGCCCCGCTTTACGTTTATTTCACACCTTTCGGGTGAAACATGTTGCTTATACAAACTTACACATACACGCTTTGATACTTATTACACACGTGCAATTCTTTACATAGTCGTGGTTGCTTGAATATGATTAAGTTGTAAGGCCCACCTTTCTCAGGGAAGCCTCACAGTTGGTCATTCACAGCAAAACATCGATTTAAAACATCATTTACTCATATACATATAAGATATATATATATTGCAGCGGAAAGTTACTGTCATTTCAATTCATTACAAGTAAAATATAAACATTGTCTTTAATCCACAAAACTATTTAGGGGTTCTTGTTTAGCTTTTCTTCATTCGGGATGCCAGTCTTCTAGTGCCAAGAAGCTTCAATCCCATGCCTCTATTCCATCGCTCTAACTCTTACCTGTCAACTGATATGCATACAAAAGTCAGCTTCGCTGAGTGAATTCTAGGTTTTCTTTGTAAATAACTTTTGTAAAGGTATTAGCTTTAGCAGTTGAAAATAGTTCTCATCTATCAAGCATCAATACATACATGCTATCACTTTATCGATACTTTATCATTACTTTTCATTTCTCGTTATTTATTACTCTTCTTTATCCGTCAATTCTCTGTCACAATCGGTGCCTAGGCTCGCCTAGGACTTCACCGACACGCCAATTAAGGGCTTACAGTCGTACTCGATCGGGCCATTAATGTCATGCCAATTCAGGGCTTACAGACCTACCTGTTCGAGCATTACTTTATCCGGTGAGGGCACAACAAATGCAACCCTCCTTTAGCCATTGCTTGCAAGTCTTTACTTTATCCCTTGCCTGCAGGACTTTACTTGCAAGACTTTACTTTATCCAGGTACACGTTATGGGCCACATAACCTTTCTTTACGTTTCACTTTCTTATTTAAGTTATATATATATAATATAACACGACACATCTCGAAGGCAATCGACCACTACAAGGTTATATCTCAATAAGGAAAACACGTTATCAATTCGTTAGAAAATCCCGTTTCCCATATAAGATAGTAAGTAAACTTTACTCTAAAAGAACTGGTCATAAAAAGGTATATATATTAGTATGCATACCGCCCCAAAACATTTAAAGCATGTATAAAATAGGGGATCTAGAACTCACCTGAACTCGTCCAAGTAGCTTAAATTCTAAGTCACTTAGGCTATAACCTGAATACTCTAGCTGCACGAAAGTTAACATGCAAAAACGTCATTTTCTTCATAGTTTCGCCCATAGTTTCGCTACAGCGAAACTGCAGTTTCGCTAACAGTTTCGCTGGGCAGCACTTCTGCTAGTTTCGCTAGGCAGATTCGCTGCCTTGAGCGCCCAACTTTCGTTGGAATTCCCTAGTCTCGCAGAGTCTATAGGTCAGTCTGGGTCTTAGCGAGGTTACCGGCGAAACTGTAGTTTCGCCTGAGCGAAACTGTAGTTTCGCTAGAATTTCTCCTAGTCTCACTGAATGAGTTCACAGTTTCGCTGGTTGAATGCTTAAATTCGCTGGATCGGGGCCCAGTTTCGCTGAATGAACAGAAACTCAGATCCAGCCCATTTTTAACCCAAAATCTTAACTTTTTACGTCCAAATCCTTGGTTTACCTTCCATGAAACCAAATCTAAGCTTTTTACACGTTTTCATACGTAAAAATTTAACCTTTATGTGTTTCTTTAAACTTTTCAAAACCCCAAAACCCTAGAATCCGGGTTTGATCTACAGAAGGCCTTAGGGGCCGATTCTTACCTCGTTTTGTTGCTCTTTCCTTGTGTTTTGATGCTCCAATCCACCAGAACTTCAATCCTTCAAACCTTCAAGCTCCAAATCTTGAATTTCTTCACTTTCTCTCTCTACTTTCTCTCTCTACGAATTTGGTGGCTAGGGTTTGAAATGGTGGAAGATGGAGCTGCTCATGCATGTTTAAGGGCTGATTAGGGCCCTTAAACCCATCAAGTCTAGCCCATTAAGGCTAATTTGATCCATAGCCCACTAATTTACCCATTTATTTCTTAAATTAACCCTTAAAAGCCCATTATTATTAATGGCTCGTTTCGGGAAATTTCGGGGCGTTACAAGTCTCCCCCCTTATTTAGGTTTCGCCCTCGAAACCTGCTTCGTCGTTAAACAGATCGGGGTATTGACGTCTCATTTCCTCCTCGGATTCCCAGGTGGCATCCGACCCCTTTTGATGTTTCCATTGTACCTTGACTTGCTTGACTACTTTATTTCTCAATTGTTTCTCCTTCCGGTCCAGTATAGCCACTGGTTGTTCTACATAGTTCAGCTTCTCGTCCACCTCGATGTCATCTAGAGGTACGACTGCCTCATTTGGTGCTAAACATTTTCTTAAGTGCGACACATGAAAGGTAGGGTGAATCCCACTTATTTCTTCTGGAAGGTCTAGCTTGTAAGCTACATCCCCAACTCGTGCTAGTACCTCGAACGGTCCGATGAACCTGGGACTCAGTTTCCCCCTCTTCTTAAATCGGATGATTCCCTTCCATGGTGACACTTTCAGCATTACCCTGTCGCCCACGCTAAACTCTATTGGTCTCCTTCTTCTGTCGGCGTATGACTTTTGTCTATCCTTGGCGGCCTTCATATACGCCTTGATTTTCTCCAACTTTTCCGTGGTGGCTTCCACGACTTCCAAGCTCCCTAGTTCCTTCTGCCCGATATCACCCCAACAAATAGGAGTTCTGCACCGTCGACCGTACAATAACTCATATGGGGGCATCTTAATACTGGCGTGGTAGCTGTTGTTATAGGAGAACTCTGCTAGTGGCAAGTGATCATCCCAGTTACCGCCAAATTCGATAACGCATGCCCGAAGCATATCCTCCAGGTCTGGATCGTTCTCTCCGATTGCCCATCGGTCTGCGGGTGGTATGCGGTACTAACATGCAACCTCGCACCCATCTCTTCATGGAACTTTTTCCAAAACTTTGAGGTGAACCGCGTATCCCTATCTGAAACAATCGATACGGGCATACCATGTCGCGCCACAATTTCTCGGATAAATAGTTCAGCAAGCTTTTCTGAACTAATTGCCTCCTTGATTGGCAGGAAATACGCACTTTTAGTCAGTCTATCAACAACCACCCATATCGCGTCATGGCCTTTTGTCGTGCGGGGTAGTTTGGTGATGAAGTCCATGGTAACATGTTCCCACTTCCACTCTGGCACTTCTAATGGCTGAACATAACCATAAGGTCTTTGGTGCTCAGCCTTCACCCGTAGGCACGTGAGACATTTATTTACATACGCAACCACATCTCTCTTCATCCCAGGCACCAATAATCTTTCTTCAAATCGTGGTACATCTTATTTGCGCCTGGATGTATTGAGTAGCGGGTCTTGTGCGCTTCATCCATAATCTTTTCCCGCAAGTCATCATGCTTCGGAACCCATATCCTGCCATGGAAGGTCTTAACACCCAAGGTGTTCTCTACCAATTCATCCGCTTTTCCCACCATCCTTTCCTTATTGATTTGCTGCTCTTTTAAAGCGTCCATTTGAGCTTTGCTTATCATCCTCATAACATCTGGGGTCACTACTAGTTGGCACGCCTTTACCCGGATCGGTTCATATCCTTCCTTTCGGCTCAGGGCATTGGCTACCACGTTCGCCTTACCCGGGTGATAATGGATTTCGCAGTCGTAATCCTTTATCAACTCCAACCACCTCCTCTGTCTCATATTTAGGTCCTTCTGCTCAAAGATGTATTTCAGACTTTTGTGGTCGGTAAATATGGCGCACTTAGTTCCATACAAATAGTGTCTCCAGATCTTCAATGCGAACACTACTGCGGCAAGTTCCAAATCGTGAACTGGGTAGTTAACCTCCGTGTCCTTTAGCTGTCTGGATGCGTAGGCTATAACCTTTCCTCTTTGCATCAACACACAGCCTAACCCGCAGTAAGAAGCATCGGAGTATACCGTTAGGTCTTCATCTCCCTCCGGTAGGATTAGTATCGGAGCTTTGGTTAATCTATCCTTCAATTCCTGAAACGCATCTTCCTGTTCCTTTCCCCAGTCGAACACCACGTTCTTCCTCGTTAACCTTGTTAATGGGGAAGCTATCTTCGAGAAATCTTTGATGGACCTTCTATAATAGCCGGCTAATCCCAAGAAACTACGGATTTCGGATGGCGTCCTCGGGGAATTCCATTGCGTAACTGCCTCGACTTTTGTTGGATCAACCATAACTCCCTCGGAATTTATAACGTGCCCTAAAAACTGCACCTCCCGTAGCCAGAAGGCACATTTAGAGAACTTCGCATACAGTTTCTCCTTTCGTAAGGTCTCTAACACCTCCTTAATATGACAATCGTGGTCTCCTTCATTCTTTGAGTATATCAAAATATCGTCAATGAAGACTATCACTGATCGGTCCAACATCGGCCGACACACGCGATTCATCAAGTCCATGAATGCCGCAGGAGCATTGGTTAGCCCAAAAGACATAACCAGAAACTCATAGTGGCCATAGCGTGTTCGGAAAGCCGTCTTTGGGATATCTTGCTCCCTTACCTTCAGTTGGTTATATCCAGATCGGAGATCTATTCGGGAGAACCAGCTTGCCCCTTGTAATTGATCAAACAGATCGTCTATCCGGGGTAGAGGGTATCGATTCTTCACGGTCAGCTTATTCAACTCCCTGTAATCTATACACATCCTCATGCTGCCATCCTTCTTCTCCACAAACAGCATGGGAGCGCCCCACGGAGAAATGCTGGGCCTAATGAATCCCTTGTCAAGGAGTTCCTGCAGTTGTGACATGAGCTCCTTCATCTCGGACGGAGCTAGGCGGTAGGGAGCTTTGGCAATGGGTTGGGCTCCTGACAGTAAGTCAATCTGAAACTCTATCTCTCTATCTGGTGGTACTCCTGGCAGATCCTCCGGAATACGTCGGGAAAGTCCCGCACCACTGGTACATCGGGCAACTCTTTCGCTTTATCTTTAACATCCTTGACATACGCTAGATAAGCTCCACACCCTCGTCTCATACATTTCTCCGCCTTGATCATGGAAATGATCCTTGGAACCTTACAATCGTTTCACCGTAGATCGTAACCGAACTACCATCTGGAGCCATTAATCGGATCATCTTCTGTTGGCATACTATGTTAGCATCGTGGGCCACTAGCCAATCCATCCCTAGTACGACATCGAAACCTCCTAAGGGCATAACAAACAATCGTGCGGGAAAGTAATGGCCTCCTAGTTTAATGTGGCAATCCTCTATCATCCTGACTATTCTAATGGACTTACCATCGGCTGTTTCTACTTCGAAGGCATCATCTATTTCCTTAGTTTGGACATCTAGTGTAGCACAGAAGGATACAGATACGAAACTCTTACTGGCACCACTATCAAATAATATGGAGGCGCAAACATCATTGACAAGGAACGTACCTGACACTACGTCCGGGTCCTTCCTTGCTTCTTTCTTGTTCATGGTGAAAGCCCTTGCCTTGACCTTGGGCTTTCCATCATCCCCATTGTCATCACCCCTGCTCGTTCCCGAGTTTCCTGGCTAAGCTTTCTTACAACCCTGCTGTAGTGCCCCGACTCATGGCAGTTAAAGCACTCGTTTACTTCCGGGCACTCTCTAGCCACGTGGCCCGTTTTCCCCACCGGTAGCACCCATGGCTACCCAATCGGCACTCTCCGGGATGCCTCCTCCCACACTTCCCACAGTTTTTAACTTCCTCGATCCCCTTCACAACCATCTGTTTTGCATCCACCCTTGCTTTCTTGTTCCCCGGTTGGTGGCCACCACTTCCATATCTCTTCCCATTGTTATTCCAAGCCTTCTTCGTCTCACCCACTATCACCGGCCTGCGATGATCGTACAACCTTCCACTGAGGTCCACCGCTGATCTAAAAGTACCAGGTCGGGCAGTGACCATGTCCCTACGAATGTCCAGAGGCAACCCTTGTATGTACCTCTTGATTCTCTTGGATTCGGGAGTCACCAAGTCAGGCACCAGACGTGCCATTTCATTGAATTTTGTAGTGTACTCCTGGTGAGTCATATTTTCAGCCTCCAAACTCACGAACTCTTGCTCAATCTTGTCAAGCTCTCTTTCCGGACAGTACTCCTCTATCACCAACCTCTTCATCTCCGGCCACTTCATCCTCTCAATGGCCTCCTCTCCGTAAGACTCAACAATGTTATCCCACCAACACAATGTTGGATCCAAAAGGGAATGAGAAGCAAACTTCACCTTTTGGTTTTCACGGCACTCACTGATCTTCAGTACGGCCTCCATTTCCCTGATCCAACGCTAGGCAGTGGCAGCATTACCAGTACCATCAAATGTTGGGGGCCTACACCTCTGAAAATCCCCGTAGCTGCACCCCTTCGCCCTCTCTTCCACATCGGGACCGTCATGGTTACCCAGACGATCTCCCTCGTCGCTCAACTCCTCAGTCTTGACCGCTCCCTTCCTATCCACCTTCTCGGAAGCTGCACTCTTCTTACTGTCGCCCTTAACCTGCTCCACGAATTCCGCAAGCAGAGCGGGCATCACTCCAGAGAGGACCTGGTGCACCTCTTGGGCAATAGCTTCCTTCACTGTCTCCTTCAGTTTTGCCTGGTCCGTAGTGAGCCCCTCGGCTCCCATTTCTAACTCAACCTCCTCCTCCTTAACCGGTTTCTCGACCGGCTTTCTGGTTGACCTTTTCGTTGGCTTCACAGTTGCACTTACAGTTTCCTTTGCCTTAGTCGGGGGCCTTCCCCTAGTGCTTCTCCGGGTGACCATTGTTGGGACTTCTTCCTTTGGTGCCATTCTTTCTACTTCCTATAAGATTCAGAATGTTAATATGGTCTTTCAAGGTAAGTTCAGTTCACGACAAGTTTTGTAAATTTTTAATAACAGTGGCCAGTTGTGATTAACTACTTACAGAACTTCTCGCGCCATAAACTTTCCTATCCTGAACCACACCAACACCAGAACCTACTATACCTAGTCTATGCACGTATAAGTCACATAAATTCAGATAGGTGTCACAGATAACTTTATCATACTCTACCTCGGCTCTTACTTAAATAAGAAGGCACTATCCCTCGGAATAATACCTACAACATACTTTGTTACCTCTTGGCATGGAGCTTCTTGGACTGGCATCCTTGACACTTGGTCCCATTATCTGTTTAAGTTTAGGTTTACAAAACAGTTTTCCCAAATCTCTTAAACATTGGCTCTGATACCAACTTGTAAGGCCCACCTTTCTCAGGGAAGCCTCACAGTTGGTCATTCACAGCAAAACATCGATTTAAAACAATCATTTACTCATATACATATAAGATATATATATATATATTGCAGCGGAAAGTTACTGTCATTTCAATTCATTACAAGTAAAATATAAACATTGTCTTTAATCCACAAAACTATTTAGGGGTTCTTGTTTAGCTTTTCTTCATTCGGGATGCCAGTCTTCTAGTGCCAAGAAGCTTCAATCCCATGCCTCTATTCCATCGCTCTAACTCTTACATGTCAACTGATATGCATACAAAAGTCAGCTTCGCTGAGTGAATTCTAGGTTTTCTTTGTAAATAACTTTTGTAAAGGTATTAGCTTTAGCAGTTGAAAATAGTTCTCGTCTATCAAGCATCAATACATACAGGCTATCACTTTATCGATACTTTATCATTACTTTTCATTTCTCGTTATTTATTACTCTTCTTTATCCATCAATTCTCTGTCACAATCGTTGCCTAGGCTCGCCTAGGACTTCACCGACACGCCAATTAAGGGCTTACAGTCGTACTCGATCGGGCCATTAATGTCATGCCAATTCAGGGCTTACAGACCTGCCTGTTCGAGCATTACTTTATCCAGGTGAGGGCACAACAAATGCAATCCTCCTTTAGCCATTGCTTGCAAGTCTTTACTTTATCCCTTGCCTGCAGGACTTTACTTGCAAGACTTTACTTTATCCAGGTACACGTTATGGGCCACATAACCTTTCTTTACGTTTCACTTTCTTATTTAAGTTATATTATATAATATAACACGACACATCTCGAAGGCAATCGACCACTACAAGGTTATATCTCAATAAGGAAAACACGTTATCAATTCGTTAGAAAATCCCGTTTACCATATAAGATAGTAAGTAAAACTTTACTCTAAAAGAACTGGTCATAAAAAGGTATATATATTAGTATGCATACCGCCCCAAAACATTTAAAGCATGTATAAAATAGGGGATCTAGAACTCACCTGAACTCGTCCAAGTAGCTTAAATTCTAAGTCACTTAGGCTATAGCCTGAATACTCTAGCTGCACGAAAGTTAACATGCAAAACGTCATTTTCTTCATAGTTTCGCCCATAGTTTCGCTACAGCGAAACTGCAGTTTCGCTGACAGTTTCGCTGGGCAGCACTTCTGCTAGTTTCGCTAGGCAGATTCGCTGCCTTGAGCGCCTAACTTTCGTTGGAATTCCCTAGTCTCGCAGAGTCTATAGGTCAGTCTGGGTCTTAGCGAGGTTACCGGCGAAACTGTAGTTTCGCCTGAGCGAAACTGTAGTTTCGCTGGAATTTCTCCTAGTCTCGCTGAATGAGTTCACAGTTTCGCTGGTTGAATGCTTAAATTCGCTGGATAGGGGCCCAGTTTCGCTGAATGAACAGAAACTCAGATCCAGCCCATTTTTAACCCAAAATCTTAACTTTTTACGTCCAAATCCTTGGTTTACCTTCCATGAAACCAAATCTAAGCTTTTTACACGTTTTCATACGTAAAAATTCGATCTTTATGTGTTTCTTTAAACTTTTCGAAACCCCAAAACCCTAGAATCCGGGTTTGATCTACAGAAGGCCTTAGGGGCCGATTCTTACCTCGTTTTGTTGCTCTTTCCTTGTGTTTTGATGCTCCAATCCACCAGAACTTCAATCCTTCAAACCTTCAAGCTCTAAATCTTGAATTTCTTCACTTTCTCTCTCTACTTTCTCTCTCTACGAATTTGGTGGCTAGGGTTTGAAATGGTGGAAGATGGAGCTGCTCATGCATGTTTAAGGGCTGATTAGGGCCCTTAAACCCATCAAGTCTAGCCCATTAAGGCAAATTTGATCCATAGCCCACTAATTTACCCCTTTATTTCTTAAATTAACCCTTAAAAGCCCATTATTATTAAATGGCTCGTTTCGGGAAATTTCGGGGCGTTACATAAGTATTATACGAGATGTGACATACGTGTGCAATCATTAACTATTGCTAGCCTGGCGAAGTCTTAGATCTTTGGGCCTGACAAGCCTATTTGGTGCTAAAGACGAAGGATTGCCGGCTCCTAGGAGCCGTATGCTTGTGCACTAGGGAACCAAATACACTTAGCTAATCATGCTTATTCATATTATTCAGTCGAGGTTTGATTGTAACTATGCATGTTCTATATACTTACTATCTTGTGTCCATTGACTAGAATTACCACATTTTTGTATACTTATTGTATATAAAACCATGAGAACTCACCAACTCATTAGTTGACTTTATTTTCAACATGTTTCAGGTAATGTGCAAGCTTAGTGATGATTGAAGAAATGCTTAAACCTAGAACATGGACCTAGGCTTAATAAGAACAATTGGATTTCCTGTTTTCGTTTGATTTATTTTGAGACTTTGATGTATGTGGTGTTTAAAACAATTGATTAATGGCATTTTACATTATAATATAGCGTTATGTGGTTGTGAACAATCTTAACCCTCACACTTCGACGTTTCCGCCGTCAAGGTTGGGGTGTGACAATCGACGACGTTTACCAAACATCCGCCGGTCAACACTACCGAGGCGCTGATGGTAAACCGCCACCGTCTTCCTCTCTCTCTCTCTCTACATCTACACCACCTCCGACGCCTCCGCCACATCGGTGCAGGTGACCGGAGCAGAAGCAAAAAAAAAAAGAAATTACGAGAACCGGAGTAGTCCCTTCCACCGCTAGGCACCTCTTCATCTCCCTCTAAAAACCTGCACACCCGTTTTGTGGTGATAACAGACGGTCACTCACCACCACCACAAACCCGTTTCTCTTTCTTTGTTTTTCTCAAGTTACAGTTGACGGATGTCAACGTCGCCGTAGAGATTTTGATCAGATCTGCCTGAGTTATCGCTTGAGAGAGAAAGGGAGTGTAAACCGCCGCCGTCTTCCTTCTCTCTCTCTCTACGTCTACACCACCGGCGGTGAGCAGAAGCAAAAAAAAAAAATTACGAGAGCCATTCAAATCATGCCACGTTTCCCAATGGGTGTGAACTACTGTTCACACCGACCTTGAGGATTTATTGTATTAGTAATTGGTAGTTAACAGCTGGTTGAGGGTAAGATGTTGGATGAAAAATTTAAGTTATTTGAAGTTAAAGTGATAAAACGTATATTAAAGTTGAGATTTTACGTCCGTTTGTAATGAGTTAGTGTAAACTAGTTGTGTTTAAATTAGACTTAATAGTATTTTGATTTTGAATGATAATATTTAAGAGTTATAAGGAAATAAAAATGGTAAGCCCAACTTTCAAAAAGTTAATTATACGTGACGCATGTAACCGGATTGATAAGATAAACGAAAATGTTTATTTATGGTTATTTTAAGTAGTTGTTTCTTATTGTCGTCGTGGACATAGAAAGTTCTAGCGTGTGAATAATATATTCCCTAAGAGAAAAGTTCAAATACAAAGGGAATATTATGTAAAAAGTATGAGAAGCAATCGGTGAGTGAAACGTGTCATATTATTAAAAATGGAAGGAGGGGTATTTTAGGAAGTCTAATTTATTAAGATGAAAGTGTGAGATATATATCTGTACGATTGAGGTTTTCAAAAGATCAAACGATCGAATTCATCTTACATCAATTTTAATCGTTGAAGATTCAAACATACAAAGTTTCAGCTTACATCAAACGATAGAATTCATCTGTCGAAGATTGCTTTACATCAATTACTTCGCCGATGTCGACGAGTGATTGTCAGATTGGTACGTATGAGGGCGATTATATACTGTAATTGACATAATATGTTAATTTTCGCATCGTAATTTTATCGTTTGGATCATCATTGTGTCTATACTGTCTGATTTCTGTGAATTTTGTTATTGATTGACATCATCATTGTGTCATAGGTATCATCATCGTGTCAAATGTATCATCATTGTGTCATAGGTATCATCATTGTGTCTTTTTGTTCGTCATTGTGTCTTTTGTATCATCATTGTGTCTAAATAAAACAGTTATTGTGTATATACTGTTAGATTAATCTGGACATTATGAATATGTTTCAATATGTTTCTGTATTAGCGTTCTGTAAATCAAACAATACAAGATAAAATAAGATAGATAAAATAAGACTTGACACAATGACATCATTGTGTCATAAATTTCATTGTGTTATGGTGTTAATGTGTCATATATATTATTTGTGTCATAAGATGCATTGTGTCATTTATATCATTGTGTCATAAGATTTATTGTGTCATAAGACTCATTGTGTCATGGTGTTAACGAGTCATATATACTGTGTAATAATATCATTGTGTTATTATATTCATTGTGTCATAAGACTATTGTGTCATGGTGTTAATGTGTCACATATATCATTGTGTCATAAGCTTCATTGTGTCATAATACTCATTTTGTCTTTTTATGATATGCTATTTTTATTCATATAAATGCTGAAAATTAAAAAGATGTTGGCCAACAATGTGTATCCCCAGGTAGGCCAAAAAGAATAAAGTCAGCTCGTGAGTTAGCCATCGAACAAGCATGAAAAAAGTTGAGAAATTGTGGGTTTTGCAAACAACCTGGTCACATTATACGCAATTGCAGTTTATATCTTCAAAACATTAATGATAAACAAGCTTCAAACAACTCAACAGTTGATTATATGCCTATTCAAGAATAGGATTCATTGTGTCATAAGATTCATTGTGTTATATACTCATTGTGTCATTATATTCATTGTGTCATTATATTCATTGTGTTATAAGACTCATTGTGTTATATTTGAAGAGTTTTGTTTACGTTTAATTTTGACGATAAAAACAAGTTACCAAAATACTATTGTGTAATGTAAAGCAACATATAGCAACAAATACATGCCAACACATAGCAAAATATAATAACATGCCAACATACCAAATTACTATTGTTTCAAATTACTATTATGTCAAACTACCATTGTGTCAAACTACCATTGTGTTAAATTACTATTGTTTCAAACAACCATTGTGTCAAACAACCTGTCAAACAACCATTGTGTCAAACAACCATTGTGTCAAACAATCATTGTGTCAAACAACCATTGTGTCAAACAACCATTGTGTCAACAACCATTGTGTCAAATTACTTTTTTGTCCCTCCGCCTGTTAGCAGTTTTCCACTTATTTACATGTTTACCACCACGTTTTTTTGAACCATTGATCTATTTTAATGAGTTGATCCAATGGCCAGAATTACTTCTCACCCTTTTTAGGAAATATAGCCTTTGTAGCATATCCTCTCCCTATTCCCTAAAGCGTGAATTTAATATTATTATAATCCGAAGATCACTTTATTACATTATAATATTAAATATATTATTTTATTTCCTAGCATCGAATGTGCATCTACCTAAATGATTAAAAGGCAACAATTCAATCTTCATAGAGTAACACTTCCCAAATCTTACGAACATGTGAGTTTGGATTTACTCCAATTTGGTTCATAAAATTCTTTAGAACTAAAATTAGAATTAGAATTTTTTTTAATTAAAATCCTATTTGGTAACATATGAACTTGGAATTGAAATTTTTTTCTATATTCATTGAAATTCAAATTTTATTCGTTCACTTATGAAATGTTCAACAATCTAATGAAATGTGTAAATTTAACATTTTATTTTCATTCAATTTACCAACCAAACACCTTATCAGTTTTAACAATATTCAAATCCCAATTCATTAACTAAACATTTCATGAACCAAACAGTTCCTAAAATGATTTGGGTTCAGGTTTGGATGGTTTTAGATAAGATCAGTGAAAACATTTAAATAAACAATTTGGGTCATATGTACCTTATGGGTTTGTGATTAACCCTTTTATGTTACACTTTCATGATTTTCTATAAAACGTTTGTTTCATGTCATCTCGTTTGCTTATCTTATGCCATGATTTTGTCATTAAAAGGAAATGATCATTAGGTTTTATAGTTTTAAACGCAATTGTTATATGCACATATGTATACATGTGCAGTGTTTTGGCTTATTTGTCTAGCATGATTCTTATTTGATACGAATTTCTGGATACATCATGGGTTCGATCTACCAACCTACAAATACTTGGATACATTTTGAGTTGTTGGAGCTTTGCTATTAGGTTTGTTAGCTGGGAGATGGGCTCGTGGGTTGTTGATGTAGATGTTGTTTCTTATATGGTTGCCACTCTACATTGGAAAAGACATTATTGGGCTTGGTTTTCGCTATACATGAAGAAAGCATCTCTCATCTTGGTCACTCCATCTGTTCACAATCTCTTATAGATGATTATGGCCGTAAACGAACTGAATGTTCAATGAAAAGTTTGTACATCGATGGTTCAGTGGAAAATTCGTTTACGTTCGTTCGTTCAATAGAAGAACGAATATGAACAAGAAATTTCATTCGTTTAGATAAAGGAACGAACATGAACAATCGTGTTTGTTCATTTGTGTTCGTGTACGTTAGATAAGGTGTTCATTTATGTTTGTTTACATTTGTTCATATTCGTTTGTTTATATTTATTCATGTTCACTCATTACAAATTAATTTATATATTTTGTAACTTTTTTTAATTAGTCTATACCTAATTTTATATATTTTGAAATTTTTATTTTTTAAATCAACCTAACGTATGTATTTTATAATTGTTTATATTCGGGAGCGTTTAGTAATATGTTTGTTCATAGTCATGTATATGATTGATTATGTCAAAGGCTTAACTTTAAATAGTATATGATGATTTGTGTTGGTGAACTATTTGGTTTGTGTTCATGACCCATTCGGTTATGTGCTCGTGAACTGTTCGGGGGCATGTTCAATTCCTAATGAACAGACATAAATAATAATTTTCATTCGGTAAGTGTTCGTGAGTCGTTCTTGAACACTTTCAATTCTTAATGAACAAACTTGAATAAGACAGCGTTTGGTTTGGTTCGTTTATAGTCTTATTGACGATCATAGGTGTTCGTGGGTGATCTTGGCAGTCGTCATCTCGGTCTAATTATTCAGCATCGTTGTTTCCTATTGTTTACTCAAGATCTGGTCATTGTCAAGTCATAGTCAAAGGCACTGATTGTTTAGTTCTAGATATAGACTAATATCAGTCTGTCTTCGTTTTCTTCATCTATCTAGATAGAACAATTTTTTTCGTGTGATTTAGAGTCTTTTTCTAAGAGTTTTTGTAATGGATCTTGTATTGTACGTAACTCGTTGATTTAGTGATAATTCTATGATTAATGACTAAATTAAATCATAGATTTATCACTAAATCTATAAGTTGTTTCCATTCATGTTGTTTATAAATTCTTTTAGTGTGATATATATATATATATATATATATATATATTTTACTGTTTATAAAGAACGTTTTCACAATATTGTGTTCATATAATACTTAAAGATTGTTTAATAAAAGGAATTCAAAGAAGAGTATATTTAGAGCATTAGGTTAATACATAATGTATTACACATATTGAATAAATAAAATATTAAATAGTTATTAATAAAAATTAATGAATTCAAAAACGATATTTTGATATAAGATATGATTGACATTACATACATGTGATAAAAGAACAATGTTATTTTTTAAACTTTTGTTAATTTTTTCTTTCTCAAACGAAATAGGTTTTTAAATAAACTATTTCAAAACAAATTGTTTTTAATAAATTGTCATTTTTAATAATTTCTTTAAACTTTGAATTTTATTATTTTTGTTTCATAAGAATTTTATTTGTTTAGAAAATAAAGGTATAAAATATATTGTGCTTTTTAAAAAGTTTGATATTTTAAAAAAATCTTATTTTATAAAAGTTATTTCTTTAGAAATTGTATTTTTAGAAAGATCTCTTTTTTAATTTAATAAAAAAATTGATGTGAAAAATAATTAATTTAATATAATTAGTAGTTAATGTGATATTTATTAGGAGAGAAAAGCGGAAAAATAAAATTTAGAAGGCCTAGAATTGTGGCATGTGACTTTTAAATATATTTCTGTTGTTAGTATAGATAGATTTGTGTGACATCCGTCACCGAAAGATCCGTTATTTAACGTGACTTCCGTTAACGTTTCTGTGATCTTTCATTCTTTATTTTTATAAACTATTCGTGCGAACATTATTCTTGCTTATCATCATTCTGCTTGTGCAATCATCGTTATCGTTACTATTAAACCTATCGTTATTTATTATTATTGTTATCAATAAGACCATTTTTAAGTTATTAATCCCATTATTTACATTTTATCATTAATATAACTAACCGATTTAAGGTCGTTTTTAACTGAAAACAAACTTGGGAACTCGGGGGTTAAGTGCAAGGACCAAATGTGACATTTTGCCAAACTAGGGCTGGGTATATATACCCCATTTCCAGCCCTAGACCCCCATTTCACCTTCTTCTTCATCTTCTTCTTCTTCCACTTTTCTCCTCCTCCTTGCACCAAAACCGCCCCTTTCTTCGCTTTTTCACCGGCAAGACCTCGGCTACAGTTGAGTTTACTCCCTTCTTGCATGTAGACGACTTTGGTCGTCCCTTTTCTTGCTTGTTTTTCTGCTGTCCTCGAAGGGTTTTGGGTGCTCGGGGCCAACCCGAGCACATGAGGTCGTGTGGGTGCGTGTGATGTCTTTTGTGCGTTCTTCTGGTTGGTGTGTGTGTGAAATGTGTTTCTGGAAGTGCTTGTAGTGTAAATCTCGTGCACGGAGCAGCCAAAGGCTGCTCTGCACTTCTGCAGTCGTGATTCTGCTGTTCTTGCGACTGGATCTGCCGTGCGACTGAGTCGTGCGACTGTGTCTATCGTGCGACTGAGTTGTGCGACTGGGCGTGTCGTGCGACTGGGCGTGTCGTGCGACTGAGCCGTGCGACTGTGTGTATGTGTGCGATTGAGTCCTGCGGATGAATGTGTGCGATTGTACGTGTGTCGCACGACTGAATGCCTAGTCGCACGAATAGAGGTTCAGTCGTACGAATGAAGCCGATTCGTATGAATGAAGCCGATTCGTACGAATGTAGGTTGATTCGTGCGATTGGGTGCTGTGTGGTACGACTGAATGCTGAGTCGCACGAATGAAGGTCCAATCGTACGAATGAAGCTGATTCGTACGAATGAAGGTTGATTCGTGCGGATGGAGTATTGAGTCGTTCGTCTGGTCCTGTCGTGCGACTGAGGTTATCTGTGTGCATTTCCTTCTTGTGTGTGGCGTGTGTATGTCGTGTGATGTTAAGGTGAATCGACATGGTTGCCATTGCTAATGACAATATTATAGTTAACACTATCAAACTACTAATGTTATCACAAATCAAATCAATTTTAACATTTTACAATTATCAAGAACTAATTTATAACCACTAATATCTACTAAGTACTTCTCTAATAACAATGAAAACTTTACACTAATATCATCGGCAATGATGACAATTCCAAGTACTTGGATCTATATAAGATATACTACTTATATCTACTGGTGTGTGTTCTGCGTGACCGAACCGATACAACCCGAACCGACCGAACGTTACTATTTTCATTAAATGTATCATTAATGCTTAATGATAACTGTTAATAGGTGTTTGACATTTTATTGCATACAACATTTGGAATTTGATCATCCATACTTACCACCGAACAAGTGAGTTTCGTGGCCCCCTTTTATGCTTATTCAATACTTCAATTATTTACAAACATGGGGGAGAAGTATGCCCACCCATTTTTATGCTGTATAACTTACATTCTTGGAATCAACGTGTTACTGTTTTGTGAGTACTTATCTGATACATACATGAGTCGATGTGTGGTACTTTCTTGACAACCATTTAATTCCGGTGTTGGAACCGACGGATAGGTATTGGTAGTACTACTGGGTTGACACCCCCACCCTCGTTTGTTGGTATACTAGTTGGTACCAACAGTGGCCAGGAACGGGCCCTTGGGTGAATATATTCCGACAAGATTCTGTGTGTACGTCATTAGGTTTGGTTGTAAAGCTCATTGTTATGTGATTTTGCTTACTTATAACTGTATACACGGTATTCCACAAAACAATTATGCAACATCAACTTACTTACTATTTAAACCTGCGAGCTCACCAACAATTTTGTTGACCATTTTGAGCATATCTTTTCAGGTGACAATGCTAATTGAAGATCTAGATGTGCTGCATTAGTGGAGACCCTAGGATGCATTTTGAGACTATACAATACTTGACAAACATTCTTTTGAAACATTGTAGTCTGATTACATACAATTATTCTTTTGGATACTTGTTCCCGGGTTGTGGGAAATGCAATACAATGATACTATTTTTGGTTATGTGATTCATTTACAAGTTTATGCTTATGGCTATGTTGTCGTGAATATTGACTAAACACGACACAAGTCTCCTTTGTGTCGGGTGTCGTCATGACACGCTTTATCATCAATTACATATATTGCATCTCTATTGTTAACAATGTGTTATGACGATCCCGTCTCGTTACATCCCCGTGTTTCCGCTCTCAACGGGGGTGTGACAATTTGCATGATTCAAAGATGTACGGACTTGGTGAATAACCAAGCGTGTGATAACTATTTTAAATAACTGACACCCTAAATCCAAAAATGACATTCTTAAAGATGTTTAGCAACAAACATATAATACTATTAATTAAAGGTGGAACCCGTACCCTATGATGGATAATGAATTTTAAGAAATATATACGTGACAACCTCAAGTTGGTATATTATTTTTCAACCATTAGCAAGTGTAACAACTTCTAATACAACATGAACAATAAACATGTTAGGTATTTTACTAAATGGATTAGGTCACTAACGGAGTAACGGGGCCATTTGGATGAAACTTTCAAACTTTTTTTCATCCCTCCAACCCGTTTAAAATTACAATAAAATATTGTATATTAATAGTTTCAGCTGTTTTTTGATTGATTATTTATTATTGTGTTCTTTCACTGTATATATATTACTACAACAGGAACTGTAAGCCCTAAACACATGCAAATATATGATTATTATTGAATAGGTGTGAATTAGTATTTAAATCATTGAGGTGGTTAAGTTGAAAATCATGTTTATGGCTTTTGATGCGTCACTAGCCTTTCTATTTGAATTTACAGTACATACTTTTGAGGTCGGATGTTTATTATTATAAGAAATATTTGTTCTTGTCACTCTTTATCTAATATTGATATCCTATGTTATCTAACTTGATTGAAAATTTTAAACTAAAAGAAAATAAATCTAACATGAGAGGCCTAAACACACGCTAAACTTGTCTATACTTCAACAAGCTTGGAAAACGTTTCACTTTTAGAGGTATATTGCTATAATACATCTAAAATAATATTCTAATATATAAAACGAGTAATGTTTCCTCATGTTATTTGAATAAGAAGTATCTAAAAGTGCATATTATGTCTTGTTAAACTTAATTGTAATTAAAATTTAGAATTTTTTCTCAAAGCATGCTAATGAATTATATAAATACAAGTTATAAAAGAAATTTAGATACTATAAAGTGATCATTGATGGCTATGTATTCTAATGGGATCGGTGATTACCTCTCATAACAGTTTTGTGGCTTCAGATTCTTACATTCTAATGTTAGATGGTATTAGAAAAAAAATAGAAAAAAAAAGAAAAAAAAAACTGCTGGCCAAAAAAGATAATAAAGTGAATTCTAATACGTAAAGCTATGTGTTCTATACATTTGGACAAACTTTACTATCTTAAAAGGAAAAGATACCAAAGTGAATCTTAATACGTAATACACTAATACCATGTGTTCTATACATTTGGGCAATCTTTACCATCTTAGGGTTGATACGCCTCAATATGTTTGTACTTTTGTATGAGCATGAAACACTTACTAAATATATATCAGTAATTGTATCGCAACATAAACTTCAATATGCTTTGTACAAACACAAAATACAGGTAGATGGGTGACACTAATGTTATCTTAACATAAACTTCAATATGCTTTGTAAGTTCACAAAAGACATTATTTTTTGATTCATTATTTATATGAGTTGTTGTAGACACACTATACACAAATTCCAAACGTTACCACAGGCACAAATTGGACAGCATGTTTTGGTAGCTTTACGTTAACAAAAAAACTACCTAAACCGAAGTTAGTTTTTTATTGGGGGAGTCTGAACCAACACGTATATGTTCAGGTGTCTTCTTTATCCACCATAAGTAAAAAACAGATGCTGTTATAACCAACCCGGCGACAACTCCAAGTGTTACCCCAACTATTCTTCCGACTTGCTTCTTGTTATTGTTGGATGAACCCAAAAGGTCAGATACTAGCATATAAAACAAGATTATATCATAAGAAAAACTTAACATATATCAAACAATGATTGCAACTAGATGCAGAAATTGGACGGGTCAGGTGGGTTGTCAGGTATGTTCAAAACAAGTAATCACCGGTAAATGTTGAAATGGGTTGGGTGACCCAAAACACTTTTGTCTTGGTGTTTTGTTAAGGATCAGTAATATTATTACAAAATAATACTTTTTGAAAAACTAACCAACCAAAAGCATTGACAGCTTGAAACGGGTTGAGTTGACCCAAAACACTTTTGTGTAGCATTTGTACCTCTATTGTTAAGGATTAGTAAAACGGATATTATTACTATTACAATTATATTATTACGATAATTAACTACCCGAATTGACAGGTCTTAGTTGGCCTTGAACAATGAGTGAAAATGTTGATGGGGAGAACTAACCTTGAGAAACATGTATAGCTGAGACCAGGGGACCAAATGTGCTTTGAAACGGAATGCAGCAAGTGCCTTTCCCGGCCCACTTAAAATGGATGTCAATGTTCGTGTTTGTTACATTGGCTTCAAACAGTCTCACCAAAGCTCTTTTCGACCCACCAGCTTCTTTCTGTATGTTGAAATCTTGAACAACTCTTTCACCCTTTTCAAATTGATCCATCACATTTTTAACAAAAATCAAACAAACAAACAAACAAACATACCCAATGTATCCCGCTGAAGAGCAGGGTCTGGGAGGGGTATATGGTGGCAAGTCTTTCCTCTATCTTGAAAGATAGAGAGACCGCTTCCGAAGAGACCCCCGACTCGTTAACAAAGGCAATAACAATAACAATCATAATACAAAGCATACAACACAAAGATAGATATCACATGAAGAATTAGATAATGCGCTCATAAAAAAACGGCATGTAACACCCAAAAAGGGTAGATGAGGAAAACTACACCTAACGTGTGGGGTCCGGCCATATGTCACCGTATACCCTTCCCACCCACAAAACCCACTAAAAGTCCTTAATTTTAATTCTACGCCTCCACTCACTTCTATCATCGATCATGTTCTCAGAAAGATGCAAGTCTATCATATCCCTCCTAATAACCTCGTCCCAAGTCAACCTAGGTCTACCTCTACTCCTCCTACCCTCTAAGCTGATGTTCTCTACTGCTCGGACAGGTGCTGCCATCGTTCTCCTCTTCACGTGCCCAAACCATCTTAATCTTCCCTCTCTTATTTTTTCTGTGATAAAAGCCACCTCCAGCCTCTGGCGAAAGACGTCGTTTCTTATCCGATCCAATCTTGTGTGTCCACACATCCACCTCAGCATTCGCATTTCTGCGACCTCTATTTGTCTCTCGTGCGATTTCTTTATGGCCCAACAGTCTGTGCCGTATAACATAGCTGGACGTACTGCCACTCTGTATAGTTTTCCCTTTAGTTTTGCTGGAACCTCTTATCACACAAAATCCCTGATGCTGCTCTCCACTTGCACCATCCTGATTGTACACGGTGTGCTACATCGCTGTGTATCTCTCCATCTTCCTGTACGTACGAGCCAAGGTATTTGAACCCGACGTCCGGGGGACCGCCATGCCCTGGATACTGATTTGGGTGTCCTCTTCGGCCTCACCACTAAAGTTACATTGCATGTATTCTGTCTTAGAGCGACTTATCCTTAAGCCCCTGCGTTCTAGTGCTGCTCTCCACTGTTCTAATCTCTCGTTAAGCACCGTCTTAGATTCTGATATTAAGACAATATCATCCGCAAACAGCATACACCATGGGACTGGCTCTTGTATAGACTTGGTCATCTCGTCCAACACTACTGTGAAGAGGAATGGGCTCAATGCCGATCCTTGGTGGAGTCCTACTTCCACCGGGAAGTAGTCTGTGTCTCCGACAGGTGCTCGTACACGTTTTTGTCCCGTCATACATATCCTTTATTATTTTGATATACCTCTCTGGTACCTTTCTAAGTCGTAGACTTTCCCAGATGAGTTTCCGCGGCACACTGTCATAGGCTTTTTCTAGGTCAATGAATACCATATGTAGGTCTCTTTTCTTTTCTCTATATTTCTCCATTATCCTCCTTATGACGTGTATAGCTTCTGTTGTAGAGCGTCCTGGCACAAATCCAAATTGGTTTACCGCTATCTGAGTTTCTCGTCTAATTCTCGTGTCAACAATTCTTTCCTATAGCTTCATCGTGTGACTCAATAGCTTTATTCCCCTGTAATTTGCGCAACATTGGACATCTCTTTTTTCTTATATATGGGGACTATGACACTGCTTCTCCACTGCTCTGGCATCTTTCCTGTCTTAAAGATAGTGTTGAATAAGTCCGTTAGCCATTGTAGGCCCTCATCTCCAAGGCACTTCCACACTTCAATCGGAATGTTGTCTGGCCCCACCGCCTTAGCCCTTCCCATTTTCTTCAAAGCTCTCTTAACTTCATCGACTGTGATGCTTCTACAATAACACTTGTTTTGTTGCGTCGTTTGAGTTGTTTCATCGATCTCCGTTTGTTGATTACGGTTCGTTATGTTGAAAAGGTTATCGAAGTAAGTTTTCCATCTCCCCTTGATGTCTTTCTCCCTCACCAAGACCTTTCCATCCGCGGCCTTTATAAACTTCACCAATCTCAAGTCCTGTCTACTACGTTCCCTTGCCTTGGCAATCTTAAACATGTCATGTTCACCCTCTTTCGTCTCTAATCGCTTATACATCCTCTCGTATGCTGTGTTCTTTGCCTCTGACACAGACTTTTTCGCCTCTCGTTTAGCCTCTTTGTATTTATCTTTTAGCTCTGCTCGTTCTTCCTCATTATTACAGCGTAAAAGCTCTCTAAAACTTTGTTGTTTAATTCTTATCTTCTCCTGTACATCTTCGTTCCACCACCAGGATTCCTTATGACCGATTGTCCTATTTGTTGTAGTCCCAAGCGTTTCTTTAGCTGCTTGAATATGATCACTACCAGCCCGTATCTAACCCGTTCTAGAAGGAAAGATTTTCTGCTCACAGTCAATGTAGCAATTTGACCCATTTAAGTTGATTCGAATATGCTCTCTCTAGTGGGTCAAAACTGCTTCAATATTTGCTTATGCAGAAGCAAGTCAAATGTCTCCGTAAATTTTCAGATTTTTTGTTTCATTTACATATTTGTGTAATTATATTTGACTTAGCTTACTTTTTATAGAACCATGTACAAAATTTGTTTTGAGCTAACCTAACACATGTAAGAAAATACATGTTTTGACCCGCTGCCAGTTTTATAGGAAGAAAATCTACCTGGATATAAATGTCGAATAAGCGTTTTCCAAGGCCTCTCCATGACTCAGAATCATCCATTTGTATTTCAGAAAAATGAAGCTTCACATTATATCTTCCATTTCTCAAGCCCAGCCCATAATACCTTAGGGAGTTTGGTGAGATTCTTGCTGTTTTATATAGTTCAGAATCTAAAGAACCTGTGATTTGAGAAGCTGTTTCTGTTGTATATTGGGGCCCATTCGGGTTGGATATGAAACTACCCGTGTTGCTTACTGCCCAATTATTATTAGAACTCGTGTAGATTGATGAAGCCCCAAGGGTTTCTGAATCATCATCGAATCTAACACCGTATGAAGATATTTGTTGTGAGCCACCACATTTTACAGCAAAAGAATCTGCATAGTAAAGTCAATTGCTTGAAGTTAAAACAACTGATTTTCAACTTGAAAATTGACATGAATTCTTCCAAGGTTTATGTTTGTATAGTTAAACTAAAACTCATGAAAAAGTAAAAGTATCAAGGCTATAGCAAAATGTATATCAAATTTGACCATAGAACTTGTACCATTTGACCTCAGAAGTCAAACTATTCAATATGAATGATTAAATGAGTGATGTTCAACAACTTACTGACTGGAAATTTTTCTGTGCACTTGTTATCACTTAGAAGGCATCGTGAGATCTCAGACGCCTTCCTGCACAGATTTTTAATAAGAAAAGTTAGGCTTTGACGAAAAAAATCCAAGAAATTTGATTAAATTTGACGTAGAACACCTTGAAATGTTATAAAAAAAGTGGTTTACCCGTCTAGTAAGTCATCCCCATTCACCAAAGTTCCTACAACATTCCTGTAAAAAATACTATATATTAATGTTTTTACATATTTTGAAGTATTCAAACTAGTAATATGCCGTTCAACTCACAATGATCGTCTAATGCTGACAAAATTAGCAGGCAAATTCCCGGTGATGGGGTTAAAGGATATATCTCTGTTGCAGGATTATTAAAAACAGATAAATATATGAGAAAGAGGAGGCCACCGAAAGCATAACTTGGGAGCTTACAATGCCCGGAGCTGTGGAGTTATGATATTTGATGGGATCTCCCCATTTAACATATTGCTTCCAAGATACCTGAAAACTCATAGAGGTCATAAACTAGTGTTTTGATTCAAGATTTGAGATGTTTTTAATATGAGAAGATTGATAGACTTACAAGAAATGCAAAGATTGCGAGTCTTGGAAAGAGTTCGGTATGCTGCCTGTTAATTTATTGAAGCTCAAGTCCCTTCAAAGTGTTATCAAAAACAAGAACATGAAATAAGATTAAGATATTACCACATGCTGAAATTTAGCTTAATGTGCAAATTAGAGGTGGCATTAGACTCTTTTACTTATGAATGGGTGGATTTGGGTTGTGTTTTTCTTAAACAGATCAAATAAAAAACAGCTAAGGGGGGAACATGCTAAATGGGTCAAACACTCGAACGGGTTGAAAGCGTGCTGAAAGTCTAATTTAAACTCATTCCACCTCCAAAATTGTTTTATTCAATGACTTAGATTATTGTAGGGCAATGTTACTTACGTAAACAAAAATAATGTATTAATTAGTTAAAAGAAAATTGAATAAATAAGTGAGAGGGTTCACCCAACACGCCACATGATACAAATGACATTTGTCTGACCCAAACTTGTATTGACTTGTTACCCAACCTGCCAATCTTGCCACCTCTAGTACAAACAGAACATGATATCTATAGAAGGGAACTTACAGGGACTGTAAGTTAGAAAATGTGCCAATCTGTGATGGAATTTCACCACTTACTCGTGAGCTTCTCAAGGAACTGCAGACAATACTTGTGCTACATCAAATATTTCTTAAACTTTCACTAATTTAGTAAATACCGAATTAAACTATTGTACTTAGTTTTTCATTGGTAAGTAACCATTGTTCTTGCAAAATGCAAAAAAATGAAGGAAAAAAAAAATACTTTTAGCCTTTTGTGCAGTGAAAAGCTAAGTTTGAAGTTCAAATAATAAATAACTCGATAACTTAGGAGTTATAAAATCATACAGAATCGAAAGGCTTGTCATGTTAACCAGGAAATCAACGGTTGAATCTTCGCCACTCAGATCACCGATTCTCCTGTACAGAAAAAGAGATGAACAAGTAGATTGGATTAACACATATAACAGCTTAATCCTCAAAATATTCCTAGTTATACAAAATTTCTGAATATTCTTACAGGTCCTCTAGTTTAGTCAAAGCAGCATAACTGCTGGGAATTGGGCCTTCAAGAGCTGTTCCTTCAAGTCTCCTGAAGAACACTAACCAAAATCCATTACCATGAAACTGAACCTTCATAATCAAATTGAATCTATAATAATCATGCTTACAGTGTTGTTAGATTTGTAAAGGTTCCAAAAAACTCGGGAAGCTTTCCAGTAAAACCGTTGTCTGATGCCCACCTGTTGGAAAAAAAATTTGTTAAAAAATACAAGTTTTTATACTAAAATGATCAAAGAACTTTTATGAAATTATTAAATTACAGTGTGTGAAGGGATTTTAATTTTGATAATTCTTGAGGAAACGGCCCGCTCACTCCACTGCTGTCTATATACCTAAGTGACCAACAATATATAAAAATAAATCTTAATAACATTTGTATACAAAGTTACAGATTTAACCCTTAAAATGACATAAAGAAGTGATGCATGTAGATTACAGGATATACTTACAGTTGCTCTAAGGAAGTCAATTTTCCTAGGTCAACAGGCAGGGGTCCATTGAAATTATTTGAACTGAAGCTTCTGAATCACAGTAAAATTAATCAGTAAGTAACATAAAAAGATAAGAAAAGATATATACAAGATATAATGTGTCAAAAATTAAAAAGTTTTTACTCACAAGGATTTCAACTTGATAAGATTGCCAAACTCCACTGGCACAACACCACTAAAATTATTAATGCCAAGACTCCTGAAAATCAACGATATGCAACTCAAGTTAAACATGTAATTTAGAACTAGTATAAGTTTAAGATACGATTCAGAATTACTAACAAATATTGCATTTTGAGTAAGTTTCCTATTTCAGGAGGGATAGTGCCACTTAGTATGTTCTGCCCAAGGTTCCTGCACCAAGTTAAAGTTAAAACGAATCAGGTTACATATTATCCAACTTTGAGGTAAAAAAACTCATTTTCAACTTTAAAATGTTATGATTCTAAGGTGTTCACAAGAACAATTGTTAACTTCATTAAACAATGATGCGTAAATTGTGTAACACAAGTAAATACTTTAATCACTTTGTTTTATCTTAAGAACTCAAGATAACTATTAGTCTCTCACAAGTCCATAAGCTCAGTCAGCTGAAAAAGTTCTTGTGGTAGTTCACCAGAAATGTCCAAAGCATATATCTTCCTGCAAAAAATATCTGAGCAGATAAATAAACAATCTCAACCTTTCATTAATTCTTTACAAGTTGCAGACTGAAAAAACTGACAAGTGAGTTATGTGGCAGATATTGCCAGCACAATCACAAGCAACTCGTGGATTTGCAGTATCTGAAGCCCATGGTGCGCCCGGGGTGCAGGGGTCAACGGTCAAATTCAGCTTTGACTTCAAACTCCAGTAATCTATCAGCTTGTTGATAGCAGCCACTATGATCAGGCCATAGCAATTAGATCAAAAATTCTGCTAACCGATAAATATTACCAACCAAAAAATTCACACATGCACGGACCTTCACTGGATTCGGTGGTTATTTGTGCAGAAACTAGTTCATAAATAGAGAAAACTAAGAAACAGAAGCTCAGAATGCCCATAATGAAGCTCAGCTATAAAATTCCAACTCATGAACATTCAATATATTTGAGGTGTATATATTATGTACGAGGAGTCTAATGTTTAATGCACAATGTACAAGGGTGTGAACCCAAAAGAAAGACCTAAATACACACTGACAATTGAGTTTTTGACTTGGTCAAGTTTACATCACCATCATCTTTTTTCTTTAATAATTCAGTCATGTTTCATTAGCAAGTGGCTAACATGGAGTCATTGAAATGGAAGTTAAGTGTGAAATGATCAATTTAATTTTGACTGTATTCTTTTTTATGAATTATGTTTCCTTTATTACCTAAAATTTCACCCCCTGTACTATTTAAAAACCCGCAGGTTCAGCTGATTGAATATTTCTTTTTGCACTTTAGTCCAAACTCAACTGTCTCATATTTTCTGTCCAATTTCTTGGCAAAATGTGGTATTTTTTTTTTTTTTGCATTTGTGCAAGAAATATATTTGTTTGCAACATATATACTTTCAATATATCTTAACAACCTGACCTATTCCAAAGCTCTTGACGTGACCAGTCAAGCACGACATGGCATACAAGAGAGATTTTTTTTACATGTATCGACTACAGAGCCTATTATCTGCTTTGTGTTCTTTGCCTTCGACATTCTGCGGTCAAAAGAAAATACTTGCAGCCAATAAAAACACTCATATGGTGCAATATACGTGAAAACACTTAATTTTGTGTAGATGGAGGGCGCATTACTGCAATCAAACATATATGCACTAAAAGAGAGGTTACTTGGATGGTCCCATGAAGTTTTCAACCTGCAACTATCAAATAAAAATTGGGGAGAGGACAAGTGAAGACAAACTGACAAGTCATAAAGATTGCCGGCCTGTGAACATACTTAAATCAAGATTAAGTTAATTAGGGGTCATAATCACAGTCGTTCCAATCAGAACTAAGAGAAGATATTAATATTATTAAAAGGGCTGCTTTTGTAGCATCTTTATATAAGCTAATTAAAACTTGATGACAGGAAACTTGGTTCTTGGCTGATTAACTGCCATCAAAACTACAAAAGTTACCAGAAACTCTGATAGGGGACTTCCATCAAATAGTTAGTGGTGCTTACGAAACAACAACTAAACAGGTTTGAAGACTGACTTGTCGACTTGAAGCTTAAGGACAAAGATAGTATTTTGATCTTTGTACAAACAAATTCAATTCGAATTCATTTATAACTTAAAATACATAAATTTAAATTAACATTACATAACATCACATTTGTAAGATACATCTAAACTTACCACTAGACGATCCAAGTCACTTAGGTCCTGAACGAGGTCTAAGACAAAAGCTTCACATGCTCATGCACCGTTACACTTGTACAATCAAAATAAACTTCTAACAACAACCAAAGTTGCATCTACCTCATTATTTATACATCTTAACCTTCAAATAAGGTAACCATACATAATCTCTTCATTCGTTAACCATCTCGCGCCCCAACCGCGACATCAACAAGAACAAAAATATTATCATTTCACAATTCAACAACTTCATTACAGATATTATGACCCGAATCCAATTCAAATCCAAATACAAATCATCCAAAGTTATAAACAATAAATCATCTATGCAGATTATTTAACAGGAAGAACCTTGTTGACAATCTCCTGACTGAGTGCAGCAATCTGTGAGTCAAGCGATTTGATAGTCTCCTCCTTCTGCTTCTCCAAATTCGCCAACGCCTCCTGCAGCTCCGCCTCCACCTTCTTCCGCCCCTCCGCCAGCTTCGCCTCCACCTCCACCGTCGTCTCCTTCTTCATCTTGTTCAACGCCGCCGAGATCTCCGCCCTCGCGGCCCTCATCACCGCCGCCGCCTGCTCCTCCAGCTGCTTCACCTCCGCCGACGTGTCCTTCACGCTGCTCAGCTTCTCCTTGATCTCAGCGTCTCTTTTGTCCATGAAGTTACCCAACGGAGAGTAGTACAGTTTGTCGAGGGTGAACATGAGGAACAGAAACTCCGCTGCGATGATCGGGAGCGTGAGATCGAAGTCGAAGAGCTGGGCCTTTTCGAACTCTTCGGCGAGGGAGGGGAGGGGCGCGGCGGCGATGGAGGTGGCGACGGCGGCGATGGTGGCTAGGGTTTTGGGGGTGGTGGAGAGGGAGAATTGGGGTTTGGTGGCGGTGGTGGTGGTGGTGCAGATGGTGGTTGGTGGTGGTGGTTGTTGGGGGTTTGATTTGGGGGTTGGGGGGGAGGTGATTAGGGTTTTGGAAGAGGCCATGATCATGTTAGCCATTGGCGATGGCGGTAACAGTAACAATGGCGATGAAGGATGAACAAATGGTTGTGGTGTGAAACTGTGAGTGGAGATTGAAGATGATGATGAGAGGAATGTGGGCTTATCTTGTTGTATGCCACACAAAATGATATGAGATTATGAGGTCCCCAATTGCCAAACAAAAATCGAAGCTGTTTTTCATGTCTAAAATTGTCATTTCTATTTCGGACATAGGGTATGTTAAACGAATATGAGCTTTGCTATTTACACATCACGCACGTGTTATACGATCTACATTACTATACGAGTCGTTTGAGATATATTACATTTGTATGAGGTTTTCTTATTAATCTGTTATACGAGTTGTTTAGAGTGTGACGTAATGACGCACATCACTGGCAGATGCAATATATTCATTTAACCTTATTTTCACTATGAATATGGATCATGGTGAGTATGGTGTATCTATAATATCTCTTTTAATTCATAATATAATTATATGAACTCATCACGTGTTTTTAAAGAATAACGTAAATAAAAATATCATTCATCCATAACATAAATATTTATACATCTTAAGTTTTTGCTATACCATTATATGCATCGCTCAAAAGCCATAAACTATTCATATATCATGATGTGGTCACATTTATTCAAATTAGATGATAAGTAAAGTTTAGTTCATATTATCATAAAGTTTGTATAAACTCATAACACGTAACATTATTTCAAACAATAACCTGTGGGATAACCAAAACCTCCAACATAGTCACTAAAGGTGTTGGGTGGATACATATCCAATCTACGTGAAATGTCTCTCCTTTCGGTGTTGTTTTCATCGTCGCGTGGTAATGGACGGCCGAGTCTTACAACATGATGATCTCTCTTTGTTGGGCCTTCTTGTTTTTGGTGTGAAAACAAACCACTTGTGCAAGCGGAATTAGATCGATATTTCTTACTAGCACCAAATTCTTTATAACCTTCACTAATTTTATTTTTGACAAAATTTGCTTGCTTTTCATGTCTCCACACAAATTTGATGTGCTTGATAACCTGTTAAAAAGTTTCTAAACTCAGTTCATTTTCTTTCCACAAATATGAAGTACATCTCCTTGTGTCATGCAAATGGCATATGTGACAAAAAGGGCACGTTTGGTTAAAATGGGTAATTTCAAGTTTTGGTGCCATTTGAGTTGACCACCAACACATATTGGCCCATGTTTTTATTGTTATAAATTCAATGTATCAAATTATTACAGTAGTTATTTTCTTAATCAAATAGTCTATTTTTCTTTTCTGTTCTATGTGAATAGAAGGCTTCAAGCGCTTAATTGAACTTAAGACAGCTTTTTGCCTCTTTAAACTGCTTCACCCATTTGACCCGCTTTCTTGATAACCAACTTATACAGTCGGACCCGTTACTAATAACATACAATCCCAGTTGACCGTTTTCATATAAATGAGCTAAAATTGTATATGTAAATAGAAAACTTACTCCTGTGACTCATTTGGGGCATAAGTGCGCTCTACTGATGTTTCTCCTGCAATAGTGTATATGGGAATATGTCGAACAAACTGAAGCTGTTATAAGAAAACAACATTAATGCTTAGAATAGTTCATATTTCTCCATGTTAGTTGCTTTAGTATACGGATGTTGTAGGGACAAAAGTTGTGCATGTTGTTGTAGAAAATTTCAAATTTTAATTGGTAAAGGGTCAAGTGTACCAAGTCAATTGCAAACTGTAGGAAAATTTCTCATTTCTATACAAAATCAAGTGACAAAGTTTGACACTTTGATCAGTTCTAGATTCAAGTTGCTTTCAGCCAGTAGATATGAACGTATAAATATCTTGAAGACACACCATATGCACATGCTTGTAAGTCGTAAAGCACAATTCTATTTCAAATGCTCACCTGATCACCATTCTTGATCCCATAACGTGTAATGGAATCACGATCACGAATGAGCTTCATATGCTCAAAACATAGGCAGAAATGCCCCCATACATACTGCCTGCAAACACAATCAACTTCATAAAATGAGGTGATGCCTCCAACATTACAATAAATCATATCATATCCTATAGAATTTAGAGAGGATAAATGTTCACACCATGAAATCTTACAATCTCCTTGTCGAGGCAAATGACTGAAAGCAGCTTCCACTGCTTGTTTCAGTTTAGCAACCGTTGCTTTCTTCGTAACAATAATATCTGAATCACACACATCACCATTATTCCTTCAATTCCAAACCAACAATAATAATAAAACGTATGAATATACTACCATTCAACAAACAATTCTACAAATTATAAACATAAACATTGCAGTAACGTTACCAAAGGTCGATCCATCTAACTTGACGATCGAGAGTCTAATCGGTTGCGAAGAGAATCTCCCAAACGAAACTCGCTTCCAATAGCTTCGATTATCATGCAACAATGGAGGAAAAGAGCTCGCAGTCGTAAATGGCGATGATCGATTCATCTCCAATTGAACCTTACGATCAAAATTATTACGATTGTAATCAAAACTCAAAAGATCGCCCTTGTATTCGTGCACATGTTGCATCTCTGAAGTTCGAGTAAACTACCAACGAACAGATTATGGTAACGATGATTGAAATAACAATCAGTAGATTGAGAAATCGGTGGTGATTATGAAGTGGATGATGATGATTAATGATTGATATTATGATTACATGTGGATAATGATGGTTAGGGTTTGAAGTTTGGATATGGAGGGAAAAAGAATGAAGGGGAATGCTCTCTTTGTTATCTATTTTCACTCTGTGACTTTTATTAACAACGGCATTTTATGGTTTCTTAAAATACTTGCGGAAGAACCACATTGTGTTGGCATAATGGCATGTGGCATGCTTTGAATGATATTAACGATATAATATTTGCATTGTGTTGTATGTCACATCTATACCGGACACTAGTGGTCTAATACGAATAGCCTATGTACTCTCAAGGATAGATAAAATGTTTGTTTATATTTTATCTTGTTAAGATCTCTATTAATATAGTTGTTATAATTGACATGTTACTAAATATATGCATATTGTTGTAGTTTAGTATTTGTAGGAGTTAAATACATGATTGGTCCATGTGTTTTGCTCATATTATAATATTGGTCTCAACTTTTAAGAAATTACAGGTTTGATCCTTACTGTTTACCAACTCGTAACACGATTGGCCTCTGATACTAACTTTTGTTAAGTTTTTCAGTTAAATAGATGTGAAAAAACAAAAATACCCCTGAACTAAAAAGACAAAATTTAAAAGTATGGTATATATATATATATATATATATATATATATATATTAAGTGTGTGGGTCCCACTTCATTTAGTGAAACAATATATATATATACACACACACACATAATATATATACACACACACACCAAGAGACCACAACCACCACCATCCCCGTTCACATCCCCCCGCCACCTCCACAACCGTATTTTCCATCTGCTCTGGTGCCAGAGGTGATGGTGTGACGGCAGTGGAATTTTTTTTTAAAATGGTATATATATTAAAAATAAATTTGATTATTGGTGAAGTAAAAAAAAAGGATATTGGTATATCCGCGATTGGTATAAGCGGATTAGGAGGAATTTTTAGAAAATTTTCAGACACTACTGACAAGGCAGAAAAGTTTAGAAATTTTTTTAAAATTTATACGTAAACCGCTATTACAAATAGCGGATTAGCGGATGACACTAACCATGGTTAACATTTAACTTTTAAAAAATAACCTAAACCGCTATTCCTAATAGCGGATACCACTTAAAAAAAATTTATACGTAAACCGTTATTTCTAATAGCGGATTAAGCAAAAAAAATTTTTTTTTGTCCTAGTCCGCTATTAGTAACCGCGGATTAGGCTTAAAAAAATTGGGGGCGGCGGTATCGAACCGGGTACCAGCCAGTTAAGCTGAGTGACTAACCCATTAATACTATCGTTCCATTTGTTAATATATAGTAATGGATATAATTTTAAAACCAAAATTTAACCGTCACTTTTTTTTACATAGTAATTATTTAGTAAAATTTTTAAAACTAAAATTTTTTTACTTAGTAATTATTTAGTATATATCTAGTATATATTTATGTTACTTATTAAAATTTAAAACTAAATTTAACCCTCACTTTAATGTTACTTGATAAAAATTTAAAATTAATAAAAATTTCTAAAACTAAAATTTTTTTACAGTAATTATTTAGTATATATCTAGTATATATATATGTTACTTATTAAATTTTAAAACTAAATTTAACCCTCACTTTAATGTTACTTAATATAAATTTAAAATTAATAAAAAATTTTAAAACTAAAATTTAAGTATCACATGCATTATCACATGTCTCCATTATGCAACACTATCACATGCAAGACTGCAAATGTCTGCAAAGTGAAATGTCTGCAAATTATCAGTATCACATGCAAGTCTGCATTATCACATGTCTCCATTATCACTACTTCCAGACGGAAAAAACAGTATCACAATTATGCAACAGTTCCATTATGACATGTCTGCATTATCACATGTCTCCATCTGCAACTCCATTATGACATGGGGAAATTTGGATTACATGTCTGCATTATCACATGTCTCCATCTGCAACACATATATATATATTAGTTTTTTCGTAAGAAGACAATGTTTTTACAAGACTGCAAATGTCTGCAAAGTGAAATGTCTGCAAATTATCAGTATCACATGCAAGTCTGCATTATCACATGTCTTCATTATCACTACTTCCAGACGGAAAAAACAGTATCACAATTATGCAACAGTATCCATTATGACATGTCTGCATTATCACATGTCTCCATCTGCAACTCCATTATGACATGGGGAAACTTGGATTACATGTCTGCATTATCACATGTCTCCATCTGCAACAGATATATATATTAGTTTCTTCGTAAGAAGACAATTTTTTACAAGACTGCAAATGTCTGCAAAGTGAAATGTCTGCAAATTATCAGTATCACATGCAAGTTTGCATTATCACATGTCTCCATTATCACTACTTCCAGACGGAAAAAACAGTATCACAATTATGCAACAGTATCCATTATGACATGTCTGCATTATCACATGTCTCCATCTGCAACTCCATTATGACATGGGGAAACTTGGATTACATGTCTGCATTATCACATGTCTCCATCTGAACAACATATATATATTAGTTTTTTCGTAAGAAGACAATTTTTTTACAAACAAAGAAAAAACAATTTTATTAAATATTTCATAATCCGCCATTGGGAAACTTGGATTACATAAGGTAATATATTTAATAAAACAATATATTTGAATATATTGTTTTAATGACTATGCGGATAACGGATCAGACAGCCACCGGTGCCACAACCAACTAGCTTTGGATGTCTCGGTGGTTGTACGCGTCTTGTTGCTGGATCTTCGGGGTCATTATCATTTGGTGGACTGAAGCCTTCGGGTTGACTAAGCTGTAGGTGCAAGCTCATTTGAACTGGACTTAAATGTTGGTACCGTGGCTGTTGTACACTAAAACCAGTATAATCGTAATTCTGAAAGAGCCCCGGCTGGTCTGAGTACATCGCAGGAATCATATTAGCAGAGGGAGTATTGTCAAACAGTGAGGATACGCAGTTGTTTTGTTCGTTGTTGTTAAAATTCGACTGGGTAGCTAATTGAATGTTTGATAATCCATCTCCAACATTTTCAAATGAAGTCTGATAACATGGTTGTCAATCTAGTGTTGGCCCTCCAACATATGATGTACCCTCCCCATAGTTGGGTGTTGCCCCTGTTAAATTGAAGGGGCCCGCCCCATAGTTGGGTGTTGCCCCTGTAAAATTTGGGGGACCGTCCCTATAGTTGGGTGGGGGCCCTCCAAAATGTTGGGTACCCTCCCCCTTATCATCATCATTGGGTACGAAGTTTACCCGTGTTCTTTGTCGACCACGGCGCCCCCGACCACGCGGAGCACGTTGGGGGAGTGTGTTATCCAGTCCCAGATCCGCTTTATTAGTCTGTATGTACGTAGGCTGATCAATTTGATTAACCGATCCAATCAGTTAAGAAGCCATGCCTTGGACCCCTCCAAAATTTTTGTAGTAATGATCAGGGCCCATGTTTCGCATCCTGATTGCTTCTTGACCAATAAAGCCTAATCCATCCACCTGCAAAACCAAAATAATTAACTATACGCATTACTTATTTATTAAATTTAATTCTACATTAGTAATTATACTTACCAAGAATCTTGCAGCTCCACCGTGATCATCAAATCCTGCATGGACAACACCCGGGACGTGCTTCGGGTCTTTTATATACAAAACAGTATGCCGATGAAACCAATCATTGTAAGTATGGTGTGTCGAAGGCATGTTGGTGGGCACACCTTCCACAACATTTTCGTGTCTATGGTTCCAATTGTCGACATACGCTGCGTGATGAACAGACCAGTCTGTTTCTAACCTCCCTTTCCTTATTGTTTTACAGAGTTTGTTAAGCAGTTGACGTGAAACGGGGAATGGGGCAGGGACTTCCTGAAGAAATCCAAACTGCCTCATCACCCTTTCCACCGGATGATATTCAACAATGTTTCAATAAAGTAAAAACATTGTGACTTCCAACTGCTTATGCCTGTTTTGCACATTTCAGGGAGTCTTCGCATCACGTTCTGATAAGGCATCCAATCAAACTGTAAAAATAAAAATCTGTTAATATTTATTATTTAACATTGATTTATAAAATCATTATGTTAAAGAAAAAATACATCGGCCTCTCGGAGATTTTGTAATGTTGTACGGTGGGCCTTTATAACGTGCGAAGGAGTATCTGTGTTGCTAATGCCATGCTCCGCCCACCTTCACGAAGACAATAACGAGTATTAGAATAATAATATATATTTAAGTATTACAATAGTATGTATTTACCTTGCACCATATGGTTTTTTTCCAATCTATTTGTTGATTGACAATTCTGGGTGCTAACGGGCGTATCCGAGTCCATGCCCATATTTGTAGCAGTGACATTGGGCCGCCCACTGCCTTTGTATTTGGCCTGGTTGCCTTATAGAGTTCTCTATACAGAGATGCTAGGGCAGCAGCACCCTAACTGATTTGCCCACTAACAGTAATGTCAGTCAAATGACTTAATAAATGTAATGATGCGTACCCATTATTCATATCTGCTAATACATTGTTAGTAATCATTATTAGGCAAATACAACGTGCACGCTGCATACATTCTTGATCTGTTGATTCATCAGTTATTGGGTAATCTAACATAAACATTAACAAGGTACTGAGTTTTAGCATATGATTTTTAAAATCAGTTGGTTTTAGATCAAAACCTAAGTAAGTAATGCACATATGCCTGCGTTCTTCCTCGTTGTACGAACCCTCGGCTCCAACTAATGGCACGCCCTCGATGGGCAACCCCCATAGAACGTTAACATCCTCCAAGGTTACAGTGGCCTCACCAAAAGGCAGGTGAAACGTGTTCGTTTCAGGCCGCCACCTTTCAACCAGTGCTTCTATCAATGCCCTATCAATTCTCCTATAGGCATATCGTACAACACCCCAAAACCAAATAAACGGATGTACTTTAAAACTTTACCCGTTAGAGTAATGTGTTCGTCATAAATCAGCTCCCAAAATGAACCGTCTCCACGCTTAAAATCAAGTGTACAGTTGTCCCCCTCTTGTGGATTCAGGAACAACTTTCTGGCCCGGTGTTCGGCTCCCAAGTACAACAGACTTTCATCCCTTGGACCCGGGTTGAGATGCATGTTCATATTTATTTTGAGATGAGTTTGAAGTTGGTGTTTGAAGTGGTTTGAGATGATGTTGGAGAAAGTCGTTTGAGATGATGTTTGAGATGCATGTTCATATTTATAATACAAATAAATATACTTTTACTTTGATAAAAATAAATTATAATAAAAATAAATATACTTTTGCTTAAATTATAATAAAAATAAATATACTTTTACTTTAATATAAATAAATTATAATAAAAATAAATATACTTTTGCTTAAATTATTATAAAAATAAATATAGTTTTACTTTAAAGAACCCTTCAAAGAACCCTTCAAACAATTAACCCTTCAAAGTCTATAAATACCCTTCAAAGAACCCTTCAAACAACGAATTCTCATTATCAACTACAAAAAATGGCAAATAATGAAGACGGTTTTTATTGTTCTCAACCTCCACCTAAGACGGCAAGAGTTACAGATTTGGTATGGAGACGTTTAAAGAGGCAATCCGTGTCAAAAACTCCGGCATCATCTTCAGAGAATCCCCATCAAAATGAAGGTCAAAATGAAGCACAAAATGAAACACCCAAAAAAATCTTTGCTGTTTCTATCGACGAGTCCATAAACTGGTCCAAAGATGTCGTAGATTTTTATACTAATGGAGATGCACCATTTTGCTATACTAGTTTCATTAGCAAAAAACTAGACAGAGATTTTTGGGGTTCCCTATTAGGTTGTCATTCAAATCGTTCACTTACGGACACGGTAAGATGTATTACCTTTATATTCATGGTACCATATAGTAAATGAATAATGTATTATCTTTTAAATTCTTACTGTGTGTCACACCCCAACCTTGATGGCGGAATCGTCGAGGCGTGAGAGTTACGATTGTTCACAGCCATATAACGCTGTTGCCTGAAACATGTTGACAGGATCTCAGCCTCTCGGTTGATCAATTAGATTATGTTTGCAGCGGATTTAGCACATTAATTAGCAATTAAAGCAAGAACATAAAAGATATTTCAATTAAAAGCATAAACATAGAGAGAGAAGAGTTCTGCGAAACAATAAATGTTCTATTGGTCGCACGTTTCGGCAATTAAAAAGTATGGTTACCCATCCTTTTATAGGCGGCAAAAGGATGGGTTGATGTCCTTTTTCTGACATCACTGAATATTCAAATTACAACTGACAAAAACATAAAACTACTGAAGATGTCAACAACTGACATCTTCTTACAAAAGTTCCTAAGTACTGACAAAAGTAAAACTACTGATACTATAACAACTGAAGAACATGCTCTTCAGTTGTTGTACAATTACTGAAACAAAATAAACTACTGAAAAAGAAAAACCACCACAACAACTGAAGAATACTTCTTCAGTTGTTGTGACAAACTCTGAGTCTTCAGTACTTGGTCTTCAGACTTGGCTTCGGAAGATGTAACAGCTTCGGAAGATATAACAACTGATGACTTCAGTAGATATCATCAGTTGTTGTCCTCAGTCTTTTTCTTCAGACTTTGCTTCGGAAGATAGAACAGCTTCGGAAGATGTAACAACTGATGACTTCAGTAGATATCATCAGTTGTTGTCTTCAGTCTTTGTCTTCAGACTTTGTGCTTCGGAAGAAGATCTTCAGTTCTTTAGTTCTTCAGCTTTTGATACTTCAGTACTTGGTCTTCAGTACTTGAAGTCTTCAGCTGTTGTTCTTCAGTTCTTTGATCTTCAATCTTTGTTCTTCAGACTTTGTCATAACAGCTGAGGCTGGGGCTAAGATGCTCTCGAGTCTGACATTCAAGCAAGAGAACACAATAGCTGATGGGAGTCTTCAGATGTTCTCGAGTCTGACATTCAAGCAAGAGAACACTGTAACTGATGGGAGTCTTTAGCAGTTGTTGCAGTGACATGTGGGACTTAGAGGTTTTCCTGATCTTGGCTCATTGGTTCTTTTGGTCCAACAAACTCCCCCTGAACCAATGCAGCCAAAACCTCTAATTATTGGATGTCCCACTTATTGATGGCATAAAGATTGGTCTATTTCCTTCTAGATCAGATTAGAAGTTGACCCAGATAAGCACTGGCCAGAGAGGTAGTCTCAAGTGTTTGTTTGGCTAAGTATGGATGGGAGCTCTGTCTTGGGGAATTGGACACAGAGCTGTTGTCCCATCCATGAGATCTACCTCCCATGTACAAGCCGGTAGGATTCTCGGGTGTATGCCTGAAGAAAGATCATCTGCTCTTCTTTGGATAGATCTTCAGGCACACCATCAAACAATCCCTCCCGACCGTACAGTTCTGAGATGAACTTGACCTGTCTTCCATTTTTGAGCTCAAGTGTTGTGGTTTGCCTGTATGTGAACTCATCAGGATGTTTACCCTCCAACAACAGGTTGAGCTCATTCCTTTGGAAATTCTCAAGCCTCTTATAGACCAGACCCTTCCTAACCACCCTATTATCTAGCATTGAAAAGGGTGATTGGCCGGCTCTATAGGCTTTCTCGAATTCCTCTACTATTTCCCAGGGTGTTATTACAAAAGCCACAGAGATCACTTCATCTACGATTCTCTTTAGTTGGCTTTTGTATCTCACAGGCATGTCCTTTTTGACTATCCTGTGAGACACCCTTGGGTCAGGCCAAGTTCTCACCCTCTCCTTTTCATATTGAAAGGTTTTCTTGAGGGTGAATAATCTCAGAGCTTCCTTTTGCATATTCATTATAGAGGTGGAAGCAGCATAGCATTTGTCAATGCTTTTCAGCATTTCCTCATCATGTTGCTTTTGCTGCTCCTCCTCTTCTAATTTTACCCTCACAGTGTCCTGCTGTGAGGTGGGAGTGATGGTTTGTGATTTGGCTTTGGGTAAAGGTATAACTGCTGAAATAGGCAGGCTATCCTCCTCATCCTCCTCTTCTTCATCTTGCAGCCTCAGCACCCTTCTCTTCTTCTTTAAGGGTGGATCATTGGCTGCGGGTTTTGGTGGTAAAGGAGTTGGTTTTGTGGGTTGTGGTTGGGTTGTTGGTGTGGGAATGTTGGCAGGCACTGCTAGCAATCTAGATATTAGAGAAGGCTTAGTCTGTTTTGCTAGAAGTGTCCTGTTCCCAGCACCGGCTTCAGAAAGGGCCTCTGCGACCAGTCCCTTAGTGAAATCACCAGCCGAACAGATCTTGGTGGTTATAGCCAAGATCCTGTCCCTGGTCCATGCTTTGATGTCAAGGACTGGTCTGCCCAAGTACTTCGAAATGAATCTACTCATAGCCTCGAGTTTCTTTTGATCCTCTTGGCTATAAGTAGACCATCGGTAGTTTATCTCCTTAGTTTCCATTTTCCTGATCTCTTGATCTAGCAGGGCAGTGTCCTTGTCAAAGCCTTGCTTGAACAGCTGAGCAATGGCAGAATCCATTGATTTGCTGTGTTCAGCATCAGCCTCCTTGACAAGGGCTGCTAGATCAGAGTCAACCACCATCTTTCCCTCCTCTCCCCTTTTCTTATCAGTGAAACTGAAATCCTTTTGGATGTCAGCCACTTCTATTTGCTCAACCTCCCTCTCTTTCCTCTTCCCTTTCTCCCTCACCTTCCTAGTCTCCTCAACCAACTCCCTCTCAACCACCACCTCTTTCTCTGCCTCTACCTCCTCCTCACCCCTCTTCCTCTTGACTTGCACTGATGTCTCCCCCTTTTTGGGTGCATTGGTTGGGGTTTGACTATCAGCAAGTGCCTTAGAAATGTCAACCTCCACCATGGGTTGGATGTATGTGGGAAGCCTCTCATCAAGGGTTTGAATGACTAAGTCTTTAAGCACGGGTGTGATGAGAGGCAGGGATTTTTGGAGGATAGCATCCAGCTGCTCAGGGGGGTTCTGACCCTGAGAGCTAGTGCTAGAAGCAGGGGCTGGTGGCCGAGTTTGTGGGAGTGGCTCAGTGTTTATGAGACCTTCGGGTGAAGGTGCCATCTGTGGGGTAGTGGTGGCAGATGGACTTCTATCCTGAGTCATTTGAGCAAGCAGCTATTTGAGTCTGCTTATCTCATCCTCTAGGATAGTGTTTTGAGCTACTACATCATAGAAGAAGCTCAGGTCATCATCAGCATGAGCTGAATCACCTGACCTCCTGACATTGTCAGGATGTACATGTCCTGAGTGTGGCTCAGTAATGACATGTGCCCCTTGTTCATGGTACTGGGGACTTCTGGCCTCCGGATTGGATCCATCATCGGCCATTGCCTCTGGTGAGGTCTTAGTGATGTTACCAGCTGCACCCTGCTCAGATGTTGATGCAGGGGAAGTGGCAGCCTCACCAGATTGTTCTATCTCCCTAGCCACACTGGGAGATTGAACTGATTCTCTATGCTGTGGGCTCCCATCGGCACTTGTACCCACCCCCTCTTCGGTTGGAGTCTCCCCAGGTGTAATAGGTTTCTGGGGAGAGGGTGGAGTGCTCAGATCGGTCAGCACTTTGGCTATTGCCAATGTTGGGCTTAGTGGGGCGGTCTCATCAGTAGATGGGCTAGAAGCAGTGTACACATGGGGAGGACTGTGCTCTTCAATGGTAGTCTTCTCAAGTGAGATAGACCCCAGTAATGTGGTTGCCCCAATGTTGGCTACATCAGGCTCCTGTTGAGAGGAAGCCTGTGCGGTTGTGGTGGGTGGAGTCGTGGTACCTGCTGGGAGAATCGAACCAGCAGGCACATCCTGCCTTTGTGTTGCAGGGGCATCCTCAGGGGACTCATCTCCCTGAGTAGCCTTTTTGGGCTTCTTTTTGGCTTTTGGTTTGGTGGGGACTTTGGATTTGGAGGTGGAGGCTGTGGGTTCCTGCTGCGTGGGTTTTCGCAGCCGGCCAGCCTGTTTGAGTGTGTGGTCAGTGTTGTGCCTGGAGTATACCTCGGCTTGAACAGCCATGGCAGGGACCCCAGTGCCAACTAGTCCCTCAGCCTGAAGCTGGTTTTCGATCATGGCCATTATGAACCGTGGATACAAGTTCCAACGATTAGAAAAAGGTTTTGTGGCCATGTCCTTGAGTTCCAAAAATAAAATATCAGTAAAATTTAGAGGTTGTTTCTCAAGGATAGAATACAATACCTGTTGCCACCTTGTGGACATCTGGTCCCACGAAGAAGCTTTGGGAGCCAGACACACGTTCACCATGTGGAAGATCAGTCGTTGAGGGTCAGGGAAGTGTTTCTTCAACAAGGTGGAGGCGGAGAGGTTACCCTGGTAGTCATAAGATGTGAATGAGAGATCCAAGGTACCTTTGGGGTAGGAAGTTGGGTGAGTGGCATCCTCCAGCTCTAGGGTTTGGCGTAGGGTAGCTGGAGTGATAACCACGGGTTGGCCGTTGACGGAGGACCGGAGAGAGACCTCGCCATCGTGCTCTCCGGTTTGGACGGTTACATTTGTCCAAAACTCCGCCAAGGAGTCGGTGTATATAGTGGGGTTCAGGAGAAAAGCCGTTTTGTAGGGTGAGTCGTTCATAAGATCTACGGCTTGGTGGAACTTAGGCCATAATGGCGATTTTGTAAGATGGGCGACACAGTTGTGTCGAGGTTTCAGTTGCATGGTCGCCATTAATGGTGTATGGGAAGTTCAGAGGTTTTTGTAAGATTAGGGCAAGTGGAGTAAATGCTCTGAAGGTGGGGTATTTATAGGGTAGGCCAAAGGTTGAAAGGAAACTACTGAAGGTTTTGGTGTCAGTTATCAGTTGTTGTAACGACTGATGACGTGGTTTTAACCTTCAGTGGTTGTAACATCTGAGGACTTGGTATTAGTCTTCAGTAGTTGAAACTACTGAGACCTTGGTTTTGTCCTTCAGATGTAAAGTCTGAAGAGTTACTGTCAGTCGTCAGTAGTTATGAACTACTGATGACCTAGTATTCTTCTTCAGACGTTGGAACAACTGAAGACTTGGTGTTAGCCTTCAGTAGTTGTAAACTACCGAGATCAGTAGTTGTGAACTACTGAAGACATGGTATTGCTTCAGTTGTTGTAAACAACTGAGGACTTGGTGTTAGCCTTCAGTAGTTGCGAACTACTGATGTCAGTAGTTGTGAACTACTGAAGACATGGTTTTGTCCTTCAGTTGTTTCATACTAGCCTCCACACTACTCATCAGCTCTTTGGCTGACTTGCAGATGTTTCATCGACCCTTCAGCTCTTGTGAATATTTATGCCTTCAGCTCTTGTGATCAGATGTTCACAAGTGCTGATGAAATATTCTTCAGAGCTGGTGAACAAATTTTGTCTTCAGTATTTGTGTAAGATTACACATCAGTACTTATGAGCAAAATTTGTTCTTCAGTACTTATTTATTTGAAAATCATACATCAGTAGTTGTAATCCATCTTACTACATCAGTTGTTTTCAATAAATAATGTACATCAGTACTTTTGAGTCATTTTAGTCTACAGTAGTTGTGAAAGAGCTGAAGACTAAATTACTCATCAGTACTTGTATTTGACCTTTGCTCTTCAGTAGTTGTGAACGAAGAGTACCAGCATAGGTCAAATCACTCAAGCTGCAGCATACCAAGCCTTAGTACCAAATTTTGGAATGTGGCACTATCTAGAGGCTTAGTAAAAATGTCTGCAAGCTCATCAGCACTAGGCACAAACTTAGGATCAATCAGACCTTTCTCATAGCAATCCCTGATAAAATGATGTCTGATCTCAATATGTTTGGTCCTTGAGTGCTGGACTGGATTCTTAACAATACAGAGAGCTGAAGCACTATCCATTAGTAATGGAGTCTTAGTCTCAGTAATGCCATAATCCAGAAGTTGGTTCTGAAGCCAGAGTATCTGAGAGGTACAACTTGCAGCAGCAATATACTCAGCTTCAGCAGTAGATGTAGCAATTGATGTTTGTTTCTTACTCTGCCAAGAAACTAAACAATTGCCTAGGAATTGGCAACCACCAGAAGTGGATTTTCTGGTGACTTTGCATCCTGCATAGTCACTATCAGAGAAAGCAACTAATTTGCAAGAATGCCCAGCTGAATACCAAAGACCTAGTGATTGGGTACCTTGCAGATATCTAAAGATCCTTTTGACTGCAATCAAATGGGATTCTTTAGGTGCAGCCTGAAATCTAGCACAAGCACATGTTGAAAACATGATGTCTGGTCTAGAAGCTGTAAGGTACATCAAGGACCCAATCATACATCTGTAAAGGGTTTCATCAACCGCTTTACCTTTCTGATCTACATCTAGTTGTGTGATGCTGCTCATGGGAGTAGAACAGGGCTTACAGGATTGTAAATCAAACTTATTTAACAACTCTTTGGTATACTTGGACTGATGGATGAAGATTTCATCATCCAGTTGTTTGATTTGCAAACCCAAAAAATACTGTAATTCTCCCATAGCACTCATTTCAAATCTCAGCTTCATAAGCTTTGTAAATTCATCACACAACTTTGGATCAGAGGATGCAAAGATGATGTCATCAACATAAATCTGAACAAGGAGCTTATGTTGTCCCACAGTCTTGATGAATAAGGTTTTATCAATGGTGCCTCTAGTGAATTTATTCTCTAGAAGAAAGGTTGAGAGTGTCTCATACCAGGCTCTAGGTGCTTGCTTCAGCCCATAAAGAGCCTTATCAAGCTTGTACACCCAATCAGGATGTTTATTGTCCTCAAAGCCTGGTGGTTGACACACATAAACCTCTTCTTTTATTTTCCCATATAGGAAGGCACTTTTGACATCCATTTGATAAACCTTAAGACTGTGAAAGGCAGCATAAGCTAAGAAGAGTCTGATTGCTTCCAGTCTGGCCACAGGTGCAAAGGTCTCATCATAATCGATGCCTTCTTCCTGTGCAAATCCTTGAACAACCAGTCTTGCCTTGTTCTTGACAATTTGGCCCTTCTCATCTGTTTTGTTCCTAAATACCCACTTGGTGCCTATAGCACACTTATCTTTGGGTAATGGAACAAGCTCCCACACTTGCTGTTTCTTGAATTGAAGAAGCTCAAGCTGCATAGCTTCCACCCATCCATTGTCTCTTAAAGCAATATGATAGTTCTTTGGCTCTTGCTGACTGATGAAGAGAGCATAGAAGCAGAAGTTAGACAATTGATTCCTGGTTGAAACTCCAGCATGGATATCACCAATGATCTGTGATGTGGGGTGATTCTTGAGCTCTTGATAAACTATGATATCTGTGCAAGTGTTTGTAGACCCATCAGCAGCAACAGATGGTGATGGAGATTCCTGAAACCATGTAGAGGATGGCAGCTCAAACGAAGTAGAGCAGGCAGAAATCTCATCAGCATTTGTAGTGGATGGAGCTGCTGAGGCTACAGGAACATCAGGTTCAGTGAACTTAGGCAGGTTGTCACTGATCCTGAAGAGGTGAGTACTGACTACATCATCATCAGTACCACCAGGTGGAGATCTGTTGACAGGCTCAACAGATGGAGGTTGATAAGGAACATATTGCAGTATGTCCAGATCAAACAACTCCACAGGGTTTTGTGGAATCTTGTCCTTTGGAGATTCATTGAACTTAACATGCAGAGTTTCTTCAACCCCCTTGGTTCTACAGTTGAAGACTCTGTATGCTTTGCAAGTTGATGAATAACCAACAAAGTACCCTGCATCCACCTTACTAGCAAACTTATGGAGTGGGTTGCTAGTGTTGAGAATAAAACATGGACACCCAAAGGCTCTAAAGAATGAAATAAGAGGGGCCAAGTGATGAAGAACTTCATAAGGTGTCTTCATCAACCTCTTATTTACTAAAGCTCTATTTTGTACATAGCAAGCTGTATTGACAGCTTCAGCCCAAAAGGTCAGTGGCAACCCAGAGTCAGCCAACATTGACCTTGCTGCTTCAATGAGGGTCCTGTTCTTTCTCTCCACCACTCCATTCTGCTCAGGAGTTCTAGGAATTCTAAACTGCCTTCTAATTCCCTTGGACAGGTAGAAGTCATCAAGTGTGTGGTTTCTAAATTCTGTTCCATTGTCACTCCTCACACACTTGACCTGTAGGGAATACTGCTTTTCTACTTGTAACACAAAGTTCATTATTGTCTTTGCTGCTTCATCCTTGGAGTGCAAGAAGAAAGTCCATACAAACCTGGAGTAATCATCCACAATTACCAGGCAGTATTTCTTCTTTGCCATGCTCATTACTCTGACAGGACCAAAGAGATCCATGTGCAGAAGTTGTAAGCAAGCAGTGGACTTTGGTTCTTCTATTGAAGGGAATGAAACTTTGTGTTGTTTTCCTTTCAAGCAAGCAGTGCAGTCATCTTCACACTTGAACTCCTTCAGAGGCAATCCTCTTACTAAACCATGGCTTATAAGCTGATTCATGTTCTTGAAATTAACATGACCCAGCCTTCTATGCCATAGTGTAGACTCTTGAGGAGATGCCTTGGAGAATAGGCAAGGATGGCCTTTTAGATCCATCTTTTTGGAAAGATCTAAGGCATACACTCTTCCTGTCCTGTTGGCCTTCAGGAGAGTGTGTTCATCCAATGCCTTGTCAATCAAACTCAAAACTTTGGATGACAGAATCCGACAGTTCTGGCTTGTGAAAAGGGCAACATGGCCTTTGTCACACATTTGACTGACACTCAAGAGGTTGTACTTGAGATTCTCCACATGGTTAACATCATCAAACCTTATTTCCCCATTGGAAACAAAGCCTTTTCCGACGATGTAACCCTTTGCATCATTGCCAAAAGAAACAAATCCCTTCTTTCCTTGAGAGTAGTCATTAAGAAGGGAGCTGCTTCCTGTCATGTGCATGGATCCTCCACTGTCTACATACCAGATGCTTCTATGGCATGTTGAAGAACCCTGCAAACACAACCATGTGTTAGTTTGTCTTGGAGACCCAAACCTGCTTGGTTTTGGGTCTGTTCTCAGCTACAGGTGCAGCACTAACAGTTGTGTTGTGTGTGACAGCTTGAGGTAAAGAAGATGGTACAGAAGAGGAACCCTTTGGCTTGGACTTCCTTTTCTGTGGTTTCAACACAGGAGCATCTAAGTGGTTGACTCTTCCCACTAGCTGCTGAACCATCATCACCAACTGTGTCTGATTCTGTGATAAAGCTTTCAGCTCTTCAGACACATTGGAGTTTGCTGATGATGAGTTCCTATGTTGTACCATCTTTTTCTGAGCAACCTCAGCTGTTGCCTGAGTTATCCCTATCTTCTTTTTAGATTTAGCTTTGGGCTTAGGGATTTCAGGCTTGGATGTTGCTAATACAAACTTGGTTTCAAACTCATTCTTTATTTTATTGATGCTCTTAGTAATTTTCTCCTTCTGTTTGAGTTTAGAACCCCTTTTGTACCAGCAATCATCAGTAAGATGATTGAACAAGCCACATATCTCACATGGCTTTTTCTTCATCTTATGCTGATCATCAGCTGAAGAGGATTTAACTGCTAAAGACTTGTTCTTTAGCTGTTTGTCATCAGTACTAGCAGTTTTCTTCCTAGTGCCTGCTTTCCTGGTATCCTCTCTAGCTGTCTTCAAACCTTTCCTACTGTTAGTTTTCTTCTCTTTAGTGCTAACAGTATTTGAGGTTTGAACTTCAGATGTTGTCACTTGCTCTCCAGTACCTTCAGTACTTCTAGTGACAACTCCTGAGTTGATCAGCCTTTTGGTCATGTGACAGTCTATCTCTGATGATGCTGATTCAGAGGATAGTAAGTCACATGATGAGAAGGATTGGTTATTGCTCTCCCCATCAGATTCAACTTCTGCTCTTGAAATGAAATCTGTGGGAGGAGCAGTGTGATTATAACCAATGCCAAACTTCACATTGGAAGCTGATTGCTTGCTAAGAAGCATTTCAAAACCCTTGCATGATTGCACCCATCGATCACACTCAACTTGGGTGGTTGTAAGAGTTTCCTTGAGGTCCTTGTACTTCTCTAGAAGTACATCTTCCCTAGCTTTAGCATCTTTGATTTGGCATTTAAGCTTGTAAATCTCATCATTTTTATCTTTTAGAACAACCTCAAAATCAGCTTTTCTTTTGGAAATCGTGTGCTCAAGCTTAAGATTTTTATCTATTAAAGCTACATTTGCTTCTCTAATAGAAGCAAATGTTGCTATGTATGACTCTGAACAAAGCTTGGCTTTTGCCTCAGTGGATACCTGAGATGAGGCATTAGATGATGACCCTTCAGCAGAATCAAGGGCCATCAGAGCAAGATTTCCAAAAGGTTGATCACCACCATGTTGACCAGCACCTTGGAGTAGTGGTTCCTGACCAGATAGCTCTTCTGGTAGACTACTCCAGTCAACAGCAGTTGGGGTGAAAAAGCTTTGTTGTTGAGGTTGTGTGTGATGATGAGATTGGGAAGATTGGGGCTCTGGAAGAGCATGAGGTGGTTGAGCCGAGGGTGCTTGAGTTTGACCAGACTGAGGCATGTAGTAACAGGGGTAAGGATATGGTATATGACCCTGTGGCACAAAATAAGCAGGTGGTGCTTGTGCCTGAGATGGATGGGAAGAACTGTAGGAAGGTTGCCCTTTGTGCTGTGAGCTATTGCTGGGAAAAGTCACAAAGGGTGCAGATGAGTTAGATCCAGATGATCTACACTCTCTTGCAAAGTGTCCAAGCCTTTGGCACTTGTGACACCTCAACTTGCTCTTGTCAAAACCAACTTTGGTTTTACCAGAGAGTCCTGGGAATTTCCTACCAGTTCTTTTGTAGAACTTCTGAGAGCGGATATTTATCATTGCCATTTGGTTCAAAATATCCATCTCTTCCAGATCATCATCTGGAATGCCCTTCAAATCCTCCATCAGAAAACACAAGTTGTCACCACCACCTCCTGAACTACTAACACCAACAAAAGCTTGTTCTGAGTTGGTAGAGAAATCAATATGCTCATCATAAGAACTTTCTGATGAAGCATATTCTGACTCATGACTTATCAAGGCAGCATTACCTTGGACAAAGTCATCAGCGAGCTTGCCAGAAGAGGACAGCTTCCTCTTTTGCTCTATCTCTCTCTCAAAAGTGAGCAACTTCCCATGAAGTTGGGTGAGAGATAGAGTTTCCAGATCAGCACTGGAGCGTAGGACAATGGTATATGTGTCCCATCTCTCAGGCAGTGACCTGAGGAACCTGTTGTTCATCTGGATTTTGGAGTACTCTTGTTTAACCATCTTTAGCTCAGAGATCAAACAAGAGAACCGCTCATATTGCTGGGTCAGAGTCTCACCCTTTCTATATGAGAATGTCTCATATTGTTGGGCGAGGATTTCCCTATTGTTTGCTAAGACCAAATCAGTTCCTCCAAATTGTTCCTTTAGAGCAACCCATAGGTCATGAGCAGACTCATGATGCAAGAGCCCTGAATATATCTCGTTTGGAATGGCCATGGCTAAAATTCCATGGGCTCTAGCATCAATTTCGAACAGCTTTAGATCTTCGTCCGAGTATTGTTCAGGTTTCTTCGCAACCTGTTCATTAGACTCCGGGACGCTCACTATAGGCTTGTATGGCCCATGCACCACTGACTTCCAACAACCAGCACTGTTGACAGCCAAGTGGTGTAGCATACGTCTTTGCCATATGTTATACTCGTTCCTAACCAGCATCGGAGGCTTGGTTGCGGAACCAGTATTGTGAGGATCATTAGTTGGTGTTGTCATCTCAGGTTTTAGTCAAAAACAAGTTTAAACACGACAAACGTAACTCAAAACCACCAAAAGACCTCAAGATTTTGGCCGGAAACAGCAGAAACTCACTCTCTATGTCTAATTCTTGCAAATTGCTAATTCGATCAAACTGAGAGATCAAAAGAGCAGTTTCAAATGATCAATAGTGAAATCGATCAATGATTAACCTGCTCTGATACCATTTGACAGGATCTCAGCCTCTCGGTTGATCAATTAGATTATGTTTGCAGCGGATTTAGCACATTAATTAGCAATTAAAGCAAGAACATAAAAGATATTTCAATTAAAAGCATAAACATAGAGAGAGAAGAGTTCTGCGAAACAATAAATGTTCTATTGGTCGCACGTTTCGGCAATTAAAACAGTATGGTTACCCATCCTTTTATAGGCGGCAAAAGGATGGGTTGATGTCCTTTTTCTGACATCACTGAATATTCAAATTACAACTGACAAAAACATAAAACTACTGAAGATGTCAACAACTGACATCTTCTTACAAAAGTTCCTAAGTACTGACAAAAGTAAAACTACTGATACTATAACAACTGAAGAACATGCTCTTCAGTTGTTGTACAATTACTGAAACAAAATAAACTACTGAAAAGAAAAACCACCACAACAACTGAAGAAGACTTCTTCAGTTGTTGTGACAAACTCTGAGTCTTCAGTACTTGGTCTTCAGACTTGGCTTCGGAAGATGTAACAACTTCGGAAGATATAACAACAGATGACTTCAGTAGATATCATCAGTTGTTGTCCTCAGTCTTTTTCTTCAGACTTTGCTTCGGAAGATAGAACAGCTTCGGAAGATGTAACAACTGATGACTTCAGTAGATATCATCAGTTGTTGTCTTCAGTCTTTGTCTTCAGACTTTGTGCTTCGGAAGAAGATCTTCAGTTCTTTAGTTCTTTAGCTTTTGATACTTCAGTACTTGGTCTTCAGTACTTGAAGTCTTCAGCTGTTGTTCTTCAGTTCTTTGATCTTCAATCTTTGTTCTTCAGACTTTGTCATAACAGCTGAGGCTGGGGCTAAGATGCTCTCGAGTCTGACATTCAAGCAAGAGAACACAATAGCTGATGGGAGTCTTCAGATGTTCTCGAGTCTGACATTCAAGCAAGAGAACACCGTAACTGATGGGAGTCTTCAGCAGTTGTTGCAGTGACATGTGGGACTTAGAGGTTTTCCTGATCTTGGCTCATTGGTTCTTTTGGTCCAACACATGTTAAAAATAAAAGGTCAACATATTGTTGGTGAGCATTCTATAGTTTTGAAAACATAAGTATATAAAAGATGGTAATTCATGTTGTAAATTAGAGAACAAGGTAACTAGGGATGTAAGACATAATGCACAATCAAACCTTGACAAAGTTTTACAAGTCTCAAACGTTTACAAGTATATACGATTAGCTAAGTGTACTTGGATCAACCAAGCAGGCTTGTCAGGCCCATAGATCTATGACGTCGCCAGGCTAGCAATAGTTCATGATTGTACATGTATTCGACATTACATGGTAGCTACAAGATTCAACTAATCACAACACACAAGTAAATTGCCATAAGTTTACAAGAATCAAACGTGTTTACAAGTGTAATGTTTATAAGGTAACATGTTTCACCCAAAAGTGTGTGAAAATAATAAAATGGGTATAGAAATACTCACATGGTAATTAAGTATATGAATGACGATTAATAATGATAATAGACGACGTTCCAATGTAAACCTTCACAAGATACCTAAGAATATATATATATATATATATTGACGAGATTTAAATTTAATTATATTAAGTTTTAACGTTTTAACGCGAACTAGGGTTTTGGTAGGAGTTTGGGGTTATTTTTATAAATAAAGTTAATAAACGATTATTTATACTTTGTTTGATAACGGATGTATCATTTATACAATTTTTAAGGAAATTTAATCCTTTATAATAATTTGTGAAATTTAACTATGAAATACATATAATTTACGAGAAATTCATAATTATATTTACATCGTGACCAATAATAATTTAATCTTTTAAACTATTATTTAAAGTCTATTTTTATAAAAATAAACTAAGTATAATATTTGTAACTAATATTTTATAAAAATATAAAGTATTTAATGTTATAATTTATAAAAAGATACATAGATAATTTCTAAAAATAAACAAAGTTTACAAAACGAATTTTTATAATTTTTAGAAATTTATTATAAAAAATTTAAGGGCTGAAAAGCCTTAAAAAAATAAATGAGGGAGCCCGGGGTCGAACCCGGGACCTCAATGTTTGGCAAGGGCGTGGGAACCAGTGAACCAAGGCCGTGGCCGCGGTTATGAATGGGTTTTAAATCTTTTAAACACCATTTCAGAAACTCCCCCAAACTCGATGAACCCTAGGTTTGATTTGATCCAAATTGAACACGAATCCGATGTTGTAAACCAAATCAACCATAGGGCTTTGTTTCCCCAGTTAAAATCGAGTGTATTGATGTATAATACTTACGTTATTAAGTTCGAATGGATGATCCGAGGCTCAAGAACAATCCGCGACAGAGGGGGTATTGGATCGGGGTTCAAATGATGATAATAATCGAATTAATTGTACAGGATGCTTCGTATGATGATAGGGATTAAAAGCCCCTTATCAACTTTGATAAAATCGGTCGGAGATGGGGATTAAATGGTGTTGCAGGTCCGCGGTTGAAGGTGATTCGAATGGGTTTGTTTGTGTGTTTTCAGATGGAATTGAGTGTGTTGCTAGATTGGAATAGTTATATAACCGTTGTGTCGGATTAATTTGGTCATTTTTAATGTTTGAGTGGGTTTACCGACCGTTGAACGGTCGGGAATAAAGTGGATTCGAGGTGATGAGCTTTGGATCCGAATTACTCAATGATTAAACGCGTTTTGGGGTGCATAGGGTTCGAATCTTGGTCGCGAGTCTGTCGGGGCATTTGATTTAGGTTGAAACCGCATGATTTTGTGTATTGAGGCTCACTGGAGACGGCCGGAAAGGTGGCCGGAGTTGATCGCCGGAAAATCGAGGGAGAGGAGAGAGAGAGCAGTTGGGTTTTGAAAATTTACGGAACTGGTCGCTGCGGTTTCATTCTTATCATTTTATGCTATAAACTTCTTTTTGAAGTTTGATAAATTACAAGACTGCCCCCTGGACTTTTATTATTATTATTATTATTATTATTATTATTATTATTATTATTATTATTATTATTATTATAAAAGATTAACATCGCGAAATACGAGATGTTACAGTCTCCCCAACTTTAGGAAATTTCGTCCCGAAATTTGTTCATGAGGAGGCTAAGACGAAAAGATGAGGACGCTTGGATTTCATTTGATCCTCACGTTCCCAGATGAATCAGAAAATGAGCATGAAACCACAGATAGATCATAGTGATTCTCTTTTTTTTTCTTGATGCAGTTTGTGTTTTCATTTTCTGAGATACACTTTGAAGAACTTTCAGGTTTTGATAAGGTATCGAAAGACAAAAATTCATCATCGATTAAGCTGACTGCTTTAGTGTTTACTTTATGTGCAATGGCAGAGCCATTAGAGCTAAAAAGAGAGCCTAAAGTGTGTGGCTTCTAGTTAACATTATAAGCTTTCACGTGGATTACGAATGATCGTTAATACAAGATGTTACCATCTCCCCTACTTTAAAGAATTTCGTTCCGAAATTAAGAATGAACCAAGCGAACAAATACGGGTAGGTGTACGAACGGACAGTGATAGACGTTTGATTACAGATGAGATGTTTCACTTTAGGGAATCCTTCAAGTCTCTTTGACATAATATATGCCAACTTGACTCTTCCAGTGAAATACGAGACGTTTTGAGAGGAAACAGTCGACATGATGACGAGTTACCATGATATGTTAGACTTATAATTCACAACTTCCAGAATATAATTTCGTGGTAAGGTGTATACAAGACCAACAATGGTAAGCAAGGTTAACCGTCGGAATTTAAGAATCCCAAACGTCATCATATGAAACGACCTTAACGCATTTATTGTGAATATGTATTTCTCCTTTGACCAACCATTGGTCTAAGAATAATACGCTATGCGAAGATCTTGGAATAAGTTCACAACGATGATTCAGAAAAACAGAAAAATGAATCAATCGTTCAAAATAACGTTCGATGTTTTAACGCCATACCACGATATACGAATAGTTAAAACAGAAACAGGTCAATTCCTCGACGTTGTGAGATAATGGGTCGAATTGAATTTTTAGCCAATCGGTCTATAATGCACCAATTGTCATCATGACATTTAAAATAAGAGGCACCTAGTGGATGAAAAGTTAAACAGGAGATTTACGGGAACACGGAGGTTAGGTTTTGTCATAAATGAAGGTGAAACACTTGGACACATACCAAGTTACATCTTTTCCTTTATGCCAAACCCATGACTACAAGTTACGAAGGTTTATGAACCATTATATCCACATCGCAGTGAGGATAATAACGAGTCTTGTTGTTCAAAACCAAGTTAGAATTTCAATGATTTTCAAGGTTAAAGATTCAAAAACGATTCAAGAAATGACGCAAACAATAAGAAAGGTATTTGTAACCATGTTTTGCAAGGTAACAAATTTCCAAATGCAAATCGCATACGTAATTCATCAAACAATAAGAGAGGTATTCGATAATATTTTTATTTGACAAAGGATTGTTTAGGAAGATTATACTTATGGGTTTGATGATATCTCAAGATGAAAGTTGATAAGTAAGGAATAAATGGTTCGATGTAGCTAGATCGAGTCAATAAAAATAAAGGGGAAGAAATCGATTTAAGAATTTAAGTGCTCCAAGGTTGGAGTCAAAATCAACCTAAAACGATCGGGTCTTCTTTCAAGTTCAGAGATCATGCTTTGGCTTGATAGGTCAAAACACTAACATTGTTTCACCCGTCAAGTTACTACATGCTTCTCGTCACTTGGTTACAACCATGGTAAGTTGAAGATCAAGAAATGAGAGTAGTCATCAAGGTGTGGTTTTCACTCCTAACTTGATGGTGTATTCCCAAGATATGACCACTAACTTACCAATCAAAAAGTTCGATCTCAACTCGTTGTTGAGGATCCACATAAATAAGACGTGGTAACTCACCATTAAGGTAAGGAAAATCACTCCTATCTTAACGGTGATGTTCTTACAAAAACAAAATATAACAAAATGAACTTCTTCATCAAAATCCAGAATTCACTCCTACTTTGACGAGGTCGTTCCATTTGAGAAAATACCATCCATGAAATTATCATCAAGGTATGGGATTCACGCCTATCTTGATGATTGAATTTCATAATAACAAGAAAATAATCGAAGATTGACATTTATCACCAAAATATGGGTTTCAATCCTATTTTGGTGAGATCATGTCATTTATGAAATGTAAATTCCAATGAAAATAATTGAAGTCAATCTTCATGATAAGGAAATTACCTTGATCCAGAGGATGAAATTTCATAAGAACACACAATTGGAAACCATTTATCGAAACAAATGAAGAACCATCACCAAAGTAAGGGAATCACCCATATTTTGATGAGTTAAGAATCATTTAGGATATACGAGTGTTCGTAGTCATAGGTTGACTTACAAACTCTTGCATCCCCCACGGTGCAAACGGTACGAAGTTTGACAAAACAGCGAAAAGAACAGAATATCAACTTAGAAATTCAAGAAATTTCAAGTTACAACAATGTAACAAAAGGGAAAATCATGATTACAAGCTTAAGATCAAAGTTCGAGATAACAGAATTTGTTGTGGTGTTCAAATCTAGGTTGTTTAAATCGGGAAGACGAAATCAAGGACAGTAATTATTCAACACCACAATAAGATGTGAACATTTGATCGAAAGGAAATACATGGGCTTCTCAGGATATGAGCTCAACCATAGTTTAATTGAAGACACGCGTATTTTTAAGTGATAACAAATTATAATTAGTTTATTTGATCATTGAGGTGAGTGACCACTTATAATATTTGAGTTAACAAAGTTAACATTCAATTAGCAAAGTATCCCGAGATGTAGGAATTCCACCTACAGCATTGAATGTCTTTAATTATGGGACACACCCTTAGGAAGATTTTAGAACCATAAGTAACGGTTTAAATTTTTGAAGACCATACGGTTTAGATTCCCAATATCTTTGGGTATATTAAGAGTCATGCTTATGTTGGTCGAGGTATAGGAATAGTTACATGTAACGCTGAGTTCAATACCGTTACACGTTACATGTTGAGCGTTTAAACGTAAGAGTTGAAATGTAGGATGAGTTCAATATTAACAGGAACATTATTTAGGTTAAGAATGAGAAGATATTAAAACTTTGATGATAAACCCGTTCAAGGATTCAAGGATTTTTAGAATACAAAAAGGATGGTTCCATTTGGTAACGCATTACCATTTGGAATCGTTGACACGTCAAGGTAATTTGACCCATTTACCTTAGAGACGTGTGTTGACCATAGTTTATCACTCATCCCAGAAATCCCCAGGTAAGCATAACTGGTCTCGCAATGAGATTTATATGATATGCTTGCCTTAGCCCGAAGGCCTTTTGCCAGGAAATCTAGAATACAGGTGTCTATGTGCCACACAAATTTCTTTGGTTTATGAAATCAAAACCTTGATGAGATTTTCATAGATTAGACATAGGGTCTAAGGAATTGAACCCACGATGATAAGCGTAGCCTCCACATGTCGTTGAGAATAAGTTTAGGAAGTTCATTTATTGGGGAGAGTCAAAGAATCGAAGTTAAGTTTAGGGAGTCTAAGTTTTAAGCATACATAAGGCAATCCTATGCTAAGGCATCAAATTGCACAAAAGGCATAGCATTATGTAGCATTTAAACAATATGTAAGCACAAAAGTATAAGGATCTTTCTATGAGGTTCATGCAACTATAGTCTAGGTCACCATTTCTAAGAACCTAAATCCCTATAGTTATGGGCTCTGATACCAATCTGTCACACCCCAACCTTGACGGCGGAATCGTCGAGGCGTGAGAGTTACGATTGTTCACAGCCACATAACGCTATTGCCTGAAACATGTTAAAAATAAAAGGTCAACATATTGTTGGTGAGCATTCTATAGTTTTGAATACATAAGTATATAAAAGATGGCAATTCATGTTGTAAATTAGAGAACAAGGTAACTAGGGATGTAAGACAGAATGCACAATCAAACCTTGACAAAGTTTTACAAGTCTCAAACGTTTACAAGTATATACGATTAGCTAAGTGTACTTGGATTAACCAAGCAGGCTTGTCAGGCCCATAGATCTATGACGTCGCCAGGCTAGCAATAGTTAATGATTGTGCATTACATGGTAGCTACAAGATTCAACTAATCACAACACACAAGTAAATTGCCATAAGTTTACAAGATTCAAACGTGTTTACAAGTGTAACGTTTATAAGGCAACATGTTTCACCCAAAAGTGTGTGAAATAATAAAATGGGTATAGAAATACTCACATGGTAATTAAGTATATGAATGACGATTAATAATGATAATAGACGACGTTCCAATGTAAACCTTCACGAGATACCTAAGAATATATATATATTGACGAGATTTAAGTTTAATTATATTAAGTTTTAACGTTTTAACGCGAACTAGGGTTTTGGTAGGAGTTTGGGGTTATTTTTATAAATAAAGTTAATAAATGATTATTTATACTTTGTTTGATAACGGATGTATCATTTATACAATTTTTAAGGAAATTTAAACCTTTATAATAATTTGTGAAATTTAACTATGAAATACATATAATTTCTACGAGAAATTCATAATTACGTTTACATCGTGACCAATAATAATTTAATCTTTTAAACTATTATTTAAAGTCTATTTTTATAAAAATAAACTAAGTATAATATTTGTAACTAATATTTTATAAAAATATTAAAGTATTTAATGTTATAATTTATAAAAAGATACATAGATAATTTCTAAAAATAAACAAAGTTTACAAAACGAATTTTTATAATTTTTAGAAATTTATTATAATTAATTTAAGGGCTGAAAAGCCTTAAAAAAATAAATGAGGGAGCCCGGGATCGAACCCGGGACCTCAATGTTTGTCAAGGGCGTGGGAACCAGTGAAGCAAGACCGTGGCCTGTTTTGCACATTTCAGGGAGTCTTCGCATCACGTTCTGATAAGGCATCCAATCAAACTGTAAAAATAGAAATCTGTTAATATTTATTATTTAACATTGATTTATAAAATCATTATGTTAAAGAAAAAATACATCGGCCTCTCGGAGATTTTGTAATGTTGTACGGTGGGCCTTTATAACGTGCGAAGGAGTATCTGTGTTGCTAATGCCATGCTCCGCCCACCTTCACGAAGACAATAACGAGTATTAGAATAATAATATATATTTAAGTATTACAATAGTATGTATTTACCTTGCACCATATGGTTTTTTCCAATCTATTTGTTGATTGACAATTCTGGGTGCTAACGGGCGTATCCGAGTCCATGCCCATATTTGTAGCAGTGACATTGGGCCGCCCACTGCCTTTGTATTCGGCCTGGTTGCCTTATAGAGTTCTCTATACAGAGATGCTAGGGCAGCAGCACCCCAACTGATTTGCCCACTAACAGTAATGTCAGTCAAATGACTTAATAAATGTAATGATGCGTACCCATTATTCATATCTGCTAATACATTGTTAGTAATCATTATTAGGCAAATACAACGTGCACGCTGCATACATTCTTGATCTGTTGATTCATCAGTTATTGGGTAATCTAACATAAACATTAACAAGGTACTGAGTTTTAGCATATGATTTTTAAAATCAGTTGGTTTTGGATCAAAACCTAAGTAAGTAATACACATATGCCTGCGTTCTTCCTCGTTGTACGAACCCTCGGCTCCAACTAATGCCACGCCCTCGATGGGCAACCCCCATAGAACGTTAACATCCTCCAAGGTTACAGTGGCCTCACCAAAAGGCAGGTGAAACGTGTTCGTTTCGGGCCGCCACCTTTCAACCAGTGCTTCTATCAATGCCCTATAGGCATATCGTACAACACCCCAAAACCAAATAAACGGATGTACTTTAAAACTTTACCCGTTAGAGTAATGTGTTCGTCATAAATTAGCTCCCAAAATGAACCGTCTCCACGCTTAAAATCAAGTGTACAGTTGTCCCCCTCTTGTGGATTCAGGAACAACTTTCTGGCCCGGTGTTCGGCTGTGACATCCGTCACCAAAGGTCCGTCATTTAGCGTGTTTGATTTAACCTTGTTATCAGTCATTCCTCATTGTGATAAACCAACTACGTGGATACCATAATTGCTTTGCTTAGTTAACCTTATATGCGTGTTATCGTTGCTTGACTTGTCGTTATTTTAAGACGTTTCTCCAAGATTTGCCCCGTTAACACTAAACACGTCATTTTTATAATAAAATAATTATCACGAATAAAATCATTTTTAAATTATAAATAATATTAATAACATTTTATCGTCAATAAAACAACCCTAAAATTATAACGTTTTTAACCGAAACAAAATTTGGAAACCCGGGGGCAAAGTGCGGGGACTAAACTTGACATTTTAAGAAACTAGGCTGGGTATAAATACCCTCTTCCCAGCCATTTTCTCTTCACTTCTTCATCATCATCGCTCCATCTTCATCCTCTTCACTCTCTCTCGAACTAGCTCCAAAATCCGACCCGTTTGTTGCGTTTTCGTCACCAAAACTCGAGTACCATCGTGAATACTCGTTCCTAGCAGGTAGATAACCTCGCTTGCTTCATTTTTAGCTCGATTTAGCTGCTGCGTTTTCTAGGGTTTCGGGTGTTCGGGTTCATCCGAGCACAAGAGGTCGTGTGGACTTGCATGTCGTGTTCTTGAGTGTGCTTCTTGTCTAGACGTGTTAGGATTAGTGTTCTGGAGGTTCTTGGTGCGTGAAACCCATGCTCGGAGCTGCTGAACGCTGCTCGATGGTCTGTGCAGTCGCGACCTGCTGTGCAGGGCGACTGGGCCATCCGGCCGACTGAGCCGTGCGACTGGAATGAGTCGTGCGACTGGGTAGGGCGTATGAGCGTGTCACGCGACTGAGCCGTGCGATTGGGCAAATCGTACGACTAAGTCAGGCGTATGGGTGTGTGCGATTGAATGCATGTGCGAATGAGTCTGTGCGAATGAATGGGTCATGCGATTGAGTCAGTGCGAATGAAATTGTGTGCGACTGTGTGTGAGTCATACGACTGAAAGGCCAATCGTCCGGATGAATGTTCAATCGCACGAATGAAGCTGATTCGTGCGATTGAAGGTCCAATCGGGCGTATGGAGATTGAGTCGTATGACTAAGTCTTGCATGGTACGACTGAATGCTTAGTCGCATGAATGAAGGTTCAATCGTACGAAAGTAGCTAATTCGTACGACTGAAAGTCCACTCGTGCGAATGGAGTGTCGGTCGTGCGTCCGGTCCTATTGTATGACTAATGGTGTGTGTGTATGGATCCCCTCTTCGGAGATCTCACGATGATAATGTAATATTAATGAAGTGTCATAGCTTGACCACAAGGATTAAAGTCAACGCTATTAACAGGCACATACTATTTAAAATAATCTAGACTAAGATGTGTGTGACTGCTTGTGTGCACTACCCACGACCGAACCGAAACGACCTGATTCAATTAAACAATATTATTAACAGTAGTCCATGAGATTAATTCTTAACATAACTGTCAATAGGTGATTGACTGTTTATACATACCTACAAGTTTGGGAAGTTTCATCAGACATACTTACCACTTAACAAGTGAGTTTCGTGGCCCCTTTTACGCTTATACAATTGTTTCAACCTTTTACAAACATGGGGAAAAGTATGCTCACACGTTTTCAATGTTGTACAACATACATACAATTTTCATACTTGGGATCAACGTGATACTGTTTTGTGAGTACTTATCTGATGCATACATGATGTTACTGTGTGGACTGTCTTACAACCATTAATTCCGGTGTTGGAACCAACAGATAAGTATTAGTAGTACTACTGGGTTGACGCCCCCACCCTTGACAGATGGTTACTTGCGAGTACCATCACACTGCCAGGAACGGGCCTTGGGTGAATATATTCTGACAATTTGCTGTGTGTACGTCGTTAGGCTTGGTTGTATAAAACTCATGGTATGTGATCTTGCTTGCTTATAACTGTATGTACGGTATTCCACTACAAATACTATACAGCATCAACTACATGTTTACAATTTAAACCTGCGAAGCTCACCAACATTATTGTTGACCGTTTTGAGCATTACTTTTCAGGTGATCAAGGGAATTGAAGTTCTAGGAGTGCCGCCTTATAGAGGAGACCCTAGGATGCAATTCGTGTTTATTACTTTTGTAAAGCTTGAACATGAATATGATCTTTTGTATACTTGTTCCCGAGTTGTGGGAATATTACATTACAAGCTATTATCAATGTTTATGTGATCATTTATGTTGTGCTTATGACTATGCTGTCGTGAACATTGATTATACACGACACAAGTCTCCATTTGTGTTCGGGTGTCATCATGACACGCTTGTCATCATATTTTTATTGCTACTCTATCATATACCATGTGTTATGACGATCCCGTCTAGCTCGTATTCCCCGTGTTTCCGCTATCAGCGGGGGTGTGACAGACTGGTATCAGAGCCATTGGTTATAGAGAATTAGGCAATTACACTTGACCTAGACTATAACCTAGGAACCTTCATGTAGATTTGCATGCTTAAGCTTGTGTGCACTTATATATCTCGTGTATGTGTTCCTCCCTGCATGTTTGGTTATCCTTCTATTATGTGATCTTTTACTTTGCGCTTGAGCCCTTGTGCTCGACCCCTATGGGATGCTTCCCATTGGACCTTCCGTTCCCTCTGTGCGCCGAGTTATCATAACCAAATTCGGGAATCAAGACCCGAACAGATCGTCACAGATCTTACATTGCGCTTGACCTCAGATACTGAGACCGACCCGAGGAGGCCATGTCTGAGTCCTTTCAAGGACGCGAGATAGACAACCTCCGCAAGACTATACGTGACTACATGTTTGGTTCTCAGTCGACTTGATGGATTATTATGGATATGATGTGAAGGAAGGTCGGATGTCATGTAACCGGATTAGGCATCATTCTCGGTACATCGTGGGTGTGGTGGGAACGCTGCGGGGAACCCTATATATAAACACCACCGGTATACCGAGAATATGCTTAAAATGGCTGCATGGTGATCTTGACCGACTGGAACACGAAACATTGGAGTTTGATAAGTAATTACTTGTGTATCTTAAGGTGACTAAAGCTTACATGTTGCATCTTGTATGAATAGAACATGCCGCCTCGAAGATCTACCCGCAGCAACAGTAGCGGAAGTGAAGCCCCAAGGGGCAGAGGCAGAGGCAGGGGTAGACCTCCAGTAACAAATGAAGGCCCTTCTGGAAATAACCAAGGGACTGGAAATGCTGAAATGGCAGCCTTAATTACTCAACAATTGACTGTCTTGATTCCAACTATCGTAGCTCAGGTGAGCGACGCACTGCAACAGCAGAACCACCCCCACGGGGACGGTGGTAATGAGAACGAGGATAATGGAAACCCGACTGGGAATGAAAGCAACCAAGAGACCGAAAATGTTGGTACGGCCAGTAACGAAACTGGGGTTGCTAATGCCAAACGGGGCTGTTCTTACAAGGAGTTTGTGGCCTGTAAGCCCCGGGATTTCGATGGTAAAGGTGGGGCGGTAGCCCTGATCAGATGGCTCGAGAAAATGGAGGCTGTGATCGATATCAGCGAATGCCTCGACAGCCAGCGCATCAAGTATGTTACATGCTCACTGCAGGGCAGAGCACTAACCTGGTGGAACACCCAGGTGCAAGCTAGAGGAAGGGAATCTGCGATGCAGATGACCTGGGATGAATTCAAGGCTTTGATTACCGAGGAATACTGCCCTCACAACGAGATGCAAAAGCTTGAGCATGAATTCTGGAATCATGCTATGGTGGGGGCGGGGCATGCAGCTTATACTGACCGATTCCACGAGTTGGCTAGACTAGTTCCACATTTAGTCACTCCTGAATCTAAGAGTATTGAGAGGTACATTTGGGGACTCGCGCCTCAAATACGAGCAATGGTAACTGCAGCTGCTCCTCATACGATTCAGAGCGCAATTTTGAAGGCTGGCGCTCTGACCGATGAGATGGTAAGAACAGGGGTATTGGGCAAGGGAGCAGAGAAACGAAAGGATGTTGGGGAAACTAGCCGGTCGAGTGTCGGGAAATCTGATAAAAAGGCCAAGATCACCAGAAACTTCGTGGCTGTGACACCGGGTAAGAGAGAGTATGTTGGGCCACACCCCAAATGTGACAGATGCAGCTATCATCATCCCCCAGAGATGCAGTGCCGGGTGTGCGTAAACTGTAGGCGCCCGGGGCACCTAGCAAGAGATTGTAGAGTGGCACCGAATCTGGTTGCACCCGTCAACGCGGTTAACCCCGCCGGGAATGCCAGAGTCTGTTACGAATGTGGAAATCCTGGTCATTATCGGAACATGTGCCCCAGACTGAACAGGGCACCGGGTCAACAAGGGGATAATCAACAACAAGTGATGGCCATAGCGGGCGCTCAAGGCCAAGGAAACCAAGGCAGTGCTGCACGGGGTCGTGCCTTCGTCATTGGAGCTAATGATGCACGTCAGGACCCAAACGTTGTTACGGGTACGTATCTGCTCAATCACCATTTCGCATCCATACTATTTGATACTGGGGCAGACAATAGCTTTATATCTTCTGAGTTCGTGCATATGCTTGGTTTAAGTGCTAGTAGACTAGAAACTAGTTACTCCGTAGAAATGGCCAATGGTAGGATTGAACAAGCAGACGAGATTATTAAGAATTGCACCCTAATGTTGGAAGACCAGATCTTCAGTATAGATTTAATACCATTCGAGTTAGGCAGCTTCGATGTGATAGTGGGTATAGATTGGTTGTCGAATCATGGAGCCGAGATTGTTTGTCGGGAGAAAGTAGTACGAATCCCCATGCCAAACGGGGAGGTACTCAAGATTCAAGGAGAACGACCGGGAAGAACACTAAAGCTCATTTCTTGCATGAAAGCCCGCCGAAGTCTAAGGAAGCAGTGTTACACTTTTCTGGCTCACATCGTAGAAAAGAAAGAAGAAGAGACAAAATTGGCAGACATTCCAATTGTACGGGACTATCCGGAAGTGTTCCCTGATGATTTGTCTGGATTGCCCCCTCCTCGACAGGTGGAATTCCATATAGAGTTAGTTCCTGGAGCTACACCGGTAGCAAAGACACCATATCGGTTAGCACCCTCCGAAATGCAAGAGTTGTCCAGCCAACTACAGGAACTACTGGAGAAGGGTTTCATTCGACCGAGTCATTCACCGTGGGGAGCACCGGTGTTATTTGTCAAGAAGAAGGATGGGTCGTTCCGTATGTGTATCGACTACAGGGAATTGAACAAATTGACCGTGAAGAATCGGTATCCTCTTCCTAGAATCGACGACCTGTTTGATCAGTTGCAAGGAGCCTCGTATTTCTATAAGATCGACCTTCGATCTGGTTATCATCAACTAAGAGTATTCGAGGACGATATTCCAAAAACAGCATTTAGAACTCGTTACGGGCACTATGAGTTCTTGGTCATGCCATTCGGATTGACCAACGCACCAGCTGTCTTTATGGATTTGATGAATCGGGTGTGTAAGCCTTATCTTGATAAGTTCGTGATCGTGTTCATAGATGATATACTTATCTACTCCCGTTCAAAAGAGGATCACGAAAAACACCTCCAAGCAATTCTAGAACTGTTGAAGGAAGAGAAACTTTTCGCCAAGCTCTTGAAGTGTGAATTCTGGCTTCGAGAAGTGAAATTCTTAGGTCATGTGGTTATCGAAAATGGAATTCATGTGGACCCCGGTAAGATTGAAGCTGTGAAGAAGTGGGATACTCCCCAAACACCCTCAGAAATACGGCAATTCTTGGGATTGGCCGGATACTATCGTCGCTTCATTGCCAATTTCTCCAAGATTGCCCAACCATTGACTTTGTTGACTCAGAAAGACAAGAAGTTCGATTGGGGGAAAGCACAAGAACAGGCGTTCCAAACATTGAAGGAAAAGTTGTGCAACGCACCGATATTGTCCCTCCCAGACGGAACTAATGATTTTGTGGTGTACTGTGATGCTTCACATCAAGGTTTGGGCTGTGTACTAATGCAGAAAGATAAGGTAATTGCTTACGCTTCGCGACAACTCAAGGTGCATGAAAAGAACTACACAACTCACGATTTGGAGTTGGGTGCCGTAGTGTTTGCACTCAAGATATGGAGGCATTATCTCTATGGAACCAAATGTATCATCTACACAGACCATAAGAGCCTTCAACACATCATGAATCAGAAAGAACTTAACATGCGACAGCGACGCTGGGTGGAGCTACTTAGCGACTACGATTGTGAAATCCGGTATCATCCGGGGAAAGCTAACGTGGTGGCTGATGCATTAAGCCGAAAAGAACGCGTGAAACCATTACGTGCTCGAGCGCTAGGTTTGACTATTCAAACCAATTTAAAGGCTCAGATTCAAATTGCACAAAACGAGGCTTTGAAAGAAGAGAACCTTGCGGGGGAAGAATTTCGAGGATTGGATAAACAAATGACTCGCAAGGATGACGGCGTACATTACTTCGTGGATCGTATATGGGTCCCCAGATGGGGAGGTGTACGTACACTAGTCTTGGATGAAGCACACAAGACTCGATACTCTATTCACCCTGGTGCAGACAAGATGTACCACGATCTGAAAGAGCTGTACTGGTGGCCTGGTATGAAGAAAGATGTTGCTATATACGTGAGCAAATGCTTGACTTGTTCAAAAGTCAAGGCTGAACACCAGAAACCATCGGGATTATTACAACAACCTGAAATTCCCGAGTGGAAATGGGAGAATATCACTATGGATTTCATTACCAAACTCCCGAGAACACCAAGCGGACACGACACGATATGGGTTGTGGTGGATCGAATGACAAAATCCGCTCACTTCTTGCCTATCCGAGAAGACTATAAGATGGATAAGCTGGCAAGGTTGTACATCAAAGAGGTCGTGACACGGCACGGGGTGCCGGTGTCAATCATATCCGACCGAGACAGTCGATTCACTTCACGATTTTGGCAGACGTTACAGAAAGCGATGGGCACTCGATTAGACATGAGTACTGCCTATCACCCACAAACAGACGGCCAGAGTGAACGAACTATACAAATATTGGAAGACATGCTTAGAGCTTGCGTAATCGACTTTGGTGGTAGCTGGGACGCTCATTTACCGTTGATTGAGTTCTCTTACAACAACAGCTACCATACAAGCATTGGATGCGCTCTGTTTGAAGCATTGTATGGACGGAAATGTAGATCGCCTGTATGTTGGGCCGAGGTTGGTGAAAGCCAGCTAACAGGTCCCGAAATCATTCAAGAAACCACCGATAAGATCTTCCAAATCAAAGACCGACTCAAAGCTGCTAGAGACCGCCAAAAGAGCTACGCCGACAATCGTCGGAAGCCTCTAGAATTCAATGTTGGGGATCATGTCTTACTCAAAGTCTCTCCCTGGAAAGGGATCGTACGATTTGGTATTAAAGGGAAGTTAGCCCCTCGATACGTAGGACCATTCGAGATTACAGAAAGAATCGGTCCGGTGGCTTACCGATTGAGGTTGCCACAAGAACTCAGCGGCGTGCATGATACTTTTCACGTGTCGAACCTCAAAAAGTGTTTGGCAGACGAGTCCTTACACATACCAGTTGAGGAAATCACGATCGACGAAAAGCTTCGTTTTATTGAGGAACCCATTGAGGTCATGGACCGAAAGGTCAAAAAGTTGAGGCGCAGCAAGATACCCATCGTTCGTATAAGATGGAATTCCAAACGAGGGCCAGAGTTTACTTGGGAACGTGAAGATCAGATGAGACTCAAATATCCACATCTATTCGAGGATGACGCTCTTAGACCTAGTACCAGATGAATTTCGGGACGAAATTCCCTCAACTGGGGGATACTGTGACATCCGTCACCAAAGGTCCGTCATTTAGCGTGTTTGATTTAACCTTGTTATCAGTCATTCCTCATTGTGATAAACCAACTACGTGGATACCATAATTGCTTTGCTTAGTTAACCTTATATGCGTGTTATCGTTGCTTGACTTGTCGTTATTTTAAGACGTTTCTCCAAGATTTGCCCCGTTAACACTAAACACGTCATTTTTATAATAAAATAATTATCACGAATAAAATCATTTTTAAATTATAAATAATATTAATAACATTTTATCGTCAATAAAACAACCCTAAAATTATAACGTTTTTAACCGAAACAAAATTTGGAAACCCGGGGGCAAAGTGCGGGGACTAAACTTGACATTTTAAGAAACTAGGCTGGGTATAAATACCCTCTTCCCAGCCATTTTCTCTTCACTTCTTCATCATCATCGCTCCATCTTCATCATCATCGCTCCATCTTCATCCTCTTCACTCTCTCTCGAACTAGCTCCAAAATCCGACCCGTTTGTTGCGTTTTCGTCACCAAAACTCGAGTACCATCGTGAATACTCGTTCCTAGCAGGTAGATAACCTCGCTTGCTTCGTTTTTAGCTCGATTTAGCTGCTGCGTTTTCTAGGGTTTCGGGTGTTCGGGTTCATCCGAGCACAAGAGGTCGTGTGGACTTGCATGTCGTGTTCTTGAGTGTGCTTCTTGTCTAGACGTGTTAGGATTAGTGTTCTGGAGGTTCTTGGTGCGTGAAACCCATGCTCGGAGCTGCTGAACGCTGCTCGATGGTCTGTGCAGTTGCGACCTGCTGTGCAGGGCGACTGGGCCATCCGGCCGACTGAGCCGTGCGACTGGAATGAGTCGTGCGACTGGGTAGGGCGTATGAGCGTGTCACGCGACTGAGCCGTGCGATTGGGAAATCGTACGACTAAGTCAGGCGTATGGGTGTGTGCGATTGAATGCATGTGCGAATGAGTCTGTGCGAACGAATGGGTCATGCGATTGAGTCAGTGCGAATGAAATTGTGTGCGACTGTGTGTGAGTCATACGACTGAAAGGCCAATCGTCCGGATGAATGTTCAATCGCACGAATGAAGCTGATTCGTGCGATTGAAGGTCCAATCGGGCGTATGGAGATTGAGTCGTATGACTAAGTCTTGCATGGTACGACTGAATGCTTAGTCGCATGAATGAAGGTTCAATCGTACGAAAGTAGCTAATTCGTACGACTAAAAGTCCACTCGTGCGAATGGAGTGTCGGTCGTGCGTCCGGTCCTATTGTATGACTAATGGTGTGTGTGTATGGATCCCCTCTTCGGAGATCTCACGACGATAATGTAATATTAATGAAGTGTCATAGCTTGACCACAAGGATTAAAGTCAACGCTATTAACAGGCACATACTATTTAAAATAATCTAGACTAAGATGTGTGTGACTGCTTGTGTGCACTACCCACGACCGAACCGAAACGACCTGATTCAATTAAACAATATTATTAACAGTAGTCCATGAGATTAATTCTTAACATAACTGTCAATAGGTGATTGACTGTTCATACATACCTACAAGTTTGGGAAGTTTCATCAGACATACTTACCACTTAACAAGTGAGTTTCGTGGCCCCTTTGACGCTTATACAATTGTTTCAACCTTTTACAAACATGGGGAAAAGTATGCTCACACGTTTTCAATGCTGTACAACATACATACAATTTTCATACTTGGGATCAACGTGATAATGTTTTGGGAGTACTTATCTGATGCATACATGATGTTACTGTGTGGACTGTCTTACAACCATTAATTCCGGTGTTGGAACCAACAGATAGGTATTAGTAGTACTACTGGGTTGACGCCCCCACCCTTGACAGATGGTTACTTGCGAGTACCATCACACTGCCAGGAACGGGCCTTGGGTGAATATATTCTGACAATTTGCTGTGTGTACGTCATTAGGCTTGGTTGTATAAAACTCATGGTATGTGATCTTGCTTGCTTATAACTGTATGCACGGTATTCCACTACAAATACTATACAGCATCAACTACATGTTTACAATTTAAACCTGCGAAGCTCACCAACATTATTGTTGACCGTTTTGTGTATTACTTTTCAGGTGATCAAGGGAATTGAAGTTCTAGGAGTGCCGCCTTATAGAGGAGACCCTAGGATGCAATTCGTGTTTATTACTTTTGTAAAGCTTGAACATGAATATGATCTTTTGTATACTTGTTCCCGAGTTGTGGGAATATTACATTACAAGCTATTATCAATGTTTATGTGATCATTTATGTTGTGCTTATGACTATGCTGTCGTGAACATTGATTATACACGACACAAGTCTCCATTTGTGTTCGGGTGTCGTCATGACACGCTTGTCATCATATTTTTATTGCTACTCTATCATATACCATGTGTTATGACGATCCCCTCTAGCTCGCATTCCCCGTGTTTCCGCTATCAGCGGGGGGTGTGACATCGGCTCCCATGTACAACATACTTTCATCCCTTGGACCCGGGTTGAGATGCATGTTCATATTTATTTTGAGATGAGTTTGAAGTTGGTGTTTGAAGTGGTTTGAGATGATGTTGGAGAAAGTCGTTTGAGATGATGTTTGAGATGCATGTTCATATTTATAATACAAATAAATATACTTTTACTTTAATAAAAATAAATTATAATAAAAATAAATATACTTTTGCTTAAATTATAATAAAAATAAATATACTTTTACTTTAATATAAATAAATTATAATAAAAATAAATATACTTTTGCTTAAATTATTATAAAAATAAATATAGTTTTACTTTAAAGAACTCTTCAAAGAACCCTTCAAACAACGAACCCTTCAAAGTCTATAAATACCCTTCAAAGAACCCTTCAAACAACGAATTCTCATTATCAACTACAAAAAATGGCAAATAATGAAGACGGTTTTTATTGTTCTCAACCTCCACCTAAGACGGCAAGAGTTACAGATTTGGTATGAAGACGTTTAAAGAGGCAATCCGTGTCAAAAACTTCGGCATCATCTTCAGAGAATCCCCATCAAAATGAAGGTCAAAATGAAGCACAAAATGAAACACCCAAAAAAATCTTTGCTGTTTCTATCGACGAGTCCATAAACTGGTCCAAAGATGTCGTAGATTTTTATACTAATGGAGATGCACCATTTTGCTATACTAGTTTCATTAGGAAAAAAGTAGACAGAGATTTTTGGGGTTCCCTATTAGGTTGTCATTCAAATCGTTCACTTACGGACACGGTAAGATGTATTACCTTTATATTCATGGTACCATATAGTAAATGAATAATGTATTATCTTTTAAATTCTTACTGTGTGTCACACCCCAACCTTGACGGCGGAATCGTCGAGGCGTGAGAGTTACGATTGTTCACAGCCACATAACGCTATTGCCTGAAACATTTAAAAATAAAAGGTCAACATATTGTTGGTGAGTATTCATTCTATAGTTTTGAATACATAAGTATATAAAAGATGGCAATTCATGTTGTAAATTAGAGAACAAGGTAACTAGGGATGTAAGACATAATGCGCAATCAACCTTGACAAAGTTTTACAAGTCTCAAACGTTTACAAGTATATACGATTAGCTAAGTGTACTTGGATCAACCAAGCAGGCTTGTCAGGCCCATAGATCTATGACGTCGCCAGGCTAGCAATAGTTAATGATTGTACATGTATTCGACATTACATGGTAGCTACAAGATTCAACTAATTACAACACACAAGTAAATTGCATAAGTTTACAAGAATCAAACGTGTTTACAAGTGTAATGTTTATAAGGTAACATGTTTCACCCAAAAGTGTGTGAAAATAATAAAATGGGTATAGAAATACTCACATGGTAATTAAGTATATGAATGACGATTAATAATGATAATAGACGACGTTCCAATGTAAACCTTCACAAGATACCTAAGAATATATATATATATATATATATATATACGAGATTTAAATTTAATTATATTAACTTTTAACGTTTTAACGCGAACTAGGTTTTGGTAGGAGTTTGGGGTTATTTTTATAAATAAAGTTAATAAAAGATTATTTATACTTTGTTTGATAACGGATGTATCATTTATACAATTTTTAAGCAAATTTAATCCTTTATAATGATTTGTGAAATTTAACTATGAAATACATATAATTTACGAGAAATTCATAATTACGTTTACATCGTGACCAATAATAATTTAATCTTTTAAACTATTATTTAAAGTCTATTTTTATAAAAATAAACTAAGTATAATATTTGTAACTAATATTTTATAAAAATATTAAAGTATTTAATTTATAATTTATAAAAAGATACATAGATAATTTCTAAAAATAAACAAAGTTTACAAAACGAATTTTTATAATTTTTAGAAATTTATTATAAAAAATTTAAGGGCTGAAAAGCCTTAAAAAAATAAATGAGGGAGCCCGGGGTCGAACCCGGGACCTCAATGTTTGTCAAGGGCGTGGGAACCAGTGAACCAAGGCCGTGGCCGCAGTTATGAATGGGTTTTAAATCTTTTAAACACCATTTCAGAAACTCCCCCAAACTCGATGAACCCTAGGTTTGATTTGATCCAAATTGAACACGAATCCGATGTTGTAAACCAAATCAACCATAGGGCTTTGTTTCCCCAGTTAAAATCGAGTGTATTGATGTATAATACTTACGTTATTAAGTTCGAATGGATGATCCGAGGCTCAAGAACAATCCGCGACAGAGGGGGTATTGGATCGGGGTTCAAATGATGATAATAATCGAATTGTATGATGATAGGGATTAAAAGCCCCTTATCAACTTTGATTAAAATCGGTCGGAGATGGGAATTAAATGGTGTTGCAGGTCCGCGGTTGAAGGTGACTCGAATGGGTTTATTTGTGTGTTTTCAGATGGAATTGAGTGTGTTGCTAGATTGGGAATAGTTATATAACCGTTATGTCGGATTAATTTGGTCATTTTTAATGTTTGAGTGGGTTAACCGAACGTTGAACGGTCGGGAATAAAGTGGATTCGAGGTGATGAGCTTTGGATCCGAATTACTCAATGATTAAACGCGTTTTGGGGTGCATAGGGTTCGAATCTTGGTCGCGAGCCTGTCGGGGCATTTGATTTAGGTTGAAACCGCATGATTTGTGTATTGAAGCTCGCCGGAGACGGCCGGAAAGGTGGCCGGAGTTGATCGCCGGAAAATCGTGGGAGAGGAGAGAGAGAGCAGTTGGGTTTTGAAAATTTACGGAACTGGTCCCTGCGGTTTCATTCTTATCATTTTATGCTATAAACTTCTTTTTGAAGTTTGATAAATTACAAGACTACCCCCTGGACTTTTATTATTATTATTATTTATTATTATATTATTTATTATTATTATTATTATTATTATTATTATTATTATTAAAAAATACGAGATGTTACACTGTGCAGCGAAGTAGGACTGTAGAGTTATTCGTATTAGACACTGTGCAAATGTGTTGGACACTTGTAAGCATGCAAGCTACTCGTAAGCTCGAATCGAGTTGATTCGTAGCTCAAAGACTAAACGAGCTCGAGCTCGAAGGATATCGAGCTCTTAAACGAGCTTTTGTATACTTACCAGTGCAAATGTAAGTTGGACAATCTTACCACCTTGTTTTTATGATGAAATGAGAAATCGAAAACCCTCAAACCGCTCATTGATGATGGAGAAATGGCCATAGAAAATCACTATATCCCCCAATTTGGGAGGTTGACACTGTTTACCTTCCTTTATGGATCGGAAAACTGACTGGCTACTAATCAGCATTGATATGCGGAGCATGGTATTAACTCAATACTGGACTTATTACCGATGGAGAAATGAGAGAAAAGGTATAACATCATACTATATGGAGGTGGTTCCCCTGTTCTTTGGATGGTTTCTTGACCGTATTCAATACTGGTCTAGGTCAAAACACCGCACTAAGTGTGATATTACAGTTGGTTTAGTTGAGTTGAACTTGCCACGATGCAATGGTAACATTGCCAATTCAGGGGTTCTTGTTTGTATGATGTTGGAGAAACTGGTTACAAACAAACCATTGCCGATAGAAGATGATGTCGAGGTGGCTTGTGTGAATTACCGACGCTACATGGCCGACCAGATGTATTACTGGCGTTGTGTTCCGGGCCGCTAATTTACAGGGTTTTATTTCAAGTCTATCTGTAATTTTATTTCAGGTCTATCTGTAATTTTATTTCAGTTTATCTTTAATTTTATTTCAAGTGTATCTGTAATTTTATTTCAAGTCTCACTATAATTTTATCACCGGCAAAAGATTGAATTATCACTGCCAAAAGATTGAATTATTACCCTCTGAATTATCACTGGCAAAAGCTTGAATTATCACTGCCAAAAGATTGAATTATTACCCTCTGAATTATCACTGGCAAAAGCCTGAATTATCACTGGTAAAAGCTTGAATTATCACTGCCAAAAGATTGAATTATTACCATCTGACAGAGATATTACACTCCATCTCCATTACTTTCACAATGCTTGAATTATCACTGCCAACTCTATCTATAAATTCATGCTAATGTTTTCATCTTTCTCATTCTGACAGAGTTATTCCCTACTTCTTCATTCCACCATTCACTTTCACAATGTTTCCATCTTTCTCATTCACTCCCTTTGTGGTACAATTATTTTATGGGGGTGAAGTGTCATACACGCAAGGGGTGGTAATGGGTGCTCCGGGAACTCATACCACTACGTTTTTAGTTACTAGTCCACTCGGTTATTCTGAGTTGGTGGACAACATATGTAGATGTGTTCAACTTGGCCGTCAGTCTTGTTGTCTACAGTTAACACTCTACTATGAATACAATGGAGGTTCATGTACCTCACATATTAACCAAGAAAATGATATGTATATAATATACCAACTAGCTTCCATTGTTCCGGTTACACCTGTAGAATTCATGTGAAGTGGACGATGCTAGTTCCCAACCAGCATCAACATGAATTTGGTACCAGTTCCTCAGCCGCTATAGAAAACGACGAAGGTTATTCTACTTCCTTTTTATTTATTTATATCCTTAATGTTATGTCGTAAATGCTAATACATTTTTTTTGTAAGACTCTCCTGCTGAAGAAATTGAAGACACGGAAGAGAGTGAACCATCTGTTTCAGAATATGATACACAAGAGGACCAGCCAATCCAGGAGGACCAGCCAATCCCTCCTTTGCCTCAACATCAAAGTAAGGGGCTTACCCATTTCCCTGAACTTAATGTTGATGGGAGGGAAATAGATGAAGACTATATTCCTATGGATAATTTCGGGGAAGATGAAATGGAGTTTTGGGAAGAAAAAGATCCCAAAATACGTTTAAATATGTATTTCACTTCGAAAGACCAAGTTGATTACGCAGTCAGAATATGGAATATCAACCATAAAAGAGAGATCTTCATGGCAGATACCCGAACAAAGGTCTTAACGGCCAAATGTAAAAGTATCAAAGAAACAGACAACAACCAGCACGAAGACTCTCAACCATGTCTTTGGACATGCACCGCCAGAAAATTAAAAAATTCTCATTGTTACAAAATGACTGTATGGACACCGCTCACTCATGTTTCACCACTGTTTCTCGCAACAACAACCGGTCCTTAAGATCAAAAGTTGTAGCATCCCATATCCAAGAACAAGTTCTTGCAAATGCAGCGTTGCCTGTGAAACAAATTCAGTCTCTTATCAAAGAGAAACAGAACATTGATATCACTTATGGCAAGGCTTGGGCTGCCAGGAAAAAGGCCATCGAAAACATATACGGTACCTGGGATCAAAACTTCCATTATTTACCTCACTACATAATGGCACTACAACAAGCTAACCCCGGTACCGTTGTCCAGTGGTTACATCATCCCCATAGTCCAAGTGAGTGCTCAGTATTCAAGTTTGTGTTTTGGGCTTTCCGTCCACGTATTAAAGCCTTTCATTTTTGCATTCCTGTAATCTCTATAGATGCCACCCATCTACGGGGCACCTACAAGGGAAAACTATTGATGGCAGTTTCGAAAAATGCCAACAATATGATCTTGCCGATTGCGTACGCATTGGTGGATGAAGAAACAAACGAGAGCTGGATGTGGTTTCTTCAAAAATTTGCTGAGAACGTTGCAGACCCCACCAGTCAAACTTTGTGTGTAATTTCTGACAGGCATGCCGGTATAAAACACGCTATGGATAATTTAGAATCCTGGAAGAAACCCCACGCCCACCATCGATTTTGTCTAAGGCATATCAGAAGCAATTTCATGACGAAGTTCAAGAGCATCAGCTTGAAAAGGATGTGTTGGGACATTGGAAGCACAACACAAGAAAGAAAGTTCAAACGGCTGATGCTTGAGCTTAAGGCGACAAATAAACAAGCGTGGCAGTACCTATCCGCAATTGATAAAACAAAATGGACAGTCTTGTATGACCGTGGGAATCGCCGATGGGGTATCCTCACCACGAACATATCGGAAAGCATGAACAATGTGTTACGTGGTGCCAGGATGCTCCCAATTAAGGCGTTAATTGAATATACCTTTAAGAGAGAAGTTGAACAATATGCCTATCACTACACAACCGCGTATAATTATTCGACTGACTTTCCTCCCCGCTTGTGGACAGAATTCCATAAGCGTGAATTAAGGGCTTCCCAACACAGGGTATACCCTTACTCAGTACGTGATCAAAGGTTCATGGTTGAGACACCCCTACAAGCATCGGACGAATCTGGCAATAGTCCGTATATGGTGGAATTCAAGAAAAAAACCTGCACTTGTGGTAAGTGGCAGATCTACCAGTTCCCCTGTAGTCATGCAATTGCAGTTTGTGGCTATCTACGTGAAAGTCCACAACAAACTGCGGATCCAAGGTTTCTTACGGGAGTGTACCGTGCACAATACAACAACGAGTATTTTCCGGTGCCTCATAAAGAAGACTGGATGCACGCGGGTTGGGAAATTCGTGGGGACGCATCTAAGATAACTATAGTAAGGGGAAGGCGGCGTGCGAGAAGGATGCATAACGAGATGGACGCCAGCTACGCTGAGGAAAGGACGGGTCGTAAGTGTTCCGGTTGTAAAAGAACGGGTCACAGGGTCAACAGATGTCCATACCGACAAAATAATTAATTGTATTTTATTATCATGTGCCTGAGTATATATTTGTTGTAATTCTAATATTTTATTAATTTATAATGTCAATCACGTGTTTCTTTTTTTTAGTACACTTAGTGGTATTTACATATTAATTATTGTTTTAAATTTTAATAAGTAACATAAATATATACTAAATATATACTAAATAATTACTAAGGTAATATTAAATTTTTTTATTAATTTTAAATTTTAGTAAGTAAAAAATTAAAAAAAATTATTAATTTTAAATTTTACTAAGTAAAAAATTTTATAGTAGGATTAAAAAAATAAACATTATAAATTTTAAATTAAAAAATTAAACATTAAAGTGAGAGTTAAATTAATTTTTTTTTTAATTTTAAATTTTACTAAGTAAAAAGTTTTATAGTAGCACAAAGTAAACATTAGAGTAAATTACCATTTGCATCCCTATGGTTTGGCGCTTTTGACCATTTGCATCCCTGTAGTTTAAAAATCCCTATATCCACCCTGACATATCGTTTTTGTCCCCGTTTGCATCCAAAATCCAAACGCCGTTTATGTTTGCCGTCAAGTAGGATTTCATCCAGGGGTATTTTAGTCAATTCATTCCGTACTTCACTCTCACCTTCAACATCAGAGTTTAAAAATCCCAATATCTAACCTTCAATTTAGTCAATTCGATCCGTACTTCACCCTCACCTTCAACCGCACCTTCATCTTCATTAAGTGAAAATGGTGATTAACAACTGGACTATTCGCGAAGAAGATATGCCGTGGTTTGACCCTATGGTAGTTTACGGTATGTGTTCTGATAATCAGTATAAAAAAATGTGATTTTTTGTTTATCTTGGTATTTTGATTCTTAGTTAGCATTGTTTGATTGTTTCAGCTAATAAACCCACTATGTTTTCACTAAAAATCCACCATGGGGGAGAGTTTACAAAGTTCCCAGGAGCAAGGTATGTAAAGGGTAAAGTTTCATTCGTAGACATGGCCGACATTGATGTTTTTTCAGTCCATGAGCTTGATGACATGATGCAAGACTTAGGTTACTCTGGGGATGAGGTAATGTACTATAATTTTAAGATTCCTGGTGGGGACTTGGATGTAGGGCTACGAGCTATTGCATGTGATATGGATGTGATTAACATGCAACAATACGTGAACACTACCAAGTTGATTGAACTGTACATAGAGCATAAAGTTACAAAGGTTAACACCTATTTGAAGTCACCTAACCAAGGTAGCAGGGTGAGAATTGAAGAGATTGATGATATTGGACCCTCTAATCCTTGTAGTAGACAGTTACAACTTGGGTGGTATGAAGAAGGGGATAAACAATATGATAGACAAGGGGATGAACATGTTGATAGACAAGGGGATAAACATGGGGATGAACAAGGGGATAAACATGGGGATGAACAAGGGGATAAACAGGGGGATGAACAAGAGGATAAACAGGGGGATGAACAAGTGGATGAGCAAGTGGATGAGCAGGGTATTGAAGGGCATAAACAGGGGGATGAACAAGGGGATGAACAGGGGGTTGAACAAGGGGATGAACAAGTGGATGAGCAGGGGGATGAATGGGATGAACAAGGGGATAAACAGGGGGATGAACAAGGGGATGAACAAGTGGATGAGCAGGGGGTTGAAGGGCAGATAACTCCAAATATGGAAGATGAAATTTTCTTGTCAAATTTTCTGGAACCATTTCATATATAGGAGAATGATATGGAGGGTGAAAATGGTGGTACAAGGGGTGGTACAGGGGGTGGTACAGGGGAGAATGACATTGAGGGTGACAACACTGCTTCTGAATCAGCTGATTCTGACTATATTGTAGATATGGATAATGAAATGAGGATGTTGATGTTGACATGGATCAGTATAGAGCATTTGTTGATATGGAAGAAGATGACACACCCTTAGATTAGAATAGTGATGAAGGTGATATGGATGATGTTGAAGTTGATCTAGATAACTTTGATAGTGCAAGTGATGAAGATGATGTTCTAACAAAAAAAGCAATTAAGAAGCTTAATAGGAAGAATAAAAAATGGAAGTCACTTGGATCATGTTCACTGTATGTTGGGCAAACATTCAAAGATAAGGAAGAGATTAAGGAGATTGTTAGAGCAATTGCTGTGCAAAATAGGAGGCAACTTGCATATGTAAAAGATGAGAAAGTAAGGATCAGAGTGGTATGTTATGGGGCAAATCCTGAGTCTGTCTGTAGTCAAGGGCAAAATGGTAAAAGTTCAAATGTTAGTGGGTCCAAGACACAAGAATCTGGTAAAGATAGGCATGTAAAGGTGTTGGTGGTGCAATTAATAATAAGACAAAAAATAGGTACCCACCACCCACTTGTCCATGGACTCTGCATATATCAAGGCCCAACATTCAAGAACTTTTTTTAGTCAAGACTTTTATAGGAGAACACAGGTGTATGCAAAAAAAAAAGATTAGACTGTACACAAGCTCATGATTACTAAAGAGGTTGAACCCATACTTGAGTGCAACCCTCATATACCTCTAAAGGCACTACAAGAAATTCTACAGAGGAAACACCAAGTACAGATCTCATTAAAAAAGATTTTTGTGGCAAAGTCGATGGTGTTAAAGAAAATAGAGGGTGATTACATATCTCAGTATGGTTTATTGAGGGATTACTGTGAAGAGTTATTGAGATCCAACCCTGGATCAACTGTAAAGCTTGATGTTGAAAGTCATTGTAACCCAAGTAGTACAACAAGACAATTCAAAAGAATTTACATATGTTATGCTGCTTTAAAAGCTGGTTTTAAAGCATGTGGGAGACAGTTGTTGGGTCTGGATGGGAGCTTCCTGAAAGGGCCATTCCCAGGACAAATTCTTTCTGCAGTTGGAGTTGATTCAAACAATGGAATATACCCGGTAGCATTTGCAGTAGTTGAGGCTGAAACCTGTGATTCCTGGACTTGGTTCCTTCAAAATCTTGGAGATGATTTAGATCTGGAGATGAACTCAAATTTTACCTTTATAAGTGACAGACAGAAGGTATTTATTGTTCCTTCAAATGTTCCTTCAAATCTTACTCACAGTCTAAGTTTATTGTTTATATTCACTTTGTAGGGCATTATACCGGCTCTTAAGAATGTCTTTCCAGCTACTGAGCATAGATATTGTCTAAGGCACATTCATGAAAACATGAAAGCTAAATAGAGAGGCCACATGTACAAGGATCTTTTATGGAAATGTGCAAGTGCAACCACAATACCCGAATTTGATAAGAACATGGAGTCAATAAGAAAACAAGATTCATCATTGTATGATTGGTTGAAACAAATCCCAGCCAGACATTGGAGCATGGCTCATTTCACTGGTATGCTCTATTTGAACTACTTATAAAATAAGATTCATAATTATATAATTTGTGTACATGTTCAATGTAGGCCAAGCACAATGTGATGTTTTATTAAACAACCTTTGTGAGGTTTTTAACAAGCAGTTGGTAGGAGGCAGAGACAAGGCAATTATTACATGTTTAGAGTTTATCAGGGAATACTTGTTGAAGGGGATTGTTGTGGTTCAGAAGATGATTTCAAAATGTCAAGGGCCTCTTACACCCTCTGCAGCCAAAACCTTTGCACATATTAAATCCCAAGCTGCAGAGTACACTCTTATAATGGCAGGACATAAGAAATACCAAGTTAGTGGACCGTGGATGGATAAAGTATGTGTTGACTTAGAGAAAAGAGCATGTACGTGCAGGAAATGGGAGCTTACAGGCATGCCTTGTAAACATGCAGTTGCTTGCATATGGGATTTGGCTACATATGACCAGGAGACTGTAATTCTTGAGTCTTGGGTTTCCAAAGTTCATCTGTTAGAGACTTGGAAGGATGTGTACAAAAACACCCTTGAACCTATCAATGGGAGGCCCATGTGGATACCATCAACCTGCCCAACTACACTAACCGCACCAAAGCATCATACTCCAGTGGGTAGGCCTAAAAAGAAGCGGAAGAAGTCAGCTGAGGAGGTGGCTCAAGGTAGGGTTGACAAGGATGGGAAGTTGGTGAGAAAAGGATTCTCTGTTAGATGTGGATTGTGCAAGAATTTTGGTCACAACAAAAGATCTTGCAAAGGACAGGGTTCATCACAGCCAGTTTCACAAGGTGCTCCACATGAAAGTCATTAGGCTGTGTAATGTATTTTGATATGTATTTTGATGTGGTTTGTTTGGAACAAAAACTATCTAACTTGTCTTAATTTGGGTTGTATGTATTTGGTATGTATTTTGAAACTATGTAATGCTTGGGTAATGCTTATGCAGTTTGGTTATTTTGGTTGGTTATGTTTGAATGGGTAATGCTTATGCATTATGTTGAATGGGTCAAAATGGTTTGGGGCTGCATATTTTGGTTGGTTATCTTTCAATGGGTAATACTTATGCATTATGTTGAATGGGTCAAAATGGTATGGGGCTGCATATTTTGGTTGGTTATTTTGAATGGGTAATGCTTATGCATTATGTTGAATGGGTCAAAATGGTTTGGGGTTGCATATTTTGGGGCTGCATATTTTGGGGCTGCATTTTGGTCATTTTGGTTGCTTATTTTGGTTGCTTATGTTGAATGGGTAAAAATGGTTTGGGGTTGCTTATGTTCAATGGGTCAAAATGGTGCTGCCCAATCAATGAAACCATCATATTCATTTCACACACTCAATTAACCAACTAACCTTCATATTCAATTAACCAAGTAACCTTCTGATACATCATTACAAATTGACCTTTACATAAACCACTATAAAATTAGGTTAATTCGTTCAAAATAACAGCCAATTCATATCACTTATACATGATATACACTATAAATAAAATCCAACTGACAATTAACCAAATTTTCATCCTTCTAGCTTCAAACTTCAACCTTTTGCATCTTTCATCTTTCTTGTTGCTCGACTTTAGCAGCCCATTGATAATTTCAGTAGATCTTGGACTCAGGGCAGGTTCAGCCCAACTTACAAAATCACAATTAGACCCCTTTCTTGCACAGCAGTGAAACCGACTGCCTGGATTTTTGTGGGTCCACGACGTGCAAACAAAGGTAGCGTGTCCACATGAGCATCTAACCATCTTCTTCTTCGAAATACTTCTTCGAATTACAGAGGTGTAGAGAGATGAGAGATGAGAGAAATTAGGTTGAAATGGTTGTTCAGGGATTTTAATGGCCTTTACAAGGGGTAGGGAACCAATTGACTAAAATACCCCTGGATGAAATCCTACTTGACGGCAAACATAAACGGCGTTTGGATTTTGGATGCAAACGGGGACAAAAACGATATGTCAGGGTGGATATAGGGATTTTTAAACTACAGGGATGTAAATGGTCAAAAGCGCCAAACCACAGGGATGCAAATGGTAATTTACATTATAAAAATTTCATATTTAATTCTGTCCATTACTATATATTAACAAATGGAACGATAGTATTAATGGGTTAGTCACTCAGCTTAACTGGCTGGGTGCACGCATGATTATAGAAACGACCCGTGTTCGATACCGCCGCCCCCAATTTTTTTTAAGCCTAATCCGCGGTTACTAATAGCGGATTAGGACAAAAAAAAAATTTTTTTGCTTAATCCGCTATTAGAAATAGCGGTTTACGTATAATTTTTTTAAGTGGTATCCGCTATTAGGAATAGCGGTTTAGGTTTTTTTTAAAGTTAAATGTTAACCATGGTTAGTGTCATCCGCTAATCCTTTATTTGTAATAGCGGTTTACGTATAAATTTTAAAAAAATTTCTAAACTTTTCTGCCTTGTCAGTAGTGTCAGAAAATTTTCTAAAAATTCCTCCTAATCCGCTTATACCAATCGCGGATATACCAATATCCTTTTTTTTTTACTTCACCAATAACCAAATTTATTTTTTAATATATATCATTTTTAAAAAAAAAATCGACGGCAGTGATGGTGCACTGATGCCCCGACAGTGGGTGCCCGGAAGAAATCGAAGCGAAAGGGAAGGGGGACGATTGTGGTTGATGAAAGGTAATCCGGTGGGGTATGGGCGCCAACGGTGGTCTCGGTGGACGGTGGTGGTTGACGAAAGGGAACCGGTGGGAGTTGATGAAAGGGACGATGGGTGTTCGTAGCGATGGTCAGGGCCGGCTCTATAATGTAAGTTATGACGCAATGAGCTTGGGGCCCCTAAAAAATAAGGGCCTCAACTTATAAAAAAATAGACTTAATTACACGGGTGGTCCCTGTGGTTAGGCCTGATTTCACTTTTGGTTCCTAACTTTCTAAAATTACAAGGTTGGTCCAATACTTTACACAAACGTAACAACGATGGTCCCTGAAACGGATGGACGTTAGTTATTGCTGTTAAGTGCGTATGAAATGACAAAAATACCCCCTTTCTCTTTTCTTCTTCTCCATCTACACTACTCCTACCACCATTGAAGCTTCCACCTTCAACCACCACCCCCACCACCTTCAACCACTGTCACCACCACCTTCAACCACCACCACCATCTTCAACCACCACCACCCCCCCCTTAACCTTCAATCACCACCACCCTCAACCTTCAACCACCACCACCACATTCAACCTTCAACCACCACCACCACATTCAATCTTTAACCACCACCACCTGCAACCTTCAATCAGCAACACCACCTTCAACTACCATCATCGGCACCACGTTCACCATCGTCACCACCAGCACCATACCACCCACGTAACACCAAGAGTAGGGTTTCACTCATCTTGATTTGGGGGTTTTTGTTTCTAGGGTTTCTAAATATTCCTTTGATTCAAAAAATGGAGGCGGCGGTGATGGTGGTGGCGGGAGGCACCCGTGGTGGTGGAGGCGGGAAGCACCCGTGGTGGTGGAGGCGGGAAGCACCCGTGGTAGTGGAGGCGGCGGTGATGGTGGTGGATGAAGGTGGTAGCGGGTGGGCTGGAAAGATGATGATTCAGGTGGGGAAGGGTATTTTAGTCATTTAAAAAATTTAACAGTCAAAGTTAACGTCCATCCATTTCAGGGACCATCGTTGTTACGTTTGTGCAAAGTTTTGGACCAAACTTGTAATTTCAGAAAGTTAGGGACCAAAAGTGAAATCAGGCCTAACCACAGGGACCACTCGTGTAATTATGTCAAAAAAATACTATAGTGGGTTTTGGTATTATATGACTCAATGAAATTTTCAAGCGGTAATAACACTTGATAGTTGAGTCCCAATGAAATTTTTGATGATTTGATAGGTTACTGAAGAAACACAGTTACACAATTCACAACGCAAACGACTATTCCTAAGTTCTTTTTTCTCCGATTGATTTGATCGACTTCGTCTAGCCCTTTTTTATTAAAAGAAATCAACTATCAAATACTTAAGTTGGTATACTAATTTTTTATTTATTGCTTTTGTTCAAAGAAATTTAATTAGATAGCTTTTGTTTAGATTGCGATTTTCAAAAAGGCCTCATTTTTTAGTTTGATTAGGGCCCCAAAAAATGTTGAGCCAGCTCTGGCGATGGTAATCGGTGGTGTTGGTGGAATTCGTCACCGACGATGGTGATCGGTGGTGTTGGTGGAGTTCGTCGCCGACGATGGTGTTGGTGGTCGTTTTCATCGGCGATGGTGTTGGTGGAGGTTGTCAGCGGTGATGATTCGGGTGGACGGTAGCGATGGTGATCCATGCGGAGAAGAAAATATGATGTTGTCTTGATGATGATGATATGTTGGTGTTTTGTTGTAGATGATGGTGAAGGTGCAGGAGAAGAAGATGGTGAAGATATATACATATACATATATATATCTATATCTATATGTGTTTATATATTATTAATATAAAACTAATTAATTAAAAAAAGTGGGTCCAATATGTATTTTGTCTTTTAGTTCAGGGATAACAAGACATTTCACACTCATTTAACCTCAAAAACTAACGTCCATCCACTTCAGGGACCAATCATGTTACGGTTTGATAAACAGTAAGGAACTTGCAATTTTTAAAAAACTAGGACCAATATTGTAATATGAGCAAAGTACAAGGACCAATCGTGCAATTAACTCGTATTTGTAGATATATAAAATACATTTGCTATTCTAGACATAAGTAGGCAACAAAGGCAAGGGATCTCTATCTTTCTTGGTCTCCATTTAACATCATATTTTGATCGGGAGAACATTTTTATTGGTTGTAGTGTGGATTAAGGAGCTGCTCCTTCATGTTGTGGCTATGGAGTTAGGGGCTATGGCTATGGAGGTGGGGGCTATGGCTATGGAGGTGAGGGTTGTATCCGCCTGATAGAGACATAAGCGGGGGCAACCGGAGTTATCTGCGTCGAGTGTGCCGATTGAAAGAAAGGAGAGACAACTCAAATGTCAGCGAATAGAAACAGTCGTGCAGGAAAAAGTGGAATTCTTCTAAGATCCATTGCTCGATTTTTGTGCATGCTCTTCTTGCAGAAATGCAGAGAGACCTGCGAGGACAAATCCGGGTTGGTTGGTCCGATAAGTCATGGGGAGGCAGACTAAGTGAAATAATATACTGGGTCTACTATAAAATCTTATGAATCAAGCACGACACACTTTCTATCTCTCCTCCGTCTACAAGGTAAACTGCTTAGTTATCCCTGTTCAGTAAATTTTATACGCAGACAGTTAGTTGCTCTGACTAGGTTTTTAGTGCAAAAAAGGACCAACGATGACCCGGATTGGTAAGCGGAAGAGCAGATGATGTAAAATTATGTTTTCTGGTTATAATAAAGTGTGTAATTATTCATGTATGTGCATATGGCAAAAGCTTATTTCATATCTTTTCAGGTATGTTATTTGTTCTATGCTATTATAGCCATGATCAATTATTACTTTATTGTTCATTTATTTAGGTATGTATCGTGATCTATGAGTTGGTACATTTTGAACACCATAATTTATTTACTATGTGGTTTTTCTGGTTTATTTTCTTATATTTTTATTTTATTATGATTCGACTAAATCAGTTTAAAAATCACAATTTTAACATTTGACTAAACCCATGTTTTTGGGCTTCAAAACTAAAGTAAAAATGCTATGCGGCTATATTAGAGCTTCGGTTGGCTTTCTAAGTTATTTTGATGCTGACATCTCAAAAACACAATACCAATAACTAAATCAAATGAACCAAACCTCCTTCCGTATAACTAATATAAATATAAACCGTTAACAACTACAACTTATTATTGTTATGAAAAATATAAAATCTAAACACAAGACACAGGTTTGGTCTTAACCCATAACTTAACTTATGCTAACCCATATTGGTTGTAGAATAACCTAGGGCACAATACTTAAAACTTTGAGCTTATATCAAATGCGATTTATGAAGTCTGATAAACAATTTTATGGTAAAATCCTAGTTTATTAACATGCATTTACCTAATTGGTTTACAGTAAAACATGATGCTCATGATACAACACTTAAAAGCATATGTAGCTCTCCCGTAAGATATATGTAGAGGATCAATAAAAATATGCTACAAGCACCGATAACCAAAAGTGATATATTAAATTACGTGATTAATAGAATATTCTTGACGTGAGTATCTAGTATTTAGTTTCGATAAAGAACAAAATACATAATCATATATAAAATTCAGTTCCATGGATGCACTCCACAATTTTGATTTTGTTTAATGAATTTTCAGACACTTGAAACACTGAAACAATCGCTTGTGTTCCGTGATTGTCGTCTTCGTCATCACTCTAGCGGTAAACACAATTACTTCCTTTCATTTCACGATTAAAATTATCTTGATATCTTCTTATTCCTTTAATTATAAACAAATTTCATAATCAATCATATGATCCCGATCTAAAACTCAAGTTTTAATCCCTAATTTGCCATCAAGAGGTAAGTACTCTTGTAATCTTATTTTGTTCAGAATTTTATGATTAGTTTAGTTAAACAGTTAGGGCACATAATTGCCAGAAGATTTTTTATTTTTATTTTTGTATTTATGGTGATAATTTGTTCGTTTTACTGGTGTAATTGCTTATGTGAATCTGTGATTAGAATGATTTGCGGATCTTTTAACACTGTTTGCTTGAAATTAAGAGAAAAGAGAGCAGTATCAGACCTTTTTGGAGCTAATTAGAACATTTGAAAAGATTAGGGCTTATTATGTTTTGAATGGCTAATTTTATTGGGAATTTCTGACTTACTGTTGGTAGAAAATAATAACTTGATGTGTTTCTTGTTGATCTGTGTTGATTACATGTGATTAGTTTGTCTTCCATCAAGAGTTAATGGCCGGAAAAGTTGTTGAAAATCAACCCTTAACGTCCTTTGACTTTGAGATTGTTGATAAGGATTATGATCAGCTCATGGCTATTGATGCTTCTGCTAACCATATCAATCCATGGATAAATCCTGCGTCTATTAAACTTAGGCATCGACTGGGAAGGGGCCCGTTTGGTGATGTCTGGTTAGCAACGCGTCATCACGTTACTGGAGATTATGAAGAGTTTCATGAAGTGGCTGTTAAGATGTTACATCATATTAAGGAAGATAGCATCAAGGCTGTGTTAGATAAACTTAATGTTCTGTTTTCCAAATCTCAAGGACTACAAGGTGCTTGTTTGTTGCATGGTGTTTCAGTTATAAACGGAAAGGTACAGAAGCAGACACTACCTTTTTTATTATTCGATATTCTCTGTCTCAAGATATTTACAATGTTGTACCTGCCACAATCTGTTGCGAGTGTTTGACTATAACAACGATCAATTATGCCAATATTCTGTGATGATTACTAATGAGTAAATAAGTGAATTTAGTTGATTTTGTGAGGGCGGACCTTGGAGCAACTGGTAAGGTTGCTGCTTTGTGACCTTGAGGTCATGGGTTCTAGCCGTGGAAACAGCCTCTTGCACAAAATTGTGCAAGGAAAGGTTGCGTACATCAGATCGCTTCGCGATCCGGCCCCTCCCCGGACCCTGCGCAAAGCGGGAGCTTCATGCACCGGGTACGCCCTTTTTAGTTGATTTTGTGTAATTATGTAGCTATCTTTCTAAAAAGATTTCATTTATATCAGATATGCATTATTATGAAGTTTTACGAGGGATCGGTTGGTGACCAAATGGCTCGTCTTAAAGAAGGGAAGTTTTCTTTGAGTGATGTGTTGAGGTAATATTGTTATGTGATGAAATGAAATGATTTGCTAGTTTGTTTATCATTGATCTCTATAATATTGACAGGTATGGAATTGATCTGGCTCGGGGGATTATGGAAATGCATTCGAAAGAGATCTTAATTCTTAATCTTAAGCCTTTTAATATCCTCATAAATGAAGACAACAAAGCAATTTTGGGTGATTTGGGGATCCCATATGTTCTTTTAGGGGTTCCATTGCCTAGTTCAGATATGACTAGAAGGCTTGGCACACCAAATTATATGGCCCCTGAACAATGGCAACCTGAGTTTAGAGGTCCCTTGGCTTTTGAAACCGACTCATGGGGTTTTGGTTGCACCATTGTGGAAATGTTGACTGGTCAGCAGCCTTGGTGTGGGAAGTCTATTGACGAGATATATGACTCTGTTGTTAAAAGGCTAGGAAAACCACACATACCCAATGGCCTTCCACCTGATGTCAAGAATGTACTTATTGGTTGTTTTGAGTACGACTTCAGGAGTCGTCCTTTAATGTCAGATATAGTACGTGTGTTTGAAAGGTATATATCTCATCTTTTTAATACAATGCTTTCTTATTTTCATAATCTCAGCTGTTATATACAAAAAAATGCAGCTCGAAAAATGCAGTTTACCATGATGGGAGTTGGACAAATATTGGTAGTAGGAGTATGTTAGACAAATCAAATTGGAATGGCTATACAGAATGGTTTTTGTCAAAAGACCATCTTCAAGTGGGTGATACGGTTCGTTCTAGAAAGCCACTAAACTCCTGCAAGCCTGAAAGCATGGTTGTTCCAGAAGGGACTATTGTGGGTTTAGACACCGACAGTGATCAAAATGGTTATGTTTTGGTACGGGTACATGGCATACATGATCCAGTTAGGGTCCACGGGTCAACATTGGAGCGGGTCACATATGGACTGGCAGCAGGGGATTGGGTCCGTTTAAAGAAAGAAAATAAGAAACACTCTCCTGTTGGTGTTCTGCATTCCATTACCCGTGATGGAGATGTAGCTGTTGGTGTTATCGGGTTTGAAACTCTTTGGAAAGGTGTATACTCAGACCTCCAGATGGCGGAAACTTATTGTCCAGGCCAGTTCGTGAGGCTAAAATCTAATGTTTTTAGCCCAAGATTTCAGTGGCTAGGAAAACGAGGATGTGAGTGGGCCACTGGACGGGTGTCTCAGGTGTTACCAAACGGTTGTCTTGTTGTTAAATTCCCGAGCAAACTACCTTTTGGTGATGAAAACAGTTGTTTCTTGGCTGATCCAGCTGAAGTTGAATTGGTCTCCTTTAATACAAGTCCTAATATGATGAAAAAGTATCAACATCTTGAGGACTTTCACTGGGCTGTGAGACCGTTACTAGTTTCTTTAGGTTTGTTTACTGCAATTAAGTTAGGGTCTTGTGTCCCAAAGAAAATCGGGAAATCAAGAAACAACTCTGAAACAATGGAAGCACAGCGGGGCGGTGATATTAGTAATGCAAAATGGCTTCCTCCAAACATGGCTAATATTATTTTCCGAGAAGGGGTTACTACTACTACTACCACCTCTACTACTTCCAGGTAATTTTTAAAATTTTAAGTTGATAGTAAAATGTGTATCTAATTAATATCGTGTTAGTTGTGCTAGAATGAAATATGGGATCTGGGTTTGTTTGGTTATGGTTGGTTTTATTAGGTTTTCCTTCTGTAAATAGCTGACTGCTTGGTATTAGATGTATTTTAATGATGGTGAATATTTATCAACAAGTTGCAATTGCCTTTTGGGTGTCACTACTCACTAAATGCCTTTGTTTTTTTACTAGTGTTCTTGTTTAATCTTAAAATTCCTAGTTTGTGAATATTCTAGCTTTGTGATACATAATAAGATCTAGCAGCAGATTATAGCTCAAGAAGATGCTTGATCCATGTATGTCATAACGGAGCAATCTTGCCATAAACTTGTTTTAAAAAGCATGAGGTTCTGAATTGAGAGCTTCACGTACATAAGGTGTTTGCTGTTAAGAATAATACCACTCAATTAGATATCAATTCAATTCTTTAGTTTTAAAAAGTAAATTTAGGTTGGTTATAGTCTGTTATTTTTACTTCTCTCTTATGAGCGAATCAAGTAGGTTGTTTGCAGTCTGTTTGTGAAATCAATGGTCAGTTTTGATTGAATACCAGTCGATTTTAGAGATTCTGGCGATTGTAAAAAGGTGTCTCGTCACGCGAAAGGCCCTCTCACAGGTGCTTTATGGAATGATATGCATTAAACTAACATGATATGTACCAAAGGGCATTTAGGCTAATGGTGCCAAGGTGTTGTCGTGTTCCTTGTAAGTGACGAAGGTTCAAGTCTCATTGTGAACAAATGGTTTAGATTTAGGAGTAGACTTAGTGAGTGTGAGTTCCCCGTTAAAAACAAAAACAATCATGATATGTTTTAATCAGTGTTCGAGTTGTATTGTGCATAAGGCACGCTTAAGGCGTGATTTTAAAACCATGGTCATGAAACCAACCAATCAATCCGGAAATCAACAACATAAAGGCAATATTGTAACGTCCAGTAGTTGCTATTGAAAACATTCATAGGTTGGACCAAAATCCTACACATGACTATAGACACCGGTGTCAAATGACCCTGGAGATTTTGTTGTATGTATTTTATTATCTGAGAGTCCAATGAGCCCGTATGTTTTTGGACGATGACCCCTATATATAATTTACATGATGAAAGGACCATTAGTCATTTTAATCTAGTAGTCAATAAGTAGTTAAACTGATATGGATGATACCTTCTTTCCAATTAAAGTTGTTAGAGATATGTTTGTTTAAAAACAACTTAAGTTCAACTGAAATCACCTTCAAAATAATTTGTACAAACTAAATCACACCATATAACTATAAAATGTCTCACTCTTTACACTGGCTTTTACCTTAAACCTTAAAAATTGTACGTTGTCCCACTTCGCTACCCTCTACTCTCTAGAAGGAATCATGAAACTTGATATACAACGATATGGGCCTAGTTGGGCCTCACCGACAATAGTTTGAGGGCCCAAGCAAAATGATTAAAAATGTCACACTTGAAATTTACATGTTTTGTTATAACATGTGATGTATGTAGATAACATGTTTGTTACAAATATATTATTTGAATGTTAGTCTTTAATAATACATACATGGGTAGACTTACTAAGTGTAAAGCTTAACAATTGTACGTGAAGTGGAGCGAGGAAATGCGTCCATGATAGGTTTGGCAAAGGGAACAAAGGAGAGTAGAGTTTTTAATACATATGGTACGAAGATAACTTGATATAAAATGTACAAAGTTATTTCATTACATACGATACACTTAACATAATAATCTCAGTTTTACCCCAATCGCGTAGATGAATGGTTGTAAATATTAGTTTAACTCCAACAAAATAATGGATAGCGTGATATGCACTCTTCATATCAAGAATTCATCTCATGTATAAAGTCATGAAATTCCAACACATTTAGATGGTTTACAACAGTGGCGGAACTTAAACATTTTTATAAGGGGGCGATGGGCGAAAATAATTTTTGTTATGGGGACGAACTTAGTATATATCTTTCTATTTCATGTGCAACTCATTCGCTTATTAAAGAAAAGATATACATTTTTCTTAGAATGTACTTATACAATCTATTAAAATTATGGGTCCAAGTGACACGTATGTAGAATTGTAAACACCTAGACATGTCGTTTTTAAAAATTTTAAAACATGGAGATTTATATTAACTAGAAATGTTCGTAAAGCGCTTTGCGCGTGGATCTACGTAACGGGGGGCGAATCTTAGATGGATACAAAAACACATCGTAACGATTATCACTTTGATGAAAAAAAATAAAAATAAAAATATTAGCTGACACAATCGCTACGCGACATACATTAAAAATGATTAGAAAACAAGTAACAAAATAAAGATTAAAAAGAAAAAAAAACAAAAAGAGAGAGAGGAGGGGGGGGGGGGGGGAATCAAACCTAGATGACCTCCCTTAGACGCGGTAACCTTTTTAATCTAATTGCACATAACCTAAAACTAAATTAAATATAGAGTTAATTACACAATTGGTCCTTATGATTTGCTCATATTGCAATATTGATACCAACTTTTGAGAAATTAAAGGTTTGGTCCCAACCGTTTCACAACCATAACATAATTGGTCCTTCAAATGGATGATCGTTAGTTTTTCCAGTTAAATCAGTGTGAAATGATTAAAATACCCTTTATATTTAAAAATAATAACTTTTACAGTAATATATAAATATATATGTAATTAGTGGGTCTCACTCTACCCCACCCCTCCCCCTCCCCCTCCTCTTCGTATCACAACTACCATCCTAAACCGCCAGACCACCATCAGAACCACCGCCGGACAATCATACTATCACCGTCAATACCACCAGCCACCGAATCTCTCCCGATCTCAACCGGCCACCGCCACACCTCCACCTGCACACCACTTGCCGCACTTACCACCACAAATCTAGCAACACCACTGTGACAACTGTCACCGACAGATCCGTCAATTAACGTAACACTCGTTAACTCTCCTCACGCATTTATTATTTTTCGTAATCTAATTATTGTTTTTAATCGAATTTTTCGTATGCTCGTTCGTGTTAACCTTAATAATAATAATAATAACAATAATAATAATAATAATAACAATAACAATAATAAACAAACAAACAAACAAACAAACCCAGTATATCCCACTCAAGAGCAGGGTCTGGGGAGGGTAGGTGTAGGCGAGTCTTTCCTCTATCTTGTTAGGTAGAGAGACCGCTTCCAAAGAGACCCCCGACTCGATAGCAAAAGCCATAGTGATAGCAAGACAACATACAATAAATCATACAACAATAACAATAACAATAATAATAATAATAATAATAATAATAATAATAATAATAATAATAAATAATAATAAAATAATAAAGTTCAGGGGGTTATTTCGTCAATATTGAAACTTTAAAAGAAGTTTTTGGCATAAAATAATAACAAATGAAACAACAGGTACCATTTGTGTAAATTGTAAATTTACAACCCAAACCCCCGCCCAACCCCCGTAATTCCGGCCACCGGTCCGGCGAACTCCGGCGGCCCTCCGGCGAGGCCAAATCGCCCAAAAAACTCAATTTTAAAACCCGAAACCTATACCAAACCGTTGGTGAACAAGATTCGAACCTAACCCACTTTAATTGATGGAATAACAGCTCACGATCGCACAATTCCAACCACTTTCACTTTCGGCCGAACAACTCCACAATCGATCGCACTAAAACACTTTAATAATCTAATTAAACCGATCTGATGGAACTTTATCTATCTATAAATTGAATAAAACTTTCAATTCAATCTAAAAACACACAAAACAACTTGATTCAGTCCCCATTTCTCTCTCGACCTGCAAGTTAATCGAGAGTCACCTTCCGAGCAACAAAAGCAGAAATTGACAAAGGGCTTTTGATCGTGTACACCATTAGAAACTTCCTGTGCAACAGATTTGATTCCCATCAACAATTGCATCACGAACCAACTTCTCCCATATCGCGACCTGTTCTTCGTTGAATCTCAACCTTTAGAACTACGAATCGGGTAATTAAACACACCATAATACTCGGTTTATCATGGGGATTAAAAGCCCCAACATTAACTTAGTTATTAACATCGATTTGATGTTCAGTTGGATCGATTTCATTCTAGGGTTCTTCGGATTCGGGGAAGATCTTTGTGTTTGTGTTTAAATAAATTGCAAACCAATTCATACCGCGGCTGCGGCCTTTGGTTCACTGGTTAAGAATGTGTGTTGCAGACTTGAGGTCCCGGGTTCGAACCCGGGGACCCTCACCTATTTTTAATGCTTTTTAAGCTTCAAAAAATATATAAAAATTCTTAAAAATTATAAAAATAAGTTTTATAAACTTTCTGTATTTTAAATGTTATATAATTATTTTCTGTAAATTTATTTTATTTAAAAACCTTAATAATTTTTATAAAATATTATCTATAAATATTATAAACAATTATTTTTATAAAAATAGACTTTAAATAAGGGGTTAAATCATTAAATTATTCTTTAGGGACAAACATTATCTATATATCATTATTCTTATTCTTATTATTATCAAAATCATTATTATCATTAACATAAGTCGTATAATTATTATTATTCGTAGTATTACCATTACTATTAACTATATTAATATTACTATACCATCATGAATATAATTCGTTAATAATACAATTATTATTATTATAATTATGATTATGATTATTTTTATTAATAACAATACAATTATTATTATTTAATCAATATTAGTAATATTATCATTATATGGTGTTGTTGTATAACAAATCGTGTGTGTCAAACCGAACCGACCCGAATCCGACCAAATGTATCTATTCGCGTTGAACACATTTTAAAGACTTAATTACAATTACTAATAGGTGTTGATCGTGTTTGATCGTGCATTGCCCTTATTCTTTGAAGCTCTTGTTCATTTCATTACATCAATTCAAGGTGAGTTTCGTGGCCCCTTTTTACGCTTATATAATTTTTAAACATTTTAAACTTGGGGGAAAATAATGCTCACTTACTTAACATATTTCCAAGCACCTTCCCTAGTGGAAGTCTGCTGCAACATTTATGGTTAACTTATATTACTTATTTTATTGAATGATGTTATTATGACTCTTGACTCTATGCTATGTTGCTACCTTGTATGTTACTTGATGGTTTTACATTACTATGTGCTATTACTTTGATGTTATAGGTGGTGTGATGATTACTTGTGAATGCTATTGTTCTTGGATGCTCTCGGCGGTGTGGTTCTTCTTTGTGGGTTTACTTTGTGGTTCTTCTTTGTCGAGCATCCATTATAACCATTAGTTCCGGTAATGGGACCTAAGGATTGATTTGATTGTAAACTATACGTACGCGCTTTGTGGATCTTGCTACGTCATGTGAACTTATTCTATTTAATACAACCATTAGTTCCGGTAATGGGACCTAAGGATTGGTTTGGTTGTAAACTATACGTATGCGCTTTGTGGATCTTGCTACGTCATATTAAATTATTTACACTTTGGGAATGTTTTCTTTACAACCATCAATTCCTGTGTGGAATCGATGTATAGGTTTGGCTGTAGCTATTTATAACTGGTAAAACCGCCTATACATAAGTGTAGTTGCGGTAGCTCTTATTAAACTTATTTACTGTTTTCATCTTAACATCTTTTATTACATAAAACCTGCGAAGCTCACTAACAATTATGTTGACCATTTTTGAGCATATCTTTTCAGGTGATCATAATCAAAGAGGATAGCTAGAGCTGATGCCTTAGCAGAGACCCTTAGGATTTCAATAGATTTGCATTAGTGATTGTATTTGTGAACTCTGTGTATTTTGGATTTAGAATCAATAAGACTATGATAGTCGTGGAACTGACTAACCACGACACAAGTCACCATTATGTCGGGCGACGTCATGACACGAGGATTTTGCATGTATTATGTCTTTATAAACAAACCAAGTGTTATGACAATCCCGTCCGTCGCATCCTCGTGTTTCCGCTATAAGCGGGGGTGTGACAGATTGGTATCAGAGCCTTGGTTATAGAGAATTAGGTGGAGAACTCGACCTAGACTATAACCTAAGAACCTTCATATAGAATGCATGCTAGGGACTGTGTGCATTTGATTTTACCTAAATGTCTTTCATGATTTGTGTGACACATAGACACCTGTATTCTGGATTTCCTGGCAAAAAGGCCTTCGGGCTAAGGCAAGCGTATTAGTATAAATCTCACAGCGAGACCAGTTACGCTACCTGGGGATTTCTGAGATGAGTGATAAACTATGGTCAATACATAAGTCTGTGAGGCAAATGGGTCAAGTATATTAAGTCTATGAACTTAATATACAGGTATGTTCCTACATACTTGATTTTATACATATACTCGTGTTATCTGAACATCCCGAGGAAGACATTATTACTCTTAGTCTTTCTCCATGGGATACTTTGATACTAGAACGTTACGCTTGTATGCGTACAACATCATGTTATTAGGGAACTTCGGTGATCACGCGTAGCGTCGATCTCGGATATTAAATCCGACCCTATCATGGTTATGACTGGAATCCTGAAAGTATGACGGATATGCAGTTATCATTAGACATATTGTGCTTATGTGCTTATTTGCTATTACATGCTACTATTGGAATACTATTGGCTTATGGACATGAGGACATTACATGATTTGTGCTTGATTAATCTAAATAATACTATGATGTTAACTTGGGGTAAGTGAAACTAAGGGTGATCATGCAAGGCAAATTACCATTACGGGTGCACACGTAATTGCAATTCGCCATGCATGAGAAGTCTGGCTAATCTTACCATGAGGTAACGATCATGAGTATCACAAGTTTCTATTCTATACCTTAGGGTGCTAGGGTCATAATTCTAGTAAGACCTTGTTGAAGGCAATCAAACATTATCAACATTTACTCAAGTCCTGTCCTACTTAAAGCCTTCATGGTATTTCCAATCATATTGACCTTATGAGACATTCCTCCACTTAGCATTTCAGTAACTACTGATTAATGCTTAGAATAAAAGTGGATTACATGAATAATGATACTCTCTACACATACAATACGTTATTCTTTAGGATTATGCTAAGGAAAATTAGGATGTTATGTAACTAGTTTAAGTGTCATTCAAGGTATATCGTGGATGTGGTGGGAACGCTGCGGGGAACCCTATATATAAACATCACCAGTATACTAAGAATGTGCTTAAACTGGGCTACGTAATGATCTTAATGGACCGAAGCATAGGATATTAGGAATTGATGAGTGAAATCATGCGGTGACTAAAGTTCACATCTTTCTGTAGTTAGAAGATGGCACCTAGAAGAGTCACACGCAAAACCAACCAAGAAGCTGAAGCCCCGCAAAACAGGACAAGGGGTAGACCATCAAGAGCTGGTGGTGCTCCAGCTGGTAATAATCAGGAAACTGGCACTCCTGATATAGCTGCTATGATTGCTCAGCAGCTAGCTGCATTGGTTCCTACCATTGTGACGCAAGTAAGCGACACCCTGCTGAATCATCCTCTCCACAGGGATCATAACACCAATGGCCAACATAACCAAGGGGTAGTGGATGATACTTGCATTGGCAGAACAAATGGAAACAAAACTGGTGTCAACCATACCAAACGAGGATGCTCATATAAAGAATTTGTGGCTTGCAAACCCCACGAATTCGATGGGAAAGGCGGAGCGATAGCCTTGACCAGATGGATCGAGAAGATGGAGGCAGTAATCGACATTAGTGAATGCCTCGACAGCCAACGAATCAAATATGCCATGTGTTCACTTCAAGGCAAGGCGTTAACCTGGTGGAACACCCAGGTTCAGGCTAGAAGAAGGGAGTCAGCAATGCAGATGACTTGGGATGAGTTTAAAGCATTGATTTTCGAGGAATATTGTCCTCTCAATGAAATACAGAAACTCGAGCAAGAGTTCTGGAATCATGCGATGGTAGGAGCTGGGCACGCAGCATACACCGATCGTTTCCACGAATTGGCAAGATTGGTTCCGCACTTGGTAACCCCGGAATCCAAGAGGATCGAGAGGTATATTTGGGGACTTGCGCCTCAAATCCGAGCACTGGTAACATCAGCTGCTCCTCCTACAATCCATAGCGCAATTCTGAAGGCTGGCGCTCTTACTGATGAAATGGTGAGAACTGGACTGCTGGGTAAGGGAGCAGAGAAAAGAAAGGAGGTTGGGGAAACGAGCCGGTCTGATGCCGGAAGATTTGATAAGAAGGCCAAGACAACCCCAAATTTTGTGGCTGTGACACAAGGAAGGAAAGAATATGTCGGGCCGTACCCTAGATGTAACAGATGCACTCTTCATCATCACCCAGCAATGCAGTGTAGGACGTGTGTGAACTGTAGGCGCTCGGGGCACCTAGCGAAGGATTGTAGAACTGCGCCAAATCTGGTAGTACCCGTCAACGCGGTTAACCCCGCCGGGAATGCCAGGGCTTGTTATGAGTGCGGAAGTCTTGATCACTACCGAAACATGTGCCCCAGACTGAATAGGGTACCGGGTCAACAAGGAAATAACCAGCAGCAAGTGATGACCATAGCTGGTAATCCGGGCCAGGGGAATCAAGGAAATGCTGCCTGAGGACGTGCGTTCGTCATCGGGGCAAATGATGCTCGCCAAAGACCCGATCGCTCTAGATTAATTTCGATTCCGAGCTTGGAACATTTAAATTCTTAAATCAATTTCTTTCCCTTTATCCTTATGATTTGATTTGATCTAGCCAAATGGAACCATTTATTCCTTACTTATCAACTTTCATTTTGAGATATCATCAACGCATGATTGAGTGATGGTAGCTTTCATAAGCAATCTTTCTACTAAATAAAGACATTATCAACTTGTGATTAAGTCCTCCTAGACATACGGATGTTCTCGACTGTACTTATGGGTTTGATGAAGTACGTATGCAAATCTGCATTTAGAAATTTGTTACTTGCAAAATGGTTACAAATACCTTTACAAATACAAGAAAAGACATAACTTGGCATATGTTCAAGTGTTTTACCTGTACATATGACAAAACTTAACCTCCGTATCTCCTGTTTAACTTTTCATACACTAAAAGCTTCTTATCTTAAATAGCATGATAACGTTTGGGATTCTTAAATTCCAACGATTAACCTTTCATACCATTGTTGTAACATCTCGTATTTTTTTTTACTATTAAAAGTTAATTTTATAAATAATTAAGTTTGATATGTTGATGTTAAATAATTATAAAAATACTAATAATAATAATAATAATGATGCTAATAATAATAATAATAATAATAATAATAATAATAATAATAATAATAATATTAATATAATAATAATGATAATAAAAATAATGATAAAAAAATAAATAAATAATATTAATAATGAAGTCCAGGGGGTTAAACTGCCAAATCCGAAACTTTAAAACAAAGTTTTTATATAAAATAATAAATAAAACAAACCTCAGGGACCATTTGTGTAACTTTTAAAATTACAAAACCCACCCCCGATCACCCCCGATTTTCCGGCCACCGGTCCGGCCAACTCCGGCGGCCCTCCGGCGAAGCCGAAACCCTCGAATACTCGGTTTTAAACACCGAAAATTATACCAAATCGCTCAGGGACAAAATTCGAACCTAACACACACTTTAATCGGTTAAATTATTGCTTCTAGAACCACTAATCAATCTCTTTAACTTTCGGCCGAAGTGCGGCATTAAATCGAGCACTAAACACTAAAATAAACAAAAGAAAACGCATGTTCTTGATCATCTTGTCGTTTCCAATCTTCCACTAAGTTCGAATTAGTATAAAACGCACGCAATCGTAGAATTCAATCTTCATCCTCTTCGCAACCTGCAACTTAGTCGAAACCCATCTTCTGAGCATTCTAAACCCAAATTAACAGAGGGCTTTTGCTTGTTAACAACGATAGAACGATCCTGCAAATTTAATTTGATTTTCATCATCAATTGCATACCGTTCGAACTCAACTTCGGTCGCGGCTTGTTCATAATCCATTCACCTCAAATTCATCATCGATCGGGGTAATTAAACACATCCTTACACTCGTTTTTACATGGGGATTAAAAGCCCCAACATCAATTTGATTATCAACTTCGAATTGGGGTTCAATTTTGGGTAAACCGAATTAGGGTTCATAGTAATTTGGGGGATATTGGTTAAGTGTGTTTAAAAGAGAATCGAACCCAGTTATCCCACGGCCACGACCCTTGGATCACTGGTTCTGTGCTTACATCCCAAACTGAAGGTCTCGGGTTCGAGACCCGCACCCCCAATTAATTTTTTTTGAGGCCTTTTTAAGCTTCTAAAAATTATAAAAAAATTCTTAAAAATTATAAAATCATTTTATAAACTCCGTTTATTTTTAAACCATCAACCTTATTTTCTGTAATGTTTCTTTAAATTTAAACCTTTTTAAAATAATAAAACAATATTATAAAATGGATTCTTTTAAATAAATGGTAAGAAAATTAGATTAAATATAAAACTCCTTTTATAAAATCCTAAGATTTTTAAAAATCATCTAATTATTTTCTGAAAATTTATTTCTTTAAAAACCTTATTTAATTATTTTTCTTATGCAATTATTATAAATATTATAAATAATCATTTTGTAAAAATGGATTCTAAATCGTGTTAATTACGAAGAAAATTCACAAAAACTATAGAAAATTACACATAATATAATTCCATAATTATTTACAAATGTAATGATAGGATATATTTTATACGTTAACTAATAAATATTATTAAACGGTTACAAAGAATACAGAGATAATATATCTGAATGGTGTAAATCTTTTGAATAGATGAAAATACAAGAAAATATACTGTTATCCACAAACCCACAATTCAATTTAAATCCTAATATCATTAGGTACAAAATCAAATCAAATATATAATCGTGTACGTCAACCCAAATCCAATCAAATATATCTATTCGCATCGAATACGTATTAAAGACTTAAATACAATTATTACATAGGTATTGATCGTGTTTGATCGTGCATTGCTATTCTGTAAAGTCTTTGTGCATTACATCAATTCAAGGTGAGTTCCGTGGCCCCTTTTTATGCTTTTATAATTGTTTCAATGTTTTTCAAACTTGGGGGAAAAGTATGCTCACCCGTTTTCGATGCTGTACAATCTTACATACAATTTTCATACTTGGAATCAATGTGATACTATTCTTATATTCTAATACATACATGGTGTTATTCTATGATTCTTACAACCATTAATTCCTGGGTTTGGGAACCAACGGATAGGTATTGGTAGTACTACTGGGTTGACACCCCCACCCTTCGACGATTGGTTAACTTGTGAGTTACCAACACAGCTGCCAGCAATCAGGCCAAGGGTGAATATATTCCGACAGATTTATATGCATAACGTCATTAGGTTTGGTTGTCTTAAACACATGTTATGTGGTTTGGGCTTGCAGTATGATTCCATATCAAATTCTACACAGCATCAAATGTTTTAACTTTAAACCTGCGGAACTCACCAACATTATGTGTTGACATTTTTGAGCATATCTTTTCAGGTGAACATAATCAAAGAGGATAGCTAGTGCCGATGCCTTAGCAGAGACCTCAGGATTTCAATAGTTTTGCATATGTAATATTTGTCATTTGTTTTCATATTTGAACATTGTGCGATTTGGATTGGAATCAATAAGACTATGATAGTCGTGGAACTGACTAACCACGACGCAAGTCACCATTGTGTCGGGGGACGTCATGACACGAGAAGTTTGCATGTATTATATCTCTGTATTTATACCAAGTGTTATGACGATCCCGTCCGTCGCATCCTCGTGTTTCCGCTACGAGCGGGGGTGTGACAGATTGGTATCAGAGCCTTGGTTATAGAGAATTAGGTGGAGAATTCGACCTAGACTATAACCTAAGAACCTTCATATAGAATGCATGCTAGGGATTGTGTGCATTTGATTTTACCTAAATGTCTTTCATGATTGGTGTGACACATAGACACCTGTATTCTGGATTTCCTGGCAAAAGGCCCTCGGGCTAAGGCAAGCATATCGCATATATCTCATTGCGAGACCTGGTATGCTTACCTGGGGATTTCTGGGATGAGTGATAAACTATGGTCAATACACAAATCTACAAGGCAAATAGGTCAAATATATTAAGTCTATGAACTTAATATACAAGTATGTTCCTACATACCTGATTTTATACATATGTGCTTGTTACCTGATCATTACTCTTAGTCTTTCTCTATGGAATATCTAAACATAAGGGAACTTAGGTGGTCACACGAAGCGTTGATCTCGGATATTAAATCCGACCCTATCATGGTTACGACTGAAATCCTGAAAGTATGACGGATATACAGTTATCATTTAAATATATTGTGCTTATGTGCTTGGAAATCTAGTTGTTATTACATGCTATTAATGGAATACTATGGGTTCATGGACATAAGGACATCACATAATCTATGCTCAATAATACTATGATGTTAACTTGGGGTAAGTGAAGCTAAGGGTAATCATGCAAGGCAATTACCATTACGGGTGCACACGTAATTGCAATTCGCCATGCATGAGAAGTCTGGCTAATCTTATCGTGAGGTAACGGTCATGAGTATCACAAGTCTCTATTTTATACCCTAGGGTGCTAGAATCATAATTCTAGTAAGATCCTGTTAAGGGTAATCAAACATTATTACCATATACTCAAGTCATGTCCTATTTAGAGCCTTTATGGTATTTCCAAATCATTAAATTGACCTTGTGAGACGTTTCTCCACTTAGCATTTCAATAACTATTAAATGCTAAAATAAAAGTGGGATACATAATACTCTCTACACATACATAACATTATTATTTGAATTAATGCTAAGGAAAATTGAGATGTTACGTAACTAGTTTAAGTGTCGTTCAAGGTATATCGTGGATGTGGTGGGAACGCTGCGGGGAACCCTATATATAAACATCACCGGTATACCAAGAATGTGCTTAAACTGGGCTACATAATAATCTTAATGGACTGAAGCATAGATTATTAGGATTTAACAGTGAAATCATGCATATATCTCAAGATAACTAAAGTATTCATCTGTCTGTGTCTAGAAAATGGCACCTAAGAGAGCTAACCGTAGAACCAACCAAGAGGGTGAGGCCCCGCAGAACAGGCGTAGGGGCAGACCAACAAGGGCAGGTGCTGCTCCAACTGGCAATAATCAGGGAACCGACAACCCTGACATAGCTGCTATGATTGCCCAGCAGCTAGCCACTTTGATCCTAACCATTGTAACCCAAGTGAGTGACACCCTGCTAAACCAACCTCTCCATGATGATCACAACACCAATGGTCAACACAACCATGGAATAGGGGATAACGCTGGAAACGAAGTTGGAATCAACCAGGTTAAACGGGGATGTTCCTACAAAGAATTTGTGGCCTGCAAACCCCGGGATTTCGATGGAAAAGGCGGAGCAATAGCCTTGACCAGATGGTTGGAAAAGATGGAGGCAGTCATTGACATTAGTGGATGCCTCGATAGTCAACGTATCAAATATGCCACATGCTCATTACAGGGCAAGGCATTAACCTGGTGGAACACCCAGGTTCAGGCCAGAGGAAGGGAGTCTGCAATGCAGCTAACCTGGGATGAATTCAAGGCGTTGATCACTGAGGAATACTGTCCTCTTAACGAGATGCAGAAACTGGAGCAGGAATTCTGGAACCATGCCATGATTGGAGCTGGACACGCAACATACACCGATCGTTTCCACGAATTGGCAAAATTGGTTCCACATTTAGTGACACCAGAGTCCAAGAGGATCGAGAGGTATATTTAGGGACTCGCGCCTCAAATCCGAGCACTGGTAACTGCAGTTGCTCCTCCTACGATCCAGAGCGCGATTATGAAAGCTGGCGCTCTTACTGACGAAATGGTGAGAACCGGAGTACTGGGGAAGGGAACTGAGAAAAGAAAGGAGTCCGGGTCTAATACTGGAAGAACCGATAAGAAGACTAAGACAGCCCGAAACTTTGTGGCTGTAACGCAAGGAAGGAAGGAATACACTGGATCGCACCCCAAGTGCAACAAGTGTAATTATCACCATTCCCCAGAAAAGCCGTGTCGTGTGTGTACAAACTGTGGACGCCTGGGACACTGGGCGAAGGACTGTAGAACTGCGCTGAATCTGGTAGCACCTATCAACGCGGTTAACCCCGCCGGGAATGCCAGGGCATGTTACGAATGTGGGGGCCTCGATCACTACAGGAACACGTGCCCCCGACTGAATAGAGCACCTGGACAACAGGGGAATAATCAGCAGCAAGTGCTGGCTATAGCTGGTAATCCGAACCAGGGAAATCAAGGAAATGCTGCAAGGGGACGTGCCTTCGTCATTGGAACTAATGATGCCCGTCAAGACCCAAATGTTGTCACGGGTACGTATCTTCTCAACAACCACTTTGCATCCATATTATTTGATACCGGGGCAGACAATAGTTTCATATCTTCTGATTTTGCGCGCATGCTTGCCTTGAATCCTAGTAAGTTAGAAATCAGCTTTTCCGTAGAAATGGCCAACGGTAGATTCGTACCAGCAGATAAGATCATTAAACAGTGCTCTATAATATTAGAAGACCATGCTTTCGACATAGACTTAATACCTTTCGAGCTAGGGAGCTTCGACGTAATCGTGGGAATGGATTGGTTGTCAAAGCACGGAGCCGAGATCGTTTGTCGAGAGAAAGTAGTACGAATCCCCATGCCTAATGGGGAGGTACTCAAGATTCAAGGAGAACGACCAGGGAGAACTCTGAAGCTTATTTCCTGCATGAAGACGCGTCGATGTCTACGGAAGCAGTGCTACGCACTCCTGGCTCATGTGGTAGAAAAGAAGGAAGAAGGCATCAGGTTGGCAGATATTCCTGTGGTGCAGATTACCCGGAAGTATTTCCTGATGATTTGTCGGGTTTACCTCCTCTACGACAGGTGGAATTTCGGATCGAGTTGGTTCCTGGAGCTACGCCGGTAGCAAAAGCACCATATCGGTTAGCACCATCTGAAATGCAGGAATTATCCAGCCAACTACAAGAGCTATTGGAGAAGGGATTCATTCGGCCGAGTCATTCAACATGGGGAGCACCGGTTCTATTTGTCAAGAAGAAAGACGGGTCATTTCGTATGTGTATCGATTATCGCGAGCTGAACAAGTTGACGGTGAAGAATCGATACCCTCTTCCCAGAATTGATGATTTGTTTGATCAACTACAAGGAGCTTCATATTTCTCCAAGATTGATCTTCGTTCTGGATATCATCAACTGAGAGTTTTTGAAGATGATATACCGAAGACAGCGTTTAGGACTCGTTATGGGCACTATGAGTTCTTAGTCATGCCATTCGGATTGACTAATGCACCAGCTGTGTTCATGGATCTGATGAATCGGGTGTGCAAACCATACTTGGATAAGTTCGTGATCGTGTTCATAGACGATATACTTATCTATTCTCGTTCGAAAGAAGATCACGAGAAACACCTCCGAGCAATTCTTGAACTATTGCGGGAAGAGAAACTTTTCGCTAAATTCTCGAAGTGTGAATTCTGGCTCAAGGAAGTGAAGTTTTTGGGCCATGTGGTTAACAAAGATGGAATTCACGTGGACCCCGGCAAAATTGAAGCTGTGAAAAAATGGGATACACCCCAAACGCCATCAGAAATCCGACAATATTTAGGATTGGCCAGGTATTACCGACGGTTTATTGCGAACTTTTCAAAAATCGCACAACCGTTGACTATGCTAACCCAGAAGGATAAGAAGTTTGATTGGGGACATGCACAAGAACAAGCTTTCCAGACGCTAAAGGAAAAACTGTGCAATGCTCCAATGCTATCCCTTCCGGACGGAACTGATGACTTCGTGGTGTATTGCGATGCTTCGCATCAGGGATTGGGATGTGTGTTAATGCAAAGAGATAAGGTGATTGCTTACGCCTCATGACAACTAAAGGTGCACGAAAAGAACTACACGACTCATGATTTGGAGTTGGGCGCCGTAGTTTTTGCACTGAATATATGGAGGCACTATCTGTATGGAACCAAATACATCATCTACACTGATCATAAGAGCCTTCAACACATCATGAATCAGAAAGAGCTCAACATGCGACAACGACGATGGGTAGAACTACTTAGTGACTACGATTGCGAAATCCGGTATCATCCGGGGAAAGCAAATGTGGTGGCTGACGCCCTCAGTCGTAAAGAACGCGTAAAACCACTATGTGTTAGAGCTTTGGGATTGACTATACAAACAAACTTGAAAGCTCAAATTCAAAGCGCGCAAGGTGAGGCTCTAAAAGAAGAAAACCTTGCAGAAGAAGAATTCCGAGGGTTGGATAAACAAATGAATCGCAAGGATGACGGCGCATATTATTTCATTGATCGCATGTGGGTTCCCAAATGGGGAGGCGTACGCACACTAGTCTTGGATGAAGCACACAAGACTCGATATTCTGTTCATCCCGGTGCAGACAAGATGTACCATGATCTGAAGGATCTATACTGGTGGCCGGGTATGAAGAAAGACATTGCTCTATATATGAGCAAATGCTTGACGTGTTCCAAGGTAAAAGCTGAACATCAAAAGCCATCGGGACTATTGCAACAACCCGAAATTCCCGAGTGGAAATGGGAGAACATCACCATGGATTTCATTACCAAACTCCCGAGAACGCCAAGCGGACACGACTCGATATGGGTCGTGGTGGATCGACTGACAAAATCTGCTCACTTCTTGCCTATCCGAGAAGATTATAAAATGGATAAGCTGGCAAGATTGTACATCAAGGAGGTCGTGACACGGCATGGGGTGCCGGTGTCAATCATATCCGACCGAGACAGTCGATTTACTTCACGCTTTTGGCAGACGTTGCAGAAAGCGATGGGCACTCGACTAGATATGAGTACCGCTTATCACCCACAAACGGATGGCCAAAGTGAACGAACGATACAAACGTTAGAAGACATGCTTAGAGCTTGTGTAATCGATTTTGGTGGTAGCTGGGATACTCACTTACCATTGATTGAGTTCTCTTACAACAACAGTTACCACACAAGCATTGGATGCGCTCCATTTGAAGCATTATACGGGAGGAAATGTAGATCCCCAGTTTGTTGGGCTGAGATTGGTGAAAGCCAGCTAACAGGGCCAGAAATCATTCAAGAGATGACTGACAAGATTTTCCAAATTAAAGACAGACTAAAAGCTGCAAGAGATCGCCAAAAGAGCTATGCCGACAACCGTCGGAAACCTCTAGAATTCAACGTTGGAGATCACGTCTTACTCAAAGTCTCTCCCTGGAAAGGGTTGTACGATTTGGAAAGAAAGGGAAGTTAGCCCCTCGATATGTAGGACCATTCGAGATTACAGAAAGAATCGGTCCGGTGGCTTACCGATTGAGGTTGCCACAAGAACTCAGCGGTGTACACGATACTTTTCACGTGTCAAACCTCAAGAAGTGTTTGGCGGACGAGTCCTTACATGTGCCAATTGAAGAAATCAAGATTGATGAGAAACTCCATTTTGTGGAAGAACCAATAGAAATAATGGATCGGGAGGTCAAACAATTAAAACGCAGCAAAATCCCAATCGTCCGAGTGAGGTGGAACTCAAGGCGAGGTCCAGAGTTCACCTGGGAACGTGAGGACCAAATGAAGTTCAAGTACCCTCATCTTTTCGTTTCAGCCTCCTCGTGAATAAATTTCGGGACGAAATTTCCTGAAGTAGGGGAGACTGTAACATCTCGTATTTTTTTTTTACTATTAAAAGTTAATTTTATAAATAATTAAGTTTGATATGTTGATGTTAAATAATTATAAAAATACTAATAATAATAATAATAATGATGCTAATAATAATAATATAATAATAATAATAATATAATAATGTTAATAATAATAATAATAATGATAATAAAAATAATGATAAAAAAATAAATAAATAAATTAATAATGAAGTCCAGGGGGTTAAACTGCCAAATCCGAAACTTTAAAACAAAGTTTTTATATAAAATAATAAATAAAACAAACCTCAGGGACCATTTGTGTAACTTTTAAAATTACAAAACCCACCCCCGATCACCCCCGATTTTCCGGCCACCGGTCCGGCCAACTCCGGCGGCCCTCCGGCGAAGCCGAAACCCTCGAAATACTCGGTTTTAAACACCGAAAATTATACCAAATCGCTCAGGGACAAAATTCGAACCTAACACACACTTTAATCGGTTAAATTATTGCTTCTAGAACCACTAATCAATCTCTTTAACTTTCGGCCGAAGTGCGACATTAAATCGAGCACTAAACACTAAAATAACCAAAAGAAAACGCATGTTCTTGATCATCTTGTCGTTTCCAATCTTCCACTAAGTTCGAATTAGTATAAAACGCACGCAATCGTAGAATTCAATCTTCATCCTCTTCGCAACCTGCAACTTAGTCGAAACCCATCTTCTGAGCATTCTAAACCCAAATTAACAGAGGGCTTTTGCTTGTTAACAACGATAGAACGATCCTGCAAATTTAATTTGATTTCATCATCAATTGCATACCGTTCGAACTCAACTTCGGTCGCGGCTTGTTCATAATCCATTCACCTCAAATTCATCATCGATCGGGGTAATTAAACACATCCTTACACTCATTTTTACATGGGGATTAAAAGCCCCAACATCAATTTGATTATCAACTTCGAATTGGGGTTCAATTTTGGGTAAACCGAATTAGGGTTCATAGTAATTTGGGGGATATTGGTTAAGTGTGTTTAAAAGAAAATCGAACCCAGTTATCCCGCGGCCACGGCCCTTGGATCACTGATTCTGTGCTTACATCCCAAACTGAAGGTCTCGGGTTCGAGACCCGCACCCCCAATTAATTTTTTTTGAGGCCTTTTTAAGCTTCTAAAAATTATAAAAAATTTTTAAAAATTATAAAAATCATTTTATAAACTCCGTTTATTTTTAAACCATCAACCTTATTTTCTGTAATGTTTCTTTAAATTTAAACCTTTTAAAATAATAAAACAAATATATATAAAATGGATTCTTTTAAATAAATGGTAAGAAAATTAGATTAAATATAAAACTCCTTTTATAAAATCCTAAGATTTTTAAAAACCATCTAATTATTTTCTGAAAATTTATTTCTTTAAAAACCTTATTAATTATTTTTCTTATGCAATTATTATAAATATTATAAATAATCATTTTGTAAAAATGGATTCTAAATCGTGTTTAATTACGAAGAAAATTCACAAAACTATAGAAAATTACACATAATATAATTCCATAATTATTTACAAATGTAATGATAGGATATATTTTATACGTTAACTAATAAAGTATTATTAAACGGTTACAAAGAATACATAGATAATATATCTGAATGGTGTAAATCTTTTGAATAGATGAAAATACAAGAAAATATACTGTTATCCACAAACCCACAATTCAATTTAAATCCTAATATCATTAGGTACAAAATCAAAATCAAATATATATAATCGTGTACGTCAACCCAAATCCAATCAAATATATCTATTCGCATCGAATACGTATTAAAGACTTAAATACAATTATTACATAGGTATTGATCGTGTTTGATCGTGCATTGCTATTCTGTAAAGTCTTTGTGCATTACATCAATTCAAGGTGAGTTCCGTGGCCCCTTTTTATGCTTTTATAATTGTTTCAATGTTTTTCAAACTTGGGGGAAAAGTATGCTCACCCGTTTTCGATGCTGTACAATCTTACATACAATTTTCATACTTGGAATCAATGTGATACTATTCTTATATTCTAATACATACATGGTGTTATTCTATGATTCTTACAACCATTAATTCCCGGGTTTGGGAACCAACGGATAGGTATTGGTAGTACTACTGGGTTGACACCCCCACCCTTCGACGATTGGTTAACTTGTGAGTTACCAACACAGCTGCCAGCAATCAGGCCAAGGGTGAATATATTTCGACAGATTTATATGCATAACGTCATTAGGTTTGGTTGTCTTAAACACATGTTATGTGGTTTGGGCTTGCAGTATGATTCCATATCAAATTCTACACAGCATCAAATGTTTTAACTTTAAACCTGCGGAACTCACCAACATTATGTGTTGACATTTTTGAGCATATCTTTTCAGGTGAACATAATCAAAGAGGATAGCTAGTGCCGATGCCTTAGCAGAGACCTCAGGATTTCAATAGTTTTGCATATGTAATATTTGTCATTTGTTTTCATATTTGAACATTGTGTGATTTGGATTGGAATCAATAAGACTATGATAGTCGTGGAACTGACTAACCACGACACAAGTCACCATTGTGTCGGGGGACGTCATGACACGAGAAGTTTGCATGTATTATATCTCTGTATTTATACCAAGTGTTATGACGATCCCGTCCGTCGCATCCTCGTGTTTCCGCTACGAGCGGGGGTGTGACAATTGTTGACTTTTTATTGATTTCTAGACATCACCTTACCATGAAATTATATTCTGGAAGTTGTGATTTATAAGTCTAGCATACCATGGTAACTCGTCATCATTTCCAATGTTTTCTCTCAAAATGTCTCGTATTCCACTGGAAGAGTTCAAGTTGGCATATATTATGTCAAGAGACTTGAAGGATTCCCTAAAGTGGAACATCTCAACTATAATCAAACGTCTATCACTGTCCATTCGTACACTTACCCATTTAAACCCTCTTGTTCGTTTAAGTTTCATGCTTAATCTCGGGACAGACTTAAAGCTGCTAGAGATTGTCAAAAAGAGCTATGCCGACAATCGTTGGAAGCCTCTGGAATTTAATGTTGGAGATCACGTCTTACTCAAAGTCTCTCCCTAGAAAGGGATTGTACGATTTGGAAAGAAAGGGAAGTTAGCCTCTCGATACGTAGGACCATTCGAGATTACGGAAAGAATCGGTCTGGTGGCTTACCGGTTATGGTTGCCACAAGAACTCAGCGGTGTACACGACACATTTCACGTATCAAACCTCAAAAGGTGCCTGGTAGATGAAACGCTACATGGTCCAATTGAGGAGATCAAGATTGACGAAAAGCTTCATTTTATCGAAGAACCTATTGAGATCATGGACCGAAAGGTCAAACGCTTAACGCGCAGCAAGATACCGATCGTCCGCGTGAGATGGAACTCCAAACGAGGACCAGAGTTTACGTAGGAATGGGAGGACCAGATGAAATCCAAATATCCGCACTTGTTTGTGGATACAACTTCAGGACCTAACTCCAGCTGAATTTCGGGATGAAATTCTCTCAACTGGGGGATACTGTGACAACTGTCACCGACAGGTACGTCAATTAACGTAACACTCGTTAACTCTCCTCACGCATTTATTATTTTTCGTAATCTAATTATTGTTTTTAATCGAATTTTTCGTATGCTCGTTCGTGTTAACCTTAATAATAATAATAATAACAATAATAATAATAATAATAATAACAACAACAACAACAACAACAACAACAATAATAATAATAATAATAATAATAATAATATAATAATAAAGTTCAGGGGGTTATTTCGTCAATATTGAAACTTTAAAAGAAGTTTTTGGCATAAAATAATAACAAATGAAACAACAGGGACCATTTGTGTAAATTGTAAATTTACAACCCAAACCCCGCCCAACCCCCGTAATTCCGGCCACGGTCCGGCGAACTCCGGCGGCCCTCGGCGAGGCCAAATCGCCTAAAAAACTCAATTTTAAAACCCAAAACCTATACCAAACCATTGGTGAACAAGATTCGAACCTAACCTACTTTAATTAATGGAATAACAGCTCACGATCGCACAATTCCAACCACTTTCACTTTCGGCCGAACGACTCCACAATCGATCGCACTTAAACACTTTAATAATCTAATTAAACCGATCTGATGGAACTTTATCTATCTATAAATTGAATACAACTTTCAATTCAATCTAAAAACACACAAAACAACTCGATTCAGTCCCCATTTCTCTCTCGACCTGCAAGTTAATCGAGAGTCACCTTCCGAGCAACAAAAGCAGAAATTGACAAAGGGCTTTTGATCGTGTACACCATTAGAAACTTCCTGTGCAACAGATTTGATTCCCATCAACAATTGCATCACGAACCAACTTCTCCCCTATCGCGACCTGTTCTTCGTTGAATCTCAACCTTTGGAACTACGAATTGGGTAATTAAACACACCATAATACTTGGTTTATCATAGAGATTAAAAGCGCCAACATTAACTTAGTTATTAACATCGATTTGATGTTCAATTGGATCGATTTCATTCTAGGGTTCTTCGGATTCGGGAAAGATCTTTGTGTTTGTGTTTAAATAAATTGCAAACCAATTCATACCATGGCTGCGGCCTTTGGTTCACTGGTTAAGAATGTGTGTTGCAGACTTGAGGTCCCGGGTTCGAACCCGAGGACCCTCACCTATTTTTTTAATGCTTTTTAAGCTTCAAAAAAATATATAAAATTCTTAAAAATTATAAAAATAAGTTTATAAACTTTCTGTATTTTAAATGTTATATAATTATTTTCTGTAAATTTATTTTATTTAAAAACCTTAATAATTTTTATAAAATATTATCTATAAATATTATAAACAGTTATTTTTATAAAAATAGACTTTAAATAAGGGGTTAAATCATTAAATTATTCTTTAGGGACAAACATTATCTATATATCATTATTCTTATTCTTATTATTATCAAAATCATTATTATCATTAACATAAGTCGTATAATTATTATTATTCGTAGTATTACCATTACTATGAACTATATTAATATTACTATACCATCATGAATATAATTCGTTAATAATACAATTATTATTATTATAATTATGATTATGATTATTTTTATTAATAACAATACAATTATTATTATTTAATCAATATTAGTAATATTATCATTATATGGTGTTGTTGTATAACAAATCGTGTGCGTCAAACCGAACCGACCCGAATCCGACCAAATGTATCTATTCGCGTTGAACACATTTTAAAGACTTAATTACAATTACTAATAGGTGTTGATCGTGTTTGATCGTGCATTGCCCTTATTCTTTGAAGCTCTTGTTCATTTCATTACATCAATTCAAGGTGAGTTTCGTGGCCTCTTTTTACGCTTATATAACTTTTAAACATTTTAAACTTAGGGGAAAAGAATGCTCACTTACTTAACATATTTCCAAGCACCTTCCCCAGTGGAAGTCTGATGCAACATTTATGGTTAACTTATATTGCTTATCTTATTGAATGATGTTATTATGACTCTTGACTCTATGCTATGTTGCTACCTTGTTTGTTACTTGGTGGTTTTACATTACTATGTGCTATTACTTTGATGCTATGGGTGGTGTGATGATTACTTGTGAATGCTATTGTTCTTGGATGCTCTCGGCGGTGTGGTTATTCTTTGTGGGTCTACTTTGTGGTTCTTCTTTGCCGAGCATCCATTACAACCATTAGTTCCGGTAATAGGACCTAAGGATTGATTTGGTTGTAAACTATACGTACGCGCTTTGTGGATCTTGCTACGTCATGTGAACTTATTCTATTTAATACAACCATTAGTTCTGGTAATGGGACCTAAGGATTGGTTTGGTTGTAAACTATACGTATGCGCTTTGTGGATCTTGCTACGTCATATTAAATTATTTACACTTTGGGAATGTTTTCTTTAAAGCCATCAATTCCCGTGTGGAACCAATGTATAGGTTTGGCTGTAGCTATTTATAACTGGTAAAACCGCCTATACATAAGTGTAGTTGCGGTAGCTCTTATTAAACTTATTTACTGTTTTTATCTTAACATCTTTTATTACATAAAACCTGCGAAGCTCATCAACAATTATGTTGACCATTTTTGAGCATATCTTTTTCAGGTGATCATAATCAAAGAGGATAGCTAGAGCTGATGCCTTAGCAGAGACCCTCAGGATTTCAATAGATTTGCATTAGTGATTGTATTTATGAACTCTGTGTATTTTGGATTTAGAATCAATAAGACTATGATAGTCGTGGAACTGACTAACCATGACACAAGTCACCATTGTGTCGGGCGACGTCATGACACGAGGATTTTGCATGTATTATGTCTCTATAAACAAACCAAGTGTTATGACAATCCCGTCCGTCGCATCCTCGTGTTTCAGCTATAAGCGGGGGTGTGACAACCACCATCACGTCCGCCATCATCACAACTGTTATCAGCTCACCATTGCTATCATCACCATCATCGAATCCCCACATCCACCATTAACGTAGCCATCGTCGACTGCCGACCACCATCGGTATACCTGAAGCACCATCCCCCTGCCATCCAAACCCAGTTCGATCCGGAGGAAGAGCTACAACGGGGATAATGGAAGAGATGGTTGTAGGCGTCGTCAGATGATGGTGATGTTTGATGGTGGTGATGTTTGATGATGGTGGTGGCGGTCGAGAACCATGGTGGTGGTAGAGAACTGCGGTGCTGGTGGCAGAGGCGGGGGATAACTGCGGTGGTAAGAACTACGGTGAAGAGGTGGATGTGAACGTGTGTCTGTGTATATATATGTATACTATATATAGGTAAGCTTCAAATGAGAACCATGCATTATTGCGAGAACTTGCGAAAACTTACGAAAACTCATTAAGATCAATTGAAATCATTATTTTTATTGTTGTAATAACATTATTACACATTTATAAGATTATGTTGTTTTATGTATATGTGTAAATTTATAAATGTAAAAAAAGTTTATATTAATGCAAGTTTTACTTACAACTTTAAATATATGTTTGTTTTTGCAAAACTTACATCAACGTCAACTATTTTACACTTGCATATTTACACATACATATAAAAAAATAATCTTCTATATGTGTAATAATGATGTTTAAACAAAAAAATAATGATATTCATTGATCTTGACGGGTTTTCGCAAGTTCTCACTATAAAAGGGAGGATTCATTTGAATTTTTTCCTATTATATATATATTATATATATATATATATGTATGTATGTATGTATGTATGTATGTATGTATGTATGTATGTATGTATGTATGTATGTATGTATGTATGTATGTATGTATGTATGTATGTATGTATGTATGTATGTATATATGTATGTGTGTGTGTGTGTATATATATATAGTTATTCAATTAAATAAAGTGGGTCCCATATAAGTTAATATACATTTTATTTATGTAATCTTGTAGTTAGGGGTAAAAGAGTTTTTCTAAAATCATTTAACTGAAAAATTTAACAGAAGTTAGTCGTAAGTATCCATCATGTTACAAGTTGAAAAATTGTTGGGACCATTCTTATTGTAATATGAGCAAATCATATGAATTAATCATGTAATTAACTTTTAAATAAAACAAAAACAAAAACTCTTTGTCATTTTCACGTGGTGATGTCACACCAACTAAAATTCATGCCTACAAATCCGCTAATAGATACATCATATTAACAAAATGGTTTTAGCCTAGCGATATCGTGGTTTGTAATTAAAATGTCTTTCTCAAGTGATTGATCATTTGAGTTAAAATGATAAATACTAATGTAGATTAAGACGTAAGTCTAGTGCATATGAGTTAATCGTTTGAAAAAGATACCAGGTGTATTTTTTAGTCCATCTTTAATTATGACACACGTGTGTGTAAAATAAGTTCATTTATCTTCACAGATCGATGATGATTTTTGTATACAAGATTCCTCATGTTTAATTTAGAGCATTAGTAATGCATATAACTCTAGAGAATTTAATGCATTTGCATACTCTGTTTATACTGCTTTCACTTTTCAATCTTTGTAGATCACAGTACAACTTAACAAAAGTAAATGTATTTGCAACTTACGCGTGCACACACCATTCAACATATATATTATTACACTAAAAGTTATATAAATAAAATTTTAAATTGAGACAAAACTAAACTCTAATAAAAAAATTTAATCTTATGAAATCTTAATTTGCATAAAATCATAGAATAACCTTTAATTAAGATATAAGAAATAAAATATATCTAATGAAAATATTTAAAAGGTAAAAACCTTTTTATGTGTAAAAAACGATCCATTAGGTTTCTAAAACATGTATTTTTTTTCATGAATGAAATGTAAATCTATATTTCATTTGTTGGAGGAAATTCAAATGATGTCTATGCGTGAAAGTTTCTAGGAGGATTTTTTAATGGTAAAGTGCATATTCTCTATCTAATAGGTTAAGAGTTTAATTTCTGTAAGATAATTTTTTATGAGCAAATGACAGTGATAAAAAGTGTTGTCACGCAGACGCTATATACGCAACAATGTGAAAGTGATAATGTGTGTAAAGGATTAGTGATAACGTTTGTGTTTAATTAAAAAGAGATGATGATGTGTCATATTGTTTGTGACCACCAACGCATTACATGACACCTCTTATCACATCCAGGGGGCTATGCTTTGGGCGTGATAGGTTGATTCGACACATCCATCAAGCCTAATTATAAATATCATTAACTTCTGGTACTTATGGTTAATAACTGGAGTTGATCTTAAAAATCTATATATAAAGAAATTAAATGCTTTTAAGTAATTTATATTTTTTCTATCTTTATTTTTTAAATGTCAAACCTATTCTACTCTTACTACTACATTACTTTATATTATAATATTATCTGGGTTTAAACCCAGCAACTCTCCTCTACGAGACAAAAATTCTATTAAATGAGTTAGCCTCACATTAATATTTTCTCCATCTATATATAAAGAAATTAAATACTTTTAATTATTAAATACTTCAATAATCACTACCATGCAAGTCTATAATTTTTGTCCATCTCTCTCCTTGTCATGTCCTCCCTGTATCTTCTTTCTCTTCTACATAAGCCCAAGGACACGGGCTACCGCGATGAAAATGGGTTAAGAGAATTTATAAAAATACTAGCCTAACCACCAGTGTGTTACACGAGTTGGAAAACTTAAATTTAAAATAGAGTAAATTACACATACAATCCCTATGTTATGTTAAAATTTTGAATTTGGCTCTTAAAGCTTAATATTTTTAATATGATTCCTAATTTTTTTCTTTCTCATCTATCTTCTGAATTTCTGTTAGTCAACAATTAATAATATTAAAAATTATAAAAATGACATTTTACTCGCATCGACTATCCATTTAATTTACCTTTTAAACTATAGTATTATTTTTATTAAGGAAAGCTTTATATTCTTGTTTTTTCAAAGTTTTTATTATTGAATATTTTTATTATTTCATTATTAATATATTTATTATATAATAAAATACGTTTTAAATACATGAATAAAAATTTTATAATAACATAATTTATAAAATGTTTGCTTTTAACATGTTTAAACTATCCATTTTTTAAATGTTGTTCTTAAAACAGTTTGAAATTTTAAAAGTTTTTATAAACTATTTGTTTTCTAAAGAATTTTTACTTAAACCATTTATTTTTAAATCATATTTAAAAACAATCACTATTATTCATTTTCAAACGACATTTTAAGTATTTTTTTAAGCGTTCAATAAACAAATAGTTTTAAAAACAGTATTTAGAAAATTGATAATTATAAAAATTACATTTAAAAAATCAAATGATTTTAATAAAGAGGATAATGCTTTTAAAAGTACCTTTAAAAATAAAAAAGTTTTAAGAGAGATATTTAAAAAATTGAAATTTTTAGAGAAACATTTAAAAACCTGAACATTCTAAAAATAACATTTTAAAAAATATTTTTTATTTAAATAAAAAGTAAATTACATTAATGATCTTTATAGGTAAAATAGTCGTTTTAATAAAAACTTAACATTAGTAACTGAACTAACAAAATAAAGACCATTGACAAAAGATAAATATAACATCTAGGACTATGTTTGAAATTTTAAAAGTTTAAGAAACAAATCTAAAATTTTGACCAAACTACAAGAACCATCCATGTAATTTACTCTTTAAAATAAATAGAAACATAAATTATCAGTTATTATTAATAAGCTTGTAATATTATGCATGTGAATGTCGATTAAATAAATGTATACATGTAAATTAAATAAAAGAATCAAATACATAGTAAAACAATATTAATGTTTATAAATATCTAAAAATTTTATTGTATATAAATCTTTAACCATATTGAGTGACTAACTTCTCAAACTTATTAAATCATCTATTTAGAACATTCTCATGTATTGTAGTGTTCTGTAATTAAAAATATAAAAAATAAGGATATATAGCAAATATGTTTTATAAAATAAATATTATAGGAATAAGAATAAGATAACAATTCTATTAGTTGAATAATATCTCATCCTCAACCATAATAAACCTAATAGAGTAAGTTTCTACCTTATTATTATACATTGGCTGTCTTCATATACGAATTATGGCGTGATATATTAAGATCTCTTAATAAAGTTACTTTTGATACTGACAATGTCCTGTTGAGCAAGGTAATTTGATAGTTATTTCATATATTTTGAAAGATATTTGATAGTGGAATAACAGTAAACAGAAAATATTTATTGTATATATATATATAATAAATCATGGTATTATGTTATATAATGCAGACAAATATTATACGATATTGTTAAAATATAGAAGATTTTTAAATTTTGAAACTATTAACCCAAAATACTCAGATTGATTGTTACCATTAAAATTTAAAATTTATGAACTACTTATGCTCCATTTGAATATTCAAATTGTTAGTTTTAAATTTTAAATTTTAACTAATTAAGTTAGTTAGTTTTAGATAAAATATTGGATTGAATTGGATATTGAAATTGAATTTTAAGGTTTTTAAATTTTCATTTCTAATATTAATTTTTAAAATCTAATTTTGGAAGTTGTTTAATTAGAAATTAAATGATATTTAAGCATTTCATTTTAAAAGCATATTGTTAATAAAAGCCACGTGACAATTGTATGATGTGAAGATGTCATGTAGCGGTGTATTTATTAAATTTTGTCACGTGGTCAAACCTCTTTTCATTTATTGTATATATAGATAAAATATATACCGCAGTTATTTAGTAAAATATTCACATGCATATGCAAATTTGTTTGAATTTCTAACTTCAAATCTCACAGAAATCATGATAAATATATCATTACATCACACATAGGCAATAATTATTACCTAATTATTGACACAAATCACACGTACACACCCTCAATCCAAAAGAAAAAAAACCAATATAAAGCACAATGCGTGTCACAAAATCAGAAAGCCCTAAGCAAACCGACGTAAACAAATTCAATATTTAAAGATAAAAAATCAGAACCCATTCGTTTAATAAATCCCATTTTCTTTTCGGGTTCGACACGTTAAAAACAAACCCGAAAAAAGAAAACGGTGAACGATCTAGTTAAACGAAAGGAACATGAGCTTCTATCATGTTGGATCTTTATTCACACTTGAACCCTGATGGAAGGGTCTTGCCACAAGTATTGACCAACAAGCTAAGTGAGAGTGGAACATTAAGGTTGATTCCAAGGATATTAGCCTTGATGGCGGTGCAAAGACAAACCGCGACTTCCAAATCAACCAAACCTTCAAGCAACGCGCAACATTTGCTCGATTCCGGGGTCCCAACCACTACATTGACCAAACCTAGAACGTCAGCACAGACACCAAGCTTCAGCGCGTCCCTAGGGCAGAACGGGTACGCTGGCGGACCCTTTGGAGGAGGTGTTATTGTCGGTGTGCATTTTGGGGCGCATGCATTTGAACATGTGACAGTGAAGATGAGAAAGAAGATGAAGATAGCACCTGAGTTAGATGCCATGGGTTAAGCAAAGAATGTTGCTAAGGTTTCTTAAGGGTAAAGGTGACCAATTGAATGGAAGGGTGAGCCCTATTTAAAGGGAGAATGTGTGGTGGATGCTAGAAATGTGACAAATTATTATTATTATTTTTTTGATTTATCATTATAATGAATTCGGATAAATGTGTTTTAATTAACTAGTATTCTATTGGAAGTATTTTTCTACGAATATATACCATTGTTTTGTGCATAATACAAAGTTTTAGTGTGAGAGATCGAAATGTTAGCATAATTATTTTATAAATATATAGAAATAAAAGCAGAATATTTTGATGATAAGAATTGATAGTTTGCAATAAAAAGAGGCATATGGACGTTATTGCATGTTACATCAATTTTTAAGAGTTTAAGAGAAGTAAAATTATCTTTTACTAATTTAACTATCTTGATTATCTTTTACACACATGACAATTATATGATTACAATTTTTAAGTTTTAAATCAAATTTTAACATGTTTTTTAAATAAGTATAAATTTTTTATACGTTAACGTTTTTCAAAATCTAACACTATAAAAGCAAGCATATTTCTCTCTCTATTAATTTGAATATGTATTTGTTATAATTTTTTTTAATTTGACATTTCTAAATGTTGTGTTTTTCTTCGCATTGAGTGTGAACCACTCTAGTAATTAAAGAAAAAAAAATTTGGTTGGAAGATGAGTGATTAACATTAACTAAACAGGTTGTGACTTTTGTAAAAGTTTTTCAAGTTGTTTTCACGTATATATATTGCCATTTCCTTTCAATTAGATGTTCGAAGAGTCGTTATTAAAATAGTTATTCATAAGTTATTTTTACATTGTATCCTTTTATATCATCGTTTCATTAAAAATTTTGTAAATTTACATTAAAAGTGTTCGAAAACATGTATTTTAAAAATATATAATCATTCAAGACGTATCTGTACTAATAAAATAATTTTTTAAAAGTTTGCATATCATTTTTCTACACTCTCCATTTAGCCTCCATCTAGGATTTTGACACGTGTTATTATTATGATGGAAGTTAACAATTTGATGACATATTAAATGTTAATGATTATTTATATACTATTCAAATTATAAAATAGATTTTCTGATAAATAAAAAATTATTTAAAAATATAAATTTCTTAAAAATAAAAAAATATGAAACATGAAGTTTTTTAATACAAAGTATTTTTTGTAAATGACATCGTTTAAAAAATATTTTTAAAAAATTCAGAGTTTTTAAAGAAATAATTTCTTAAAGCAAAAGTTTCCTAAAGATGAAAGTTTGTAAGGATGTTGTTATTGTTTTATTACCTAAATTAGTTAATTATAAGTAATTTTAATCATATTTTATCTTAAAAATATTTTATAATTTTAAATATTAATAAATAATTATTAATTTAATATTTTTATTCAACCTATGTACACAAGTTTCTAAACTAGTATATAATATACGAGGTTATCTAGTTATTACCTAAGTTGTGTTTTGAAGTATATTAAAATCCATCTAATTAGGGAAATAGTAATTTTTACGTTTAATTATCATTCTAACAATACGATTAAGAATACATAATTTATTATTATCTTAGGAGCATGAATTTTATATTTATTAAAATAAACATATACCTACCTTTACTCTTTTAATTAATATCCTCTAAATTAAGTTATTCTAGAAATATATACACTCATTTATATCCTTAAAGATACTCTAGTGATACTCTCTCGGTTTTTTCTATTCGTAAATATATATTAAACTTAACTAAAATGTATTTTTTAGTTAAAAAAATAAAAAAACTATTTGCTTAAAATACATGTATCATGTGTTCTTCTATCATCTTCTATGTAAAGCATAAATGTTAATGGTTTGGTTAAAATATCTTCTCCAACTATACATCAAATTTGATGTAAAGCATCAAATATCTAACCATTTTGGTGTAACATTAAATAATCACACTATATTTTTTGTGTTTCATTTTAATTAATCATCTGATTGTACTTTAATTTTATACCTTTTTCATATTTTGGTTAATTCATATAAATGTTAATAACTTTGATATGATAAATAGCTTATTTTTATTATTAAATTTTAAAAAATGGGTAACAAAAAAAACTATATGTGCATAAACATAAAATAAATTATCAAAACATTGTTAACAAATATTATACATAACATGAAGTAGAAGTTACACAAAGTTATGTTAGTAAGAGTTTAAAATTTCCTGCTCCACGTAAAAAAGTTAAAAGATGACGAAAGTACTAGAGCATGCGGAGTCGTCTTGTGGGTAAGAACCAGGGAAACTAGGTGGAGGGCGGTGATTGACAGTGAAGTTAATGATGGGTGATTAAGAAACAGTGAAACCCAGTTAATATTTTACTGGGTCGGGAGAAAACACAAAGGAGAGAAGCAATGGTGCCTGAGGAATTGGACCCAGGGAAAACTAGAAAACCCCCCCCCCCCCCCCCATTCGGAGTATGAGAAGACCCAATAAAACTCATTCCCCGACTACCACTCTGTGTGGCCTTATGGACCTTTTGATATATACTAATTGAGCTTTTTAACAGGTGATATGTTAATCTAAAAAAGTTAGATGAAAGATTAAAATATGTGCGGTGTGGTTTGTTAAATGATGATTTTTTAAAGTTTTTAATTTTATAAATAAACAAAACTTTTACAAACGAAAACATTAAAATTTAACGTTGCTAATAAAAAAAGTAAAAACAAAATCGATTTATTAAAATATAAATGAAGCTTTTTTATATAATAAAACTTATAATAATAATTTTTGCAATTAATCAAACCTGAATCAGGGTGAGGCCAATCCCAAATGCCTAACCACTAAGTTGACCACAGTTGACTTACAACTATTGTAAGCAAAAAATTCACACTCACTGACCATTAACTTTGCTTTTTGATGTTTAGTAAATATTTATTATAAACTTTTTTGACATACTAATTAATGACAAGTTTTCATTAGTTTCATCTAACTATAAAACCGAGTAATCCAAGAATATCATCTAAATAGGCTAGAAACCTTGTCTCACATAATTAAAAATACAAAATATTTATTAATATTAAATAGTTACTAATAAAGATTTAAGAATTAAAAGAAAGAAGCGGTAAACAAATTTATCTGTTAGGTGAAGAAACAAAAACGAAGTAAATGATAGTAATGAATACTTAAAAAGACGCGTGTCATGATCCTATTAACCTAGTTTATTATTTGCTCGTTGTTTTTTCGTCCTCCATCATATGTTTCAATTTCCAAAGTTTGTACATTCGTTAAATTTAAGAACTAAAAGAAAGAAGCGGTAAACAAATTTATCTATTAGGTGAAGAAACAAAAACGAAGTAAATGATAGTAATGAATAATTAAGGAGACATGCATAATGATCCTATGATTCTAGTTTATTATTTGCTTCTTGTTTTTTCATCCTCCATCATATATTTCAATTTGCAAAGTTTGTATATCCGTGAAATTTATAAAGTTTTCAAAAATATGACAAAGTATATATATAAAACATATATAATATAAAGGTTTAACTAAAAATAAAACATGTCAACTAGGTTATGATTCGAATCACCTTGGGTATAATTTTACTGTACAAAAACTTAAAACTAAAATCATAGGACATGATCTTGTGTAGACATTTTTTATTTATGTACTTTAAATCGATAATAATTAGGGAAATGTTCAAAATAAAAAATATCTAAAAACTAAAAAATGTAATAAGTAATATTAACCATTGATCACCTTAATTAATAATTATAGGATTCTTTTAAAATGAATAGTTTAAAAATAGTCACTTTTGTTGACTTTTTATAAGTTGTCTTAGTTTTTTTAAATGTTGATAACTTTTATTTACGACATTATTTTTTTATAGAAAGTACATAACAAAACAAGTAGTTTTTATCTTTAAAACGAATACAATAGTGTTATATATAAAGATAATATTTTTTTACCTTTTTAAGCTCATATATCGTTATTGTTTAGTCCAATTCATTGTTTTCTTAATACTATTTTGTTTTTCTAAATGATAAATTTAAAAGCATATAATGATGGAATAACATTGTTGTGCATCTTTAATATGTAAAATACAATAATAAATTAATCTAATACATTAAAACAATAATAAAATAACATAATGTTTCGTTGTAATTTTTGATCGTTGTTATGTTATCTTGAAAATTATGGGTTTTGAAAAATATATTGATAAAATAATATCATTATTTACTTTTAATTGTAAAACACAATGATAGATAACCACAAGTTTATATAATCTATAAAATAACACATTGTGTCATCTTCAACACAATGAGTTTTAAGAAATAAATTGGTAAAAATATATCATTGTGTACTTTTATTGTAAAACACAATAATAGATAGAGAGTTTATATAATCTATAGAAACAATAACAAAAATAATAAAATTAATCTAAAACGTAAAACACAATGATGAATGCATATAACGAATGAAGTCAAATATATATGACACAATTAACTGATATTTGATAAAATGAACGTATAAGATACAATGAGCTGATATATTTGATACAATGAGCTGATATATTTGATACAATGAGCTGATATATTTGATACAATGACAACAATGTTATCATCTTTAAGACAATAGAAGTAAACGTGTCAAATTCAGGTATGTTTTTCATCTTCTTGAATTAAGGTATGTTTTTCTACATCATAATTTCATCTTCATAATTTCATGTTATCACATACGAAGTTTACTATTTTAACTCGTACATAGATATTTAACCTAGTAATCCTATAAAAAACATATAATGAATAAGTAACTCATGTCGTCATGTGTCACTTTTACTTATTTCATATTCAATATTATTTCCTTAAATTACTTAAGACTTGATTTACACTTTTATAATTTCTAAATTTTATTTTTATTTTAATTATTTAATCTTTTTTCTAATACATAAAAAATATGACAAAATGACCATGCAGAAATAATAAGTATTATTCCCATCAAAGACGAAACCCATCACATTCAGGTAAAAAAAATTTAAAAGTAAATAGTTACTTGTCGATAAATTTATCTAGAAGTTGAGATAATCAACGACGGATTACTAACACTAAAATATCAATAGTAGATCGATCTTTGTGGGAAAATCTTTCTAACAAATATCCTTCGAAATTAGTTAAAGGAAAAGATTTTGAATATTCGTACGAGCATTTACAATGGGTTCATTATCTTTATCCATATAATTACACTGAAAATCACTACATTTTATCTCTCATTTTCAATTAAATAATACTTTTTATACTCTTATCATTACTTTTTTCTCTCTCTCATAATCACTTTAAAAAATATTTAAAATTTATAAGGACTGTAAAGTGATTCTTTAAATATACCAATCAACAATACCATTTTCTCTCTTATTCACTCACAACCACTCAAAACCATTCCATATAATATATCAAACACACACATATATTTTTAAGAACTCCAGTGTGAATACTCTAAGTAGGTAGAAAACTATATATCCGTCAGTAAGAAGCCGTTACTATATCACAAAAATCATTATAATTAATTTTTCGGTGAGTATCCTCGTGATGATCCCTTTGTAATGTCTATCAGTAATCAGTCAAAGATTAAATTACTCACACCCTAATTTCCAAACTAGTATCAACGCTGAATTTTTATCGGTAACCAACTTCACTTACAGCAGTCATCGGTGAACATCACTAGTTTTGTAGGGTACAATTTACTCATGTGTAGATGCAATTTATTATTAGTATTACTTTTTTATCATAACCAACAAATATGATATAATAATTCATATGTAAATAATAAAAAACAACACTACTTACGTTACGCTTTTTAATAAGCCAAATGTAAATGTCGGGATATCATGTCGAATCGTTCTAGCAGAATGTACATTCGTGTTTGAGAAATAACCTTGTCATGTAGCTATTTGTTTTCACTTTCCTGAATATTATTTTTCTTCTAAATATAAGAATCACATTGTACCACACATTGATAAGACCCTCAACAAACTACCTACACTTCATACCAATCGTCCTTTTGTTTTAATCTCCCAACTATTAGATTGTGAATTCAAGAATATTAAAAAGAACAGGTTAAAACATGTATTAAATAGGAATTCTAGTCCAATATATTTGTATTTACCATCAAAAGAACACTAAAAATGTAAAATTACCACTAAAAATATATATTAATAGGGTAAATATATCAATTGTCATCTAGTAGTGAATTGTATAATGCTGATGTATTCATAATTAAACATTGGTATAAATGTATTTTTATGGCTGATATATATTGATGCTTTAACATGAATAAAATTTTCAAACGATCGAATATTGTATCAGTCGTTTGACATGTGAAATTATATAGAAAACACCATCTAGAAATGCGTTTGATAAAAGATATTCAGAATGAATGAATACTTAGATTCTTTTTTGTCAATTGAAGAGTTGTACATCATAAGATCTCATAATTCTAGAGAAATCTACCGGCTAGAAACTTAAGATTTCTCTAAACTTATCTTGATTTCTTTACCCAAATATCGCATGGCTTATTGTACTATTACAACTTACGATAAGTAATATGTAATACAATTAACAAAATACTTATTTTTCTAGTTTATATTATATAGAGTATATATAATAGAGACAATTTTATAGAAAAGCTAATATTTCTTAACTATAAGAAAACTATTACAATAAACTAACTAACATATTCTTGAATTTATTCTTTTTTTACTCTGATAAAACTATAAATTTTTTAAAATTTCTTTTAGTACTAACTACATATTTTATTAATTAAGAAAATTAGAAACTAAAGCAAATAGGATTTAAAAATGATGAATGAGACATTGAAAAGAAAGGTGTATTATTCATTAATCAAAAAAAGGAAAAGAAAATTGTAGACCACATAGAGATCGATGCATGTGATATTGCAATTAATGGAGTGCAAACATCCAAAGGATCCACAATAAACCAGTGGCACAAGGGCCCCCATATTACCTCCCGTGATCGAATACTCGTAATAGCAGTAGCTTAGCCAATATGGGATATATCTCAATCAAAAAAACTAAATATAAAAATTAATAATAATATGTTAGATGGTGGGACATCAAATAATTAGTTTGGAAGTAATATTATATCATCCTGTATTATTTTCTGAGAAGATGATACATGACAACAAGATCAAAAGTAAAGATACATAGACACGAGAAACATTATTAAATTGGAAAAAAAAATATTCTTTCTTAGATTGATGAGTAAAATTAACTAGTTATTTTATCTCGCGTGATGGAGTGTGAAGCTTGTATCTTACGAAATATGAATAATTATTCAAAATAGTATCAAACAGAAAATAAAATCGTAACATGCATAAATATATACATTGACACATGTTTTGTAGCGACGTCAAATACATAATTTTAATGACTCGTGAAAGTTTGAAGCCATTTTACACCAACTTGAACCAATCCCCATAGCATCCTGCCCAAGTCGCAACGCGTCATTAGTTGTTCCAAAGATTCTAAGAACCAACCATATACGGGTAAATATTTTATGGTGTACGTTAAAGATTCCAAATAGTTAACGATTTCGCTATAATTAGTTTTTGCTTAACAACAAATGTACGAACATGCTTCGAAATATATGTATCATCTCAATCGGGTCCATCTCTTCGTTTCACAGTCAAGACTGCACAGCCAACCATCTTAGGAGGAAACTCATAACTACGAAACCTATCTGGTTCAACCCACTACATTTTTGTTCCTGATGAGAATTGAACACAATATCTCCTTATTTTTAATTCTTTTAGGTAGCTCACCTCAACTACTCATGATAAGAATTATTGGTTTTATTATAATATGTCAAATAATATAATAATAAAGGTTGCATCCATGGTTTATTTGTACGTACAGCTTAAAAAAGGGTCATGTTTTGTTTTGAAACATTGGGCTACTACAGGCCTGCTACATGCATGTGATGATGAAAACCAAAAAAGAGACGAATAACAATGAAACCAGTGGTCGGGAGAAAGGGTTGAACACACCTCTTAGACTTTAAATAAGAGGCAAACCCCTAAGGCATGCAATGGTTTTGTGAGAGGGGGCATCAGTAGCCACGTCATCAATCATGCCCACGAAACAACACGTCGCGTGTCCTTCAGTGGGGGCATGAGAGGGTCATCGTAAGTGCGGAAACAAAATATTTTAAACATTGGTAGATTGTTGTCTAAACAAAGCCAGATGGATGTATGAGTTGGTACAATGTGTTAATTAAGTTGTTGACAAAAATCAAGAAAAAAAACATTCAACTTTAAGTAGAAGTGAATGAAAATATCAAACCTGTTTTTCATGTCACAAGATGATGGTGATGTTAGCGACAAGAAAGAACAACTTAAAGACACCGTTGATGATATGGAAAATGAAAATGAGCCTACTTCGTGTGATCACTCACATATTTCTAAAATACTAAGACTCAAACATTGGCTGTTATGTAACGATATACTTACGTATTTGTAATACTTATATTGTGTTATTGTGTTTAATTGTGGGCTTCCACTCGACCTTGTGCATACGTTACAATAATCGGATAGATTTCTTAGTTTTTTATTATTACAAAATACAAATATCTAAAGCACATAATAGAAATGTTAGATCTACAAATGCTATAAGTACCTAAAGCACATTATGGAAATGTTAGGTTTATGGATGTTATATCGTTGAAAATTATATAAATGAGCTAATTAACTTCTCTTATGTGAATAAAAAGGATTGGATTTACTACTTATTTGATAAGACATATAATGAGACTAAGCACAACATAAGTATCAATACTGAACCCCCCCCCCCCCCAACCCACCTCCCTCACCAAAAAAAAAAAAAACACCTTCTAGCTACTAGTCCGACATCAAGGCTATTTTACAATAATTTGCTAGGGATACCGTCCGTCGATAACCCCCTTTCATCTGTGATAGTGCATCAATGATGGTTTGATGGATCCACGTCCCACTTTCACTAAAAGACTTTCGAGGGATTTGTCTTTTATTAAAAGCCATCTGTTTTGTAATAAAACACTCTCGTGATATAATTATACAACAAAAGATCATCAACCAACTTTCGGTATGTGGCATTTACATTGTATCGACCAAAATACTTTACAACCAAATTAGAATTTGTTTGATATGTAACAGATAATAAATAAAATAAAATTTATAATATTGAGTAGCTAGCATGCTATGCATGTCTGTACTTCTTTCAATCCGGGTAACATTACATTTTATTTAATTTTTGATTTAAGGTAATTAAGTATGTAAATCACTTAGTAACTTCAAGTTAAAGTTAATTAGTAGATATCATTGTTAACTTTTCTAATTACATACTAATATTTATCAAATTTGTTCTTAAACTTTAAAACCTATTTATAGTCTCTTCAATTATTAAACATACGCCCGATAGATTCCACCACTTGAATCAAATTTCAAAACTTAATTTCAACACTCTCAACGTCCAAAGTTGAATCAGATTCTCACTTTCAAACCCTAATAGACCCAAATGAATCCAACACAAACATACGTACATAAGATTTATAATAAACATATGCTAAAATCACAACCTTAAACGATTTTCAAATTTGCAAGGCACTGAAGTACACGAATCAATTCTAATACACATAATGCAAATTCAAAGGCAACCAAAAGTAGCCAACTATTCAATACATTTTCTATTTCTTAAGTTCTTTGTGTCGTGACAAGGTTGTTCAATTCATAACATGTTTTCCGACCATGTATCACCGACAGAATGAAGGATCCTGATCCACATCCCACTGCTTTCACCAAGGGACTTCCGAAAGGATATGTCTGTCACTAAAAACCCTTTGTTTGTAGTGAGGCACACCATTAATATAATTGAAGTGTTAAACGTAAGAATGATCACCAACCAACTTTTTAGCTTGTGCGAAAATAAGAGAAAATTTGTAATATTAAGTAGCATTTGTTCGGTAACATTAAAGTTTTATTTTATTTTTGATTTGAGTAATCACTTCATTGTTTAAAGTTAATTCTAATTAGCAATTATCATCATTTTAACTTTTTTATTTACATGTTAATATTTATCAAATTTAATTTTAATTTTTTAAATATTATTCATAGGTTCTTCAATTATTTATCATGTGCATGATAACCTCCATAACTCGTCACCAATCACTATCACATGTCATCAACAACCACTGTTTCATATATGAAATATGGATCACACGCATACAAACAAATACTCACACAGACAATATTTTGATTTATCGATAACCCCACACATTTGGAAGTTGCAAATTGAATGGAACACGAATACGTTGATTTCACCAAGAAAACACATTGATTTAAAAGAAAAATAATTATTTAATATATCATGAGCATAAGAACCAAATAAACATTGAATTTCGTTTTCAATCACACACTCATATTCAAAACCTTAGCATCCATAATTGGATCAAAATTTCAATTTCTAAACCCTATTACACAGATCTGAATCACAATAGACATACATTAATTAGAATCGTAACAAACATATTCTGGAATCATAACCCTAATCGATCTCGAAAATTGGTAGGCAAGGACATACACAAATCAATTTTAACACACAAACCTACAAACTCAAACACAACCTTGTAGTCACTCCATACATGTTCTATTTCTCAAGTTCTTAAAGTTTAACAAGATTGTTTGAGTGTCTATAAGTTGTCAAAGGAAGCAACTACTGTAATGGTTGTTAGGGGAGGGCCAAGAGGGTGTATTAAGTTTTTATTTGTCTTTGTATTTTTTGAAGGGTAACAACTGTAATTTTTCTAGAATATATTTTCTTTTGGTGTGGTTTAAATCCATAACCTTTTGATCTTCGGGAAATACCTCTTGCCACTAGACCTAAACCTGAGTTTAAATTTTGTATTTTTTGAATGGATAATAACAACAGTAATAATCTTTCTACTCTAATAAAAAGGTATCTTGATATTACACGTGTCAACACCACAATCTTTCTCATCAAAATTTTCCCGCCTCTATATTAAATAAATACCTTAATTACTAATACTATTATTTACCATTTTTTAAATTTAATAAATTAAGAAAGAGATCTATTTATTAATGTTATTCTAAATAAATAAATTTTATAAAATAATAAATTTTTCTAAAGCATATTTTTTTTAAAAATATGAAATATTTTAAAACTGGTATTTTTAAAAAGTCAATTTTTTAAAACAAAAAATAACTAAAATTGGGAGTTATAATAAGAAAATTTATAAAAGTGATATTTTTATACAGTTTGTTTTAAAACAAATGTTTATTTGTTTGGAAAAAAAATTTAAAAACAAATTTTTAAAAAGTTGATATAACTGTTTTGTTACTTATAGTCATTTCTCATACATATTTTCCGTCATATCATATATTAGAATATTATTTTATAATTAATAAACTTTATTATATTAATATCTTTTTTCAACCCGTGTAACACACGGGTTTGATAAAGCTAATAGTGATATATAACTATATAAAAGGAGCGACTAGCAACCTCTTATATATAATCTTACCCGAACTAAAATACAAGTATGGACCATATGGTACATGTTTTTTATCTTGTGATTTACCTAAGAAATATAGGGGACAACAACAATTACAAGGTTACAAAGGGGCCAGGGCAGGGGAGTGGTGGCAAAACCTAGGCTGCTAGAAGCTTGATTCTCACACCGTATTGTATTCTACAAATTGTTTATGCACTATTTGGAAAAAAAACATATTAAATTTCGATATATTCATAAGTTTGGAAAATAACACCACTGGTTTTCAATAAACATATTTTTTACATCTCTTAAAGATACAGTTAAAACATGTCAGGTAAGCCTATAAAAAACAATACCATCTCTTTGATCGTAATACATAATATTACTGGGATTTTACACTCCTATTCCAACCATTTTCTGATCGATTTTCATGAAACAATAACCAGATATAAATATGCATTGGTATCTTTAAATACGTTTGTATGAAAATCGTGATAAAAAACAAGCCGGCCAAATACGTCAATTTGAAGCTTTTATACTACATTTCTTGTTGTCGTCAAGCATGTCTTTTCAGGTTTACGACTTATTAGTAACTTCTAATATTTACACTTTAATTTGTCTTATAAACATTTCTAAAATTTTGGTTCTTTTTGTGTACACCCATTTAATTTTATATTTTTTAAATAATTCCTTTATTTATACTATACTATGTTAAAAACATGTGTATTATAATAGGTTCAATAAATAAAGTAATAAAAATTATAAAACAATGTTTTAAGTTTTAATAAGTAACAAAACAGTAACATTAAAAAAGAAAATAAGTGAAAAAAAATCTTAGAGCTAGAATTGTGACACGTAACAACATTGCTTATTTATTTATTAGAGAAATAGATCTTAGGATGCAACATTAACAAACTAAAGTCGGCAGCTATGCTTCTTAAAGTGCAATGTCCGTAAAGATAATATGTTGGTAATTATTTTCTTATGTTTTTTACCCTAAGAACTTGTTACTAGAAATCCACGAGTTCATGTCGATACTCTACTAATACCGGAATCAGATAAATCGCAGCTTGTACTGGACATGTAATCTTCAAGAGATTATGCCAAAAAAGAAGCGAAAGATAAATTCTAAAAACTTTGCTAAAGGGTAATAACACGATTATCACTCCATCACCATGTTTGTAAATATTCAAAAGGTTGGCTTAGAAAGTTCTGTCTTTTTAGATGATTTCTAAGGTTGTTCCAATGGTAATGGTTTGCACCGAAGCAGTGGCGGAGCTTGAATAAAAGCTTAGGGAAGGCGGGGGCGAAAGTAAACTATTTTAGGGGAGACGGACTCTATATTCTTTAAAAAATATCTACTACCGGCCCGAAAATTTACAGTAATGATCAAAATTTACTCTATATTTTAGGAGTTACTATTTATTTGCTTAGCTTTCTAGAAAAACACACATATAATTAATAAAAACCCAAATTTAAACCAACCCAAAAAGTTTGACTTAGAAATGCTTGAAATAAAATTGACTCATATTATTATTTGAAATTAGGATGTTACATTTTAGAATGCAATTATTATGTTATATTTGTCCAAACAGTTGAAAACTCATTTGATTTGTTTGATTCAATAACACACCGTTCATTTTATCATGCACCCTCGATTCCTCCTTGATTTGAAGGTGTATTTGTATTTGTTCAAAGATAAACAATCTTTGAATCGTCCAATCTTTTCCCAATCCTTTCTTGTAATGAAGACAATTATTTAGCAATAATTGGTTTTATTATGAAAATAAAGCTTGATGATTGATGAACTTTCATGGCTATCACATTACTTATGTTTACCTAACTTCGAGTTGTTTGTTAAAGATAGTCTCGTGGTTAAATAATGTGTTTAAAATAAAAATAAAATAGAGCTTTAAATTCTACAGAGTGCATTTTGTGATATATTATCCTAGAAATTCTAAGAATTGATATTAAAAAAAACTAACTTGAATCTCATAAACTAGAAAAATAGATTAAGAAGTTGTTTGGCAACCTTGTGTTGGGTCATTAAGAGCTTTGACTGAATAACATGTAATCTTTAAATAGTCAACATGTTTCTAAAACTTACTAATTAAGAGGTTATATAAACCATTAAATGGCGAAAGAAACACACACCGCACCTCGTAGCTTTTTAATTGAATCATTAAAAGCCTGCCAAACAGCTCCTAAAATTCATAAACTCTTTACAACTAATATGTTTAAAAACTAAAATTAGTGTACCATGTTTCTAATGATTGTGGAAACCTAATATTTTCTTTTATTGTTCTACTTCATCATGATCGCTACATTATAGAAGACTAAGTAAATACAATGTAATCGGAAAAAAAAAACCCTCTTATAGAATAAAGATAGAAGAGTATACAACAAATCTCTACTAGAAAATGTGTTTGTGCCGGACAAAGCCTATCACAATTAAGCAACCGTTGAAATTCGTTGTAAAATTAGTGGTGATACGCACAAAAAGTAAACCTTGTAACAAATCGTTCAATCTCAAAGAAGTGGATTAAAGATCTAGTCGAATTCGGGTTTAGGCGTCTTCACCTACGAATTATACTATCGATTTAGGTTTATGCTTTTCTCATATGCTTGGATGGTACACAAAGGATGAACCTTGTTCTATATCATACGAAAAGGAGTGGGAACGAAATGATGATAAGTACATATATTAGCTTTAATATTACTTAAGATTCTCGGTCTTTATTTCTTGGTTTGAGAGATAAATAATCAAAATTTTATGTGTTTATAGGTATAGAGGGGGTATCATAAGAAAACCATATATTTATGTGAAAATTAAAGAAAATCAATTAAACCGGTCACATAATCTATAGATTTTTTTTATTACCACTCTCTATATACATGTGTGTGTATATAGGTAGGGGTAGTGATAAAATGAAAGCCGTAACGTGGTTTTGCATTATAAATCTGAACCCTTATTTGAGTCAATCATGAAAATCAAATTTATTAATTAAATCATTTTACTTATATTGGTGTTTCAAATACAATTATTATGCTAATTATTCAATTCATAACAATTTAATATAACTTTATAATTTATAAATTAAACTTTTATAAATTTATAAAGTGTTAATGTTCATTACGAGCTTTAATTATTAAATTAAATTAATAGTTAAATTTCAAGTTTTCACAAGATTTATAAAGTATAAAGACTCTTGAAAAATAGATTGATATATTAAAACATAAGAGTTTTTATAATTTTTGGGTAAAAGTTATAATTTATAAAACTTTAATTAAAAGCTTTTTACATTAAATGTTAAGTTTGAAACCACAGGGACCTAATTGTAATATTTTTAAAACAACCCACCCCCGGTGTTTTTCCCGCCAAACTCCGGCTGCCGTCTAATTCGAAAATTAAGCACTTTTAAAGCTAATTAACCGCTCTCCAACCTTCGTACACAGGTTTCGAACTTTAAACATGCTTTAATTCGAATTAAAACCACCGTTTCTCATGATCTCTCGAACCAAAACAATTTGGCAAACTCAAACCGAAAATTAGTCGAAACAGAGCAAATTGATCTAATTAAAAGCTAAAAAACGTTCATATCATCATGAGTAATTCAAGTGTGCATCTAATTAGCTTTACTAAAAGAGCTCTTTGATTATGACTATGTCTGCTTCTAATACGACTTATATTTGGATATTACAATCTAAATCCTTATGCTTTAAACTTATTTACACTTTGTAATAGCGTTGTGTGGCATTGAACAATTATAACCCTCACATCTCAATGTTTTCCGCCGTTAAGGTTGGGGTGTGACAGGTTACGTATACGTAACAGTTTTTCATTCGACATAGTATTACGTATACGTAACTTTCTTCACTCTCGTATTTATGTTCAATATATATGTACCAAATACTTAAATAATCCTTTTAACATTTAAATGAATAAAAAATTTTTGAATTATGTTATTGGTTTTCGTGTTTTTTTAGTTTTTTATAACTACTGGTTTTCTTAGGTACCATCCCTTATAGGGATATTTTATTGCTTAAATTCTTCTATAGTGATAAGTAACTTTTTTTGAACAGGATAATAATAAGTAGGCGTGTTTACGGTTCGGTTTCAAACCACGAAACCGACCAAACCAGTATTTGGTTTGGTTTCGCGGTTGGCTTTATTTTAAATTTTTGGTTTGTGGGTTTTATATTTTTCAAACTGTTGTGAACAGTTTGATTTACGGTTTTCACAAAAAGATACATTGTAAAAAACAGACCGGACTGCGTCTATATGATATGTTTAAAATAAAACTATTAACGCTTTGGGTTGTTAGAAAAACTTCTAGGTAATTTGAGTTTGGGCCTTTGGGCTGATAAAATTGTTATTTGATGACTAGAATTCTTACACCCTTTTCACTAGAAATTTGGGCCAAGTTTTATATAGGTTTTTAGAGCAGATATATAAGTTTCATTTTGGCAGGTTTTTGGATTGGTTAAGAGTGGTCAGGTTTCTGGACCTGTTTGTTTAGGTTAGTATTTAGGAATATTTTTTTAAATGGTATAGTTTAGAAAAGAGAAGTGAATAGTTATATGATCAAAATAATATGGTAAATGATAATACCGCTCATCCTAAAAGAAGTTTCTTCACAATCTTAAACTCTTAATAAGTTAGTTGTCAGTCAATGTCAGAAACAGCTCTTGGCATGAGCGGTTTCAGTAACTCCGTTACCACTTTCGTGTACTTTGTTTACCACCGTTTCTACTCCGTTAAATCAAATGAAACAGCTCCTGCTAGAACCGGTTTCATGCACCTGTAGACTTTTAACTCCTGCATTTTCCCTCAAACAAATAAAAACAAGAAACTGCTCAAGAAACTGCTACTGCGAGGAGCAGTTTCTCATTCATTAAAGCTAATAAAGAAGCAGCTCCTAGCAGAAGCTGCTTCTCACTCAACTCAAAAAAAATTTGTTCCTGCAAGGAGTGCACGCTTGTATGGTAATGAACATCTGGTTATGGGCAAAGAATACATATACTGATGGATTTTCAAAAGACAGCTAAGAAATATCAACGTTCTATGCCTGACAAATTGTAGTATTTTCGATGCACAACACCTACTAATCACGATGCTTAGACTTTGTATTTTGTATTTCAATATTTTTATTTTATGTCATATGTACTTTTTATGTCTACTTATAAAACTAGAGTCATGAGAAAAATGATTTGGCCTTGCATATAAAAACCTCTATTTTTAAGTTACTATTTTATGATAGATTTTAATATTGTCATTTTTAAATTAAAGCAAGGCTGATATTATTGTATAAACACAAAGTATAATAAATTTATTATTCTGAAAAATATATGAATGTTGAATGGTGTCAGTGACGAATGTTGAATGGTGTAAGCGATTAATGTTAGTTGTATTTATAATAATATTTTTTTTAAAAAATAACTTAATATTTAAAGTTCACCTAATATACATATTATTGCATATGTATCAACTTTTCCATGCATCAGCTTTTATCATTAGATTTTAGTGAGAAACTGCTTCTCGCATGAGCATTTTGTTGTTTTTGGTTGAGGGAGCAGCCCCTTCCAGAAGCGGTTTCTTTATTAGCTTTAATGGATGAGAAATTGCTCCTCGCGGGAGCAGTTTCTTGTTTTTTATTGTTTGAGTGATAAGCAACTCCTGTAATGTTTAAAAGTATACCGGTGCATTAAACCGCTCCTGGCAGAAGCTGTCTCACTTGATTTAACGGAGTAGAAACGGTGGTAAATGGAGCAGATGGAGATGGTAACGAAGTTACTGAAATCACTCCCGCAAGAGTCATTTCTAACATTGACAATCCAATTAGTAGGAGTTTGAGATTGTAAATTTAACACATTATTTTGATCAAATAATTATTTTACACTTTTTTTCTAAATTTTATCATTTAAAAAAAAGATCTACATTTAGCAGGTTTTTAGTCTGTTTTAGACGGCTTATGGAATAAGCTTAGATTTGGCTTTAAAAACCAAATCGCAAAAAAAAAAAAAAATGGAACCAAACACTAGTAACGGTTTGGTTTGGTTTTCACCTTTAAAAGGTTTGATTTTGGTTTTTTAGTGATAAAAACAGTTCGGTTACGGTTTGATTGATAACTGAAATCGGACCGTGAACAAGTATCCACCTAATGTGATTATTAGTTGAGTAAAAAATGAAAATGTCAAAGTGTAGCTTATCTAGAAAAGTTTTTTGAATTTTTTAAAGTTTATTATTTGTTCATAACTAATGATTTAGGATGTTATTAAACATGTAAAGCATTAGCTTTTTAAGTAACTAGTTAAAGGCATCAACGCACGTTGCGCGTGTGATGGTCAGATTTACCATCATAACTGTAGATAAAAACTAAACAGATGACGAACAGATTTGATCTCGTATGTTTTAAATCAATGCGCGGAATTGAATGGGTAGCCAAACCACTGTAACAGACATATTAGCCAAATAGCAGAACGTCTTAGTTGAACACGGGTCCATCATCATGATTGCTCAGCCTTCTCAAGACTACCGAAACAGTATAATCGTAATACAATCCTATTTAACAAAATAATTGTCAAGATAAGAATTTAGTATTAACCAGGCTCAATATCAGGACGGTCAATTGCGGTTGCACCGGTGCATCGTGATCAAATATAGATTACCATCATCCCGCTCTGTTTCCGAACTAAATCTTTGTCAAAAATACGGCAACTCGGTCTTTTACCTTCGAATGAAAACATATTTTTTTGATCAGATGCATGTCTTTACACGTGTACCTACATTTTATTTTAGAATTGGTTGTTGATTGCCGAGAATCAGATAAACTAACTAACTTCGAAACCACCTAAATTCAAACATTAGTAAACTTATGCATACGTAAAAAAATGAAAACTTTGGGCGGCTCCCCAACAAAAATATTAATTGTAATTACGATAATATTATTATCACTATAATATTATTAAATGCCATTTTTGTGGTGGAAATGATATTTTTTGCTAAAAAAACAATAACTCTAGTGGATTTGTAAAGCGGTTTTCCAATCATTAAAATAAATTATTATTACTATTCCTTCTTAAATGGTTTCATACTTCTTAAATGGTTTAATATATGGGCAATTATTATAAACTAGGCTAGAAATAAGTGTAATGCAACAAAAAAAATATTACATAATTAATATTGGAGATTTTAGAATTATGAAAATATAAATTTTAAAAAGCATGTATATAGAAATAAAATACAATACGAAAAATAAACAAAAGATTATTAAAATGTTGAATTAAAAATAAACATATTTATTGTAAAAGTAAAATGTAAATAAAATAAATAATTGCAATTAAATTCACATACTTTTTAATTTTGATAATACTAGTTGGACTCCTCTCGCGTTCTTGGCAAGTCTTAATCATTTTTTACACAATTAAACGATAAGGATAAAAAAATATGGTCGTTGTGACCGGAAACAATAGTTTATCTCACTAAAACAAAGAACACAATATCTAAATGTTCATCATCATTGCCTATCAACAATCGACATCATGCTGTCCATTAATTTTCAAACGTAAGAAATGGACCAAAATGCAACATGATGAACTATACCAATTAGAAAACAAATAAAATCCTTGTCATCATAACCATGTGATTTTACATAACCAAATTCAGAGAATGAGGTTTAGATGAGTGTGTGACCATCATCAAAACCTTTAAACATGGCATCGTATAATAATAGACATCACACACCGAAACAAAAACCAGTTTCATGCTTAGATGAACGTAAATCACTATTACTGTCATAAACACTCATGAGTTTCTGTCATAAACACTCATGAATTTAGGTCCATATGATAACAAGTTATCATTGTCGTCATAATTACCAAATAACAGTAGAACCAAGCAGTTTACAATACTCTTCAACAATAAAGAGCACAACCGGGAACAAAGAACTCGGATGAGCCCATTCTCATTGTCATTGATTGGAACACAAACACCACACCAATATTTCTTATTCATAATTAAGTTATCAGAGTTAAAATCTGTAAAATAACATAAAAATTAGGACAAAAGAAAAACAAATAAAGGGAAACATGCAAGCATCATCGCAAGAAATGACAGAGGTAAATGACCACCAACCAAGACGTCACCGATAACGGCGGAGAACACACAACCACCCTGTTCCATCTCTCTCTACATGCCATCGACACCATCACTGACACTCAAAGGAGATGGGTAAGCTGGTGGGGAGGCGAAAATCAAAAGGGTGACAAAACACACACCACCCTCGCCAAAAAACGACGAAGACAAATGGTCTTCGGTCGACTTAAACCCACCGACTGTGACAACGAGACACCACCATTTTCCCTTCTCTCTCTACAAGGCATTGCCCGGATAACCAAGAAACACCGAAAAACCTAGCTAAATGGGGCACCACAGAAAACTACGCAAAGACACGTCATCACTCCCAGTGGAGACGGCGGAGGTAAACGATCACGCTTGACCCTAGGACCGCCAACAACAACAATATGACAACACCATTGAAACCCTTCGTTTTTTTCAATACATCAGAGGCGTCTTCAAGAAGCATTGATGACAACATTTAGAAGCGGGGGCTCATAAACAAGATGCATCGGGGAGTTGTACAGCACACAAACCAAGTTATAAAACAATGTTCTTAATTTTTTAGTTAACTAGAAAACTTTATTCGAGAAATAAACCTCTAACACATTAAATCATTTTTTAACGGTAAATGTATAACCCTGCTTTGAAGGATATGTGTTATTTTAATCGAGCCCACCTATCGTTTTCCAGTCGGACCGCACCCCTAACCCCTTCAAGAGGAACTCATTGCTAAAAATACCTACCGTCTCAACTCTAAACATTTTATTAAGAGTAAGATTTAAACCCATGACCTACTTTTTATATTATCTAAGGATCATTGTTAACACATTAAATCATTTGCAACTCAACTCGGTTTTACCCGGTCTTCATCGAACCTAAAACCCTGAGTTGAGTCATCTTCTCTTCTGTACACACCATCGTTTACGAGATCATGAGATCGATCGGACGCCATTTTCGACCTCTCACCAACCCTTTCGAACGAACCATCACCAGTTCTTCATCTTCTTCTGAAACCCTTTGCAGAGCCCCAAATCTTGAAAAAACTTTCTTCAAATCCCAAGACAGTGAAGAAAATCTTGTAAAAAGACTATTACGAGAAAACAAACATGAAGAAGCTGTTATAAAATTGTGCGAACGATCCCGTTTAACAGAAGCAATTCAAGTGCTTGATCATATTGAACGCCCCTCTTCGTTAGTCTACTCTAAACTTCTCCAGCTTTGCCTTCAACAGAAAGCCCTCGAAGGCACCAAAAGGGTACATGGGCATGTAAAGAGATCTGCTTCTTTACTGAGGGTATCTAGCTTCAATCGAATTGTTGATATTTACTGTAAATGTGGGAGTTTGGTGGATGCACGTATGGTTTTTGATGAAATGCGTGAGAAAGATTTGTGTTCTTGGAATATAATGGTATCTGGGTATGCAAAAGCTGGACTGCTTAAAGATGCAAGGATACTGTTTGATGAAATGCCTGAAAGAGATAATTTTTCATGGACTGCAATGATTTCAGGATACGTTCACCATGGGCTTCCTAATGATGCATTACGGTTGTGTAGATCAATGGCGAAAGACTATAATGTTAAGTGCAATAAGTTTACGGTGTGTAGCGTGCTTGCAGCTTCGGCTGCAACTCAGAGTTTAGCTATTGGGAAGGAGATTCATGGTCATATTGTGCGCATGGGGATAGATTCTGATGCGGTTGTTTGGAGTGCTTTATCAGATATGTATGGGAAATGTGGGAGTTTAGATGAAGCTAAACATGTATTTGATAAGACGTCAGATAAAGATGTTGTTACATGGACGGCAATGATTGACAGGTGTTTCAAACATGGGAGGAAGGACGAAGGCTTTCACCTGTTCTCAGAGTTGTTAAAGTCTCGAAATAAACCTAATGAATTTACATTTGCTGGAATATTAAATGTATGTGCACTTGATAACCTGGATCTTTAGGCAGGCAAGTGCACGGGTACATGGCACGCATTGGGTTTAACGAATCATCGTTTGCAGCAAGTGCTCTAATACATATGTACTGCAGGTGTGGGAACATAGAGATTGCAGATAGAGTCTTTAAGTGGATACCAAAGCCAGATCTAGCTTCATGGACTTCATTAATCAATGGGTATGCTCAAAACGGTCAACCTGATAAATCTTTAAAGTTATTTGAATCACTACTTGAGTCTGGAATTAAGCCTGATCATATAACATTTGTTGGGGTTCTTTCGGCTTGTACACATTCAGGGTTGGTTGATAAGGGGCTTGAATATTTTAATTCTATAAAAGAAAAACATGGGTTGGCTTATACTGTTGATCACTATGCTTGCGTGGTTGATCTCCTTAGCCGATCAGGCAGATTTAGTGAAGCTGAAGACATGATTAAGAAAATGCCCATGAAAGCGGACAAGTTTTTATGGGCTTCTTTACTTGCTGGCTGTAGAATTCATGGAAATCTTGATTTGGCAAAAAGAGCAGCTAAAGAATTGTTTAAGATAGAGCCTGAAAATGCAGCCACTTATGTCACTCTTTCCAACATTTATGCAGCTGCGGGTAAATGGGCTGATGTGGCAAAAATCCGGAACTTGATGGATGTTAATAAAGTGGTGAAGAAACCAGGACGAAGTTGGACTGAAATTAAGAGAAAAGTGTACACATTCTTGATGGGAGATACATCAAACCCAAGATTAAATGAAATCCATGAGTTATTAGAAGAATTGCAAAAGAAGATTAGGGAGGAAGGTTATGTCCCGAAGACAGATTATGTGCTTCATGATGTAGAAGATGAGCAAAAGGAGCAAAACTTGTCATATCACAGCGAGAAACTTGCTATTGCATTTGCAATTCTTGTTACTCCACCAGGGACTTCGATAAAAGTTTTTAAGAATTTGAGGACTTGTGTTGATTGTCATACGTTTATTAAATATGTCTCTAAACTTGTTAGTAGGAAGATTATTGTTAGAGATTCGAGTAGGTTTCATTGTTTCGAAGATGGGAGTTGTTCATGCAATGACTATTGGTGAGATTACTTAATTCATTATTGGGAATCAAGGAGGCTGCATGGTGCCATATGATAGCACTGATGATGTGTTTTTATTCTAGTCTGGTATGCAACTATTGGATTCTGAGTGTGTAGATGTTGATGCCTTCATATTTGAAGTAAAAAGGAAGAAAGCTGAAATTTATGCAGGGATGTTTCTTGAAATGTGGATGCCGATTTTGCCCCTTTTGGTAATTCTGATTTCACATTTATCTCGTGTTGCTGTGATGAAAACAAAGTACCTTTGTAAGTACTAGGGCTGTTACTTATGGAACTGCTGCTTCCCTTGGTTTCCCTCAACAGGTTTCTAAACATTAATTAATTTGATAGTATTTAAATTGTCAACTTTATAGATTAATTTTTGCTTTTTTGTAGGTTATCCGATCAATGGTAAGTTCTCATGTCCGAGCCTTCAATACATGATATTGTCGTAACCTCATCAGAAACTCGAACAGCAGTCCTCTTGACATCACATGGTAAGTAATAAGCTATATAGTGTTTAAGCTCCAAAACTGTTGTTTTTTACTGTAAACATCAGTGAGACACTTTTGCTAGGAAAAAATAGCCTTGAATATTAGCCATAAGTTTGACTCGGATTCACTGTCCGAATTTGAGACTAAACCATGCTCTGATTGTTACTTCCAATGTTCTTCAGATTTACCAGTTTGGTCATGTTCCTATTCCAGTATTTGGCATTCTAGTTACAATATTACTCTACAGTCTTGAGGTCACCATCCATGAGCGGTTGTGCACATTCATCAAGTTGTATGATTGGCTTGGTTAGGCTTGGCTAGTTAACATCCTTGATCGAGTTAAGCTCAAGATAGGGGTTGAACTTCATCCTTGATTATTTTTATGGGGTTCATTAACCATTAAACCAAATCACCCAAACTGAAAACAAATAATCGGTCTGTTTGAGGTTTATACGCTCTAGATTCACGAATCGAAACTTGACAAGGTTTATACGCTCTAGACTCACGAATCGAAACTTGAAACTTGTCGTGTAAACAAAACCAACCTGGTCGAGGATTATTTATTCTTTTTTCAGAATATGCAGATATGGTTATCATCTTTATTGGTCGAATATGTAGATATGCTTTTGCGAATTTCTTAAGGGAACCAATTTAAACAGCCAAACAGAATATTTCTCTTGTTTGACGACCAACCAACCCAACTAGTTTAGTTTGTTCTTTTCAAAATCATAGTTAGTGGTTCAACCTGTAATATTCATCAAAATCGGCCGAAATAACCGAGTTGTAAACTTCTTACAAGGACGTGATATGTGTCCTTAGGAGAAGGGATAATTTTGTCTGCGTCATAAGGATGCTCAAAAAGTACATAATTACTTATGTTATATAATAATTACGTTAGTTATGGTTATATTTGCATGCAACGATAATTATTCAATTTATAAAAAACAAGTATGCAAGTTGCGCTATTTATACAAGTTATCCTTATAATTATGCCCGCTAATGACTCAACTTATAAAAAATAATTACTCAAATTATATGATAACTATGCAAGTTATAATTATAACTACTTAAGTTAAGTTTATAATTACGTTGAATAATAAGCACGCAGGTTATATGCATAATATATAGACGTATTTTAAAGATAGTTGATTTAAAAAGTTATAGCAAGACTATACTGAAATTAAAAAGAATGCTTGATTTTATAATATTGTTATTATTTTTAAATAATGTTGTATAAAAGTTATATACATTAAAAAAAAGTTAAAAAAATTCAGCAGTCGTAAGTTATTTTCAATTTTAACCCCCTTATGTGAAAATTGTTTATATCAGGGTGATAGATCTAGATCTAGATGGGTTTGTAACGGTTCAAGTTGGAACCTTTGAACCCGTTTTTAGTTATTTTTCTAATTTTTATTTAATATTAGAAAAACATAATTACCAATACCTATTATAATATATCTTTTTCATGAAATCCTTTTTTATGGTATAACTAAATATTGTAAAATGTTAAGTAAAAACAAATAAATTTCAATTTTTATTTACTTGTTATCCTATATATTAAAAAAGGAAAACGATGAGCAGGTAATTTTGGTATTTCCTTCAAAACCTGAAAAAGACAAAAAGAACCTTGCCCTCTCTCTCTCTCTTTTTGATGGAGCTATTTGTTGGTAATAATGAGGGTTAAAATACTTGATATTTACTTCATTTTGGTAATTTTGGTAAAGTCTACTTCCTTTGAATGTTCCTTTGTGTGTTTCATTTACAAATACTTGGGTGTATTGTCATTTGAGGCCAATATGCCTAAATCTACGCTGGACTTTAACTACAATTGGAATTCGAATTCCAAGTGGAAGAAGCCATTCTATTTTTTTAGCTCCTAAATGAACATATTTTTTTCATTGGCGTTAATTGATTTTTGATATGTGGTTCTTAGAAACTAGTTTTTGTTAGCTACTTAGCTTGAGTATGTTATGTTGTGGGTTTTTAACTCAAGAGGTTAAGGTGCATATCATATGTGTAGCCTCTCAATAAATATATCAATAGTTTAAGGTGCATGTTTAACTATCATGCTCTCAGGTTTCTTCCTAAGATTTTAAGAAATGGCAATGAGGTTGATTGTAAGTCTCGAGAAACCTTTACGTGGTTTTAAGGTTTTAAGAAAGATTGAAAGTTCATTGTCAAAACTAAAGGAAAGATCCGTTCTGTATTGTTTTTGTTTTTTTTTCTATCTAAACTGTTATGAATTTTGATTGGGTGAACCAGGTGTTGTCAAAAAATCGATTAGTGTGAAGTAAGAAGATGGTCTAAAGGATGGCGGAATGTTATCCCGGGAGCATAAGATTGATGACGAAGATGCTGGTAGTTTAAAAGTAATTATAAGCCAAAATTTGATCATCTAAAATGAAAATTCACTAGCATCTGTAGGAGTAATAATGACATGTAAGAAAATTAGCTAGCTTCTCTTAGGGGGCGAGACCACTTTGTTCAAATTAACTTAAGAGCAAGTGACATATAGTTTTGGTATATCAAAATTATATTCATCACTAGAATTATATTCAGATTTAACCTTTGTATATTTTTACCTAAAACTAATTTCTTACATTCTTATTTTTATGTACGTGTTCGGACGGATACAAGTCATGTCAAATATAATTCATACCCGTACTTTTTATATACGTTTCGAGTTAGTCTACGTTTCAACGTAGATTTGGTTTGGAAACGAGCCGGATTAAATATAATACGTTTTGATCATTTAATGGTATAATTGATGTAAATTAAATTCGGAAACGAGTCTTTGTTTATTTTAGTATATACTTTATCACGACGCGTACGCCGCCGCCGCAACGCACCGCAGGTAAATAAACTAGTTGAATTTAAGAAATTGAGAAACAATTGTAATACATTAAAGATGACAGTAAATTGTAATACATTTTGTTTTTGTGGCTAGCTATATATAAGCATTGTGATGCTCCCATTAATTACTCGGATGAAAGTGGATCTAGTCATGATATGTTTGCAACCTAAAAGATTAAAAACTTCGAAAGAGATAATCAGGCGGTATATATATATAACAGTATGGATAAAAAACATATTGTTGTTGGGGTTTATTTGTAGTCAAAACTGTTGTTGCATATTCTTTAGTATAAGCGAGTTTTCTATCGATCGGTAAGTGGGTGATATTCCTCGTGCTACTTCTTCCTGGTGTATTTTTGCCTCTAACTATTGATTGCCTTTAAACCTTGAAATATATTATATTTGTTCCATTGCGTCCTGATGGTGTTTTGAACAAAGCACATTGCCTCCGCTAAGGAGATAACTTTGGTCTTTTTAGTAATATGACCCTGCCGGTAATAGAAAAAGGGAATCCGAAGCTATGGCAAAATCTTAGACGACTCGTAAATCACTAGCTATAGCGGTTACTAAATCACTGGCCAAAGCTATGTTGAAGCTTGCTTGTTTGTTTATAATATTTTATTATTTTATCCAAAGTGAAATAATATTCTTTGGTATGTGGATACACAAACAATTCAAAAGTAATTGTATTCTTCATCATTTGCCACATATATGGACTACCAATGAACGGTAACGCAAAAATACAAACCCGTGAACCATGTGGATCAGCTAAATTCACATCACTTTCTTAGTTTCAAATTCTAAAATCAATTCATTTTAACATTTTTCCACATATTAAACTATGTCTAAGGGTATGACAACTTAAGTGTGTAAGACGTTGTTAGATTGTTTCTTGAATAAGCATTGTTAAACGTTGGTTATCTAAGTTGTCGCACGATAAACTCTCTAGAATCATGAACTTTGTTATCCTGTTTCGTACCACATTTACATCAAAATTTTAAATCTTTCCATCACTTGACGTTGTTGCTTGACCTGGAGGCGAAATGCCTTTCACCACATTACAATACGTTTATATGTGTTTTTTCAAAGTCAGATTGATTTCAACTTAAAAAACAACACCACATTTCTTGCATCAATTAAGCTTTCTACAGACTAGTAGACCGCTTGATTAACATTTCAAATGTTACAAAATTGTGTGATATCTTGTTGTTGGTAAAACCACAACAATCATTAAGCTAGTTGAAAAGGAACCAATACTTAATTTATGTTCCAATTGAGTTATTTAATTAATTTTAAAAGAAATTTGACGGTTGTAGAAGTTTTAAAAGATGAGCAATATTAAACTTGTGTAATTGTAGTTGTTAGAAAAGAAAAAAATTAAATTTATTTTTTCATTATAAGAACCTCTTATCAGATATTAAATTTGTTAAAATCAAACGAATTATTAACTGGAATATACATTAAAAAACTTGAAATCAACTGTACCAAAAAAACATTATATATCAAACAACTTAATTATTACAACTATGATAGTTTTACATTAAGCCTTCTCAACCAAACCGAATGAAGCACCATATCTATCAAATCATACGGCTTCGAAGGTCGATGAATAATAAAATGCCTTTGCACCTTCATCACCATCTTCTGCATCTTCATATAATCCTCCATCTCAACACCTTCTAATATCCTCTTAATCTCCGGTATCTTCTCCACCGGAACATGAACCGAAAACTTACTCCAATCAAGCACATCACTAAACGGCAACACGTAATGATCCGAAACGATCACCGGCACACACCCCGCAGCGATCGCCTCAACGATCCTCGGGCTCGCTACTTCATAACCACTTGGGCACAAACAAAACTTTGATTTGCTCAACAGTTCTGTGTAGTTTAGGGTTTTGGGGAGGTATGTGAAGACTTTGAGGTCATTGTCTTTGTTTAGCCATGTTTCAAATAGGTATTTTCTCACGTGCCCGTGGTTGCCGCCTGCGAAGAAGGCGAGGATTGATCGGTTTTCGGGTGGGAGTCCGGTGAGGGGTGGCCCGAGGCGCTCGTAAGGGATGTTGAGTTCGGGTAGGGAGACGTCTCGCTCAGGGTGGAAGCCTTCGGAGCGGTTGGCGTTGCAGAGGACTCGAATGAAGTGTTTGTAGAGCTGAGGGTTTGTTGCTGAAACATCAGGAGCCTGAAAGAAAAAACATGTTTGATAGAAATCGAGTGTAAATCTACGATACTTATGTTTACATAAGATCTTGGTAATATAAAAGAAAGTTATGAATGTCACTTGTTAAATTATGAATATCATTGGTTTGTTAGACATCAAGAGAAGCAAAAAACAACATTTTTGTAGAAGACTAATCAAGGCTCGGCAAAACATTTAAAGACTTAATGATAACGAATTCTGAAGACAGGTTGTGCGAAAGCCAGACTCACGCGAGATGAAGCTTCCACGTGACAACTGACTCCACGCGAAGGACTGGACCCGCGCGAATGGCTTAGCCGCGCGAAAAGCAAGTCGCGCGAGAACTTTGTGTTTAGTATAAATAGCTTAGTTTTCGTTTTGTAATAAAGCTTTTGTTCATTATTCACTTCTGTACTGTGCGATTTCGCACAAGACCTTTAATAGGTTGTGTTTATTCAATAGAAGAAGCATTTGTGATCAATTCAATTCTTATTTCAATCCAATCATGTTTACATTCCGCATTCATATGATTGAGATCGTGGTTTGACTGTTTCTTGGGAGATTTCACGGTTTTACAAATTTTTTTTGAAAACACACCCACGACTCAAGTTGCTAGACAACTAGAACAAGAGAATTAGTAATTTAAAATAACAAATTTATAGAAAAACACACCCATGATTTTTTCGTTTCATTAAAAAAAACACACACACATTTTAAACTCTAAACAATGACCCTCGATCTTTTATGCATATGTAACCTTAACTACTAAGAGAAAAAAAAAAACACTTAAACACACGTGAAATGACAAGCAGTCAAAACATTCAATACTATCCCAATATTTTATCTTGACTGAACTTTTTCACATGTGAACAGATTTCATCCTTTTCTTTCTTGATACACCCATATACACTCTTAATTCTAACATGGTTAAATTAACAGCATTATTATTATTTGGTGATAGTTTGGTACTTTGGTACTAAAAACTAATTTTTCAAACAGATAAATCTGCTAAAGTAGAATGATGAATTACATACCCAATCATGGCAGCTAACAAAGAAGTGATCAGCTCCACTGCTTCTATTCCAATAAGGGTACTTCTTAGATAGAACTCCAATGTAATCACTGACAACATCCTGGATGATTCGGCGATCATAATCAGCATGACTTCTGTAAAGATAGTGTCGAATGGAAACCACACTGACGGGGAGGAAGAACACGAGGGCTTCATCAGGGTTTCGTGAGAAAAAACGGCTTTTTGTACTCTCGATTTCATCCATGATTTGTCCTTCGCTCGAGTAGATGTTGTTCATCGGTCCTGCATGGAAAATAGGCAGTTCTCCTTCCTTGTATGCCCATATTTTGAAACTCTTCTCCATCTCTATGTGGCTCCTGCAATTATATACACTCATTGTTTAGTGGATTAATCATCATCTTAATTGGTTGATTTTGTAGCTAAACTAGAGTTGCACCTTATTCTACTTTATAGTATCTCTTGTTGAAAGAAAACTATAATATTTGTTAAACTTATGACTATGTAAATGTGTATATAACTAAGAATAAACATCGTGATCAAGATTAAGAATCTAGTCAATTGCTATGCACCAAAAAGTGCTATGAGTTAGAAGTAAGTTGTCTCTATAAAAGGATTTACACTATTGAAAAACAAAACTAATTAGAGAGAGTTTTGAAGTCATTTGTCACAACAAATTTCTCCATGAAATGCAAAACATGCAATTTATAATTTTACATATTTCTTAGTATATAAAAATGCCCTCAGTATATATAAAATTAAGTAAATTATAAAATCCATATGGAAGTGGCTAAAGTGGTCTTAAGACAACTTAAAATTTAAAAAGCTTTCCAAATAGTTAAGGTGTACCTTAGGCTTATTGGTTTTCCAAATACATAGGTTTTTTGTAGGTCTTTGTCTTACATTCAAGGCAAAATAGATTTTATTCTTTATTTTTTATTTATTTTTGGAACAGCAAATTTATTAAAACCAACAAGGCAAAATAGATGAAGTGTCAACTTGTATTCAACAATAGTCATCAAGTTTATATATTCCATAACATTCTTCAATTTATAGTTCTATTTTATAGTCAAATCATATATGTCACTTTTTTATTTTAATAAAACTTGTTAGTAATATGACAACATCTACCTTAAGCAAACCCTAGCTACTGTACGTGAAAACTTAAAAGATTAGCTCATCATACCAGCTTGTCCCTCCCCCATGAAATCATGTCTTATCAGAAAACATATTAAACACATGCATGGCTTCTTCTCAAAGATTTCAGTTTTAAAATGTAAAATTTTATGAACAGTTGCGAATGGAGCTACCGGACATCTGATCTTGCGCAAGACGTAAGATCTTATGCAAGAGCTAAGTCAAGCAACGGTGCGTTATTTATTATTTTATATTTTCTTGAAATGTTTATAACTTAGTATATTATCATATCAACATGCATAAAAATGAATATTTTACTCTTGATCTGTAGAACATCTTGATGACAAACTAACAATCATTCAAACGATTAATCGTTCAAGTCGCGCTTATAACTAACCCTCTTGAAATCGAACGCGAACCTACAAATGCTGATCAAGCTAAGCAATTGATGGTATAATCACATATGCATGAAAGAAAATAAAAAGTAGGGTTCAAGAACATAATTCTTAACTGATGAAAAGCATAAGGATTTCTGTAAACCGATCCTCTCGGTGTAAAACTTAGGTCTCTAAGACGCCACGACATCCTATACCTCCTCATTCGACTGGCGGCAAGTATGGCGGCACGCGCCCTCGACAACCGTTCCTCCACCGTCTCCTCTTTCTTGATCATCTTCCAACACACCCAAAACAAGAACCATTACGTAAGTTCATAATTAACCATTTTATGATCAACAAATACATAAACTTATTACTTACAATATTGGTGGTTGTTGGTAACGGTGGTGGCGCTGGAGAAGGGGGGTTTAAATAGGGTTTTAGAGAAGAAAAGGTGAAGAAATTGAATTGGGTGTTGAGGCAAACGACGAAGAGAATGAGGAAAATTGTAGTGTAAAAGAGTGGAGATTTGTAGGCGTTAATGCAGCCATCTGTCGCCATTTGGTGGTGGTGGTGGTGATGGTGGTGACGGTGGCGGTGGTGGTGGTGGTGGTGCAGCTAGGGTTTTTGTTATAGTAGTGATTGGTGGAACGAAAATATATGCACGTTTTCAAGTAACGTCAAACGAGGGAGCTTCATTCCATCTGTTTCCCCACAAAAAAGTCAAAATTAATTTATCATTTTTAATATCTTGTATTTTTAACAGTAAATTAGTGGTTAGTTACTAGTATTATCAGCTTAATTTTCTATCTTAATTTAATTTTTTAGTTTTTCCTTTACATAAATTTAATTATAAAAAAATAAGGTACTTTCACATATTTTCTTTCTTAATACTATAAATTACATATTTTCTCAAGAAATTAAATCAATTATATATTTTTCCTTGTTAGTACAAATAGATTATATATCAATTTATTTCATTTAAATTAACCTATTGGATGACTATGTTATCTTGTTTTTACTAAGAGGTTGTTTGGTAAAATTTGAATGGATAAATGTTGAATCAATAAGATGTCTAAATCAGTAAGTGTTAAACCAGTTTAAGTTTGTTTTGTTTGATCTCCGAATGTTTATCTCTGAATGAAACAAAAATTATTATTAACCCATAAAGCTCTTCAAAACATGAATGTTATCTTCTTTAAAACCCAACAACACAAATCATCTTTTCTTTCTGCTAAAACTCAATAACAGCAAGAAGTGATATCTACCCAACCCTAGAAGAAAAGGAGGAAAACAACAATTTGTAAAAATCATAGCCTCCTGTTCTCAAAAAAACAATTCATAAATTCATTTAGTGAGTGAAAATCCACCATCAGAAACCCTAGAAGAAAAAGGTTGCGATGGTGGTGACGAGAGGGACGCAGGGTCAGCCATGGTGAACCCGTCAGCCATGGCGAATCGTCGGACATGATGAAGCCCTAAAAACCCAACATAGCTCGCAGGGTCGGCCATGGTGAACCCGTCCGACATGGTGAAAACAAAGAAGAGGGTAATGCAATTGTGCCGGTGGAGCTCTTCAAAGGATTCTGTTTTGGAATTTGAAGAATCGCAGGGGTTTGAAGTGCAGAAATGATATGAAATTCTTGAATTTGGTTGTTTAGAAAATGAAATCGACGATGAGTTTGAACAAGTTTGATCATTTGAACCTGATAAGAATCTGGTTGTGGGGTTATTCCAAGTGCTGGTATATGTAGAGGTGGAAGTAGAAGAAGCCATTAGTGTTTGATTGAACAGGGATTATCTCAGTCAGATGGTACCTCAAATCTGACCCAATAATGACGATTCAGAGGCATTTTTCATTTAGACATGTCCCAACCAAACACGTATCTCAGACATATATGTCTGAATGGGGTCATTCAGACCCAATCAAACAACCCCTAAGAGATTTTTACATATTGATGTTTTGTTATTATAATTGTTTAATACTTTAACAATTGTATTTTGTATTTGGAGATATAACTTTTATTATCGTTGATTATTATTTTAAAATAAAATTTTAAACTTTTATATTTGGGGTTCTAATTTTATATTTTAGAGTAAATTACACTTTTCATTATTTAGTTTTATAGTAAATTTCAGTTTTCATCCTTAAACTAAATAAATTACAATAAATTTTCTTTATGTTTAAAAAAGCTTGCACGTTTTATCATTTTCTCTAATGAACGTTAATTTTTTACATTAAATGGGTGTGTGTGCTTGTCAAATAAGGGCAAAATTATAATTTTATATTTAATTTAAACAAATTATAAACCATCATCTTCATCACCCCTATCTTCATCGCAATAAACCACCTCATCACCGTCCATTTTCATCACCGTAAACCACCTTCATCACCCCATATACATCACTAACACCATTAGACACCATCTTCGTCACCATAAACCATCTCCATCATCCCATCTTCAAGACTATATATAAACCACCTCCATCACCTCATTTATGTCACCAACACCACCAAACACCATCTTTATCACCATAAACCACCTCCATCACCCCCATATTTATCACCAATAACCACCTCCATCACACATCTACATCATAAACACCACCAGACACCATCTTCATCACCATAAACCACCATTACCGTCACCCATCAACCCCAACCTACGACTAGCCAACAACCACCATCGTCACCTCCATCACCTTAAACCACCATCCCTTTTATCATATCCAAGGTTTATGAATTTAGAGACACTATTCATCCTTAGGTTCTACATTGGCGGCGAGGAATGTGTGCTTGCCGAAGGGGATGGGTGGTGTTGGTAGCCGAATGTTTCAAAGAGGGATGGTGGATCTTAGTTAGGGTTTTGGGGAAGGAGGGAAGGAGAAGAGAAGAAAAGAAAAGGAGGTAAAGAGAGAGATGTGCGTGTTATATTTATTTTTTATTAAATAGGTAAAATGATCATATCACCCTCATGTGCAAGGCACATGATTGAATTTAACGAACAAATTTAGCATCTGTTAGAATAAAAGACGAAACATGCAAGTTTTTTTAAACGTAAAAGATGTTTACTGTAATTTCCTTAATTTAAGGACGAAACCTGAAATTTGTTATAAAACTAAAGAACGAAAAGTGTAATTTACTCTTGTTTTAATTTAAGTAGAATTCTCGAACTTAATAAAATATGTGATTGATGTTCTTAAGAAAAAAATATGTAAAAATAACTTAGTAAATATTATAGATACAATAACCATTCAATAACTAATTTTAAGAAAATGAGTAAATGTGTAAGAGCATTCACATCTCGTTTTCTATTTTTATGTGAGTGGATAATATATTATAGGTGATGGTTGTGAGTGATTGTAAGTAAATGAGAAATAAAATTTATGGGGGTTGTACATTGATTCCCCATATTTGAGGAATCACTGGGAAATCACGATACAACCCCATAAATAGTTTAATATTTTAAAAAGTGATTGTGAATGGATGAGAGAATAAATTAGACCCGGCAATGCTAACCCGTTTGCTTTCAATTGGGTTGATTTGGGCTTTAATCATAAAGGTATGAGTTAAGATGGGTTAGTTATTATTTTTAAAGGGGTTAGGGTGGGTAATTATAAAAGTTTAGGAGAAAAGAAATGGGTTAAGATGGGTGGTGCTAAATACCCTTAACGGGTCAAGATGGGTCACTATTACGTTTGGCTTTGAACCCTTCTCCACATGTTCATTCGTCCTATCAAATATCCAGATCCCATTCTGCAAAAATCATCATTAATGATTAATCCTCCATTTTGATTCAATACTTCACGTATTACCATTTTTTTATCCTTAATCATTGTTTAATATTGTTTTCCTTCAAATTCAACCCATAATTATCCTCTATATGAATGTAATATTCAACCAGAAGTGGTGTAGTTGTTTCTAATCATTGTGTTGACACAATCACCAAGGTTTCAGATATAAAAACGCGTAACTTCATCCTCCAATGGCATTAGATCGGTTTTGAAGGAAGACTCTACTCGTCGTGGAAACTCAAATTCGTTGTCAAAACCCAAGACCTTCACCAACGTCTTCATCGCCATAACCGACGTCGACGTTCGGCTATGCGCCATTATTTTGTTAAATTTAATCTATTAGTTTAGAGTGAAGCTATGCATTTTCAATTGATAAACAATAATTTCAATGCATAATTGGTTAATAGATGATTGAATTTGAATAGTCTTTTTGTTTATTAATTTAATTTTAAAAACATAATATAACTACCGCATACCTGTGGGAATTTATAACAACTTAGTGATGAAGACATGGATTTTGATTTGATCGGAAGTGATGCTCTAAATCCTTATTGTATACTAATACTATCTAGAATGCAGCCTATTTGAACTTTATGTATTGTTTTCAATTTTTAGACTTTTGACTCATTCTGACCCGAACATATATTTATCCGAATCCAACCTGACCCTGACCCATCTTGACCCGTTTTTAAATTGGCCCATCCTGACCCGAACCCGTTCTAACCCGAACCCATTCTGACTCGTTACACTACCCGACGCAACCCGCCCGTTTTGCCGGGTATAGAATAAATGTAATAATAAAAGTATAAAAAAATATTATTTAATTAAAAATAAAAAAGAAAAAAATAAAGTTTTTAATGTAATTATAAGTATGAGGAAGAATGATGGGTTGTGAATGCTCAATTATATGCTTTAGAAAGAAGAGGGAGGCAATGAGAGGTGGCAAGAGAGGATTAGGGTTTTGAATTTTCTACTAGTGTAATCTTAATAAACATAAACCCATATTTATAACAAACTATAATCTTAGTGAACAATAACTGCTTAAATTATCTTAATCGTCATTATAACATAATCTATTTGCTAACTAATTAGTAAATCATCAACATTCTGATAACTTATCTACCTAATGGTTTAAGGAAAAGTTTGGAGGTTTTACATCTCTTAAAGATCTAGGGTTTAAACATTAACATTAGCGTATAATTAATAACTTGGTATTACTAACTATCAACTACTAACCTTTCATTTAAAAAAAAAAAATTCTAATTATCAATACATTTAACTATTCATAATCTCATTACAAAAAACTAAATATTTTATTCATGATAATATAATTATTTCACAAATTATATAAATTAATCCATATGTCGTTATTTTTGTTTATTTAATTTAACTCTTTAAAAAGCTTTAATATTTGTTGTTCATGTTGTAACTGTATGGATTATATCTTAATAGACTAGTTGCAAAATTATTAGATGTCATTACTTGTGCATACTGTTGGCAATAATCGGAACCATCGTTACCCGCTAAGAGCTCTAAGAAAACGCCACTGCCTATGTGTTCTGGCTTCCACTCAACTCGACTTATAACTCGTAATTTGAAAACTTCTGGTACTTTTTGAAACTGTATTACCAATCACTTTCATAACACAATGGACCACGAACCCTATCTTACACACCATCAATTAAACTTAAAGTTGGGAGATCTAGAAAAATGTGCCAAAGTTTAGCAGCGCATACATCTTTAATCAACGTAAAAGTAGTACTAAAGAAGTCAATATTTTGAAGGAAGTTAGTAAAAATATCGCCTTGAAACTCACTTGTTTTTTTACTCATATGGCGGTTTGAGATATTCTAAACAATTTCTCAAAAAAGAGTAAGTGTCCAAAATGATTCACTAAACTAGTGGGTCGAAATGACCAACACATCCAACTCCAATGATCATATTAAAAGGTTTCGGATGCACATTGTCATGTTAACCTCGACGCTAAGGATGTCAAGCTAGAGCTGCAAGAACCACAACGCCCCCGTCTAGGGGAATAAAAGTAAATAAGCACCATCGTCAACTTAAGCAAAATAAGATATAAAAGAAGTAATGGGTAAGTTGGGCAAAATCAACTGTTACTTATAAAGAAATAAAAAAAAAAAAAAAAAAAAAAAAAAGCCCTAAGCTAGCTGAGAGAAAAGGCACCTAAGACGCAAGCGCACACAAAGATTTTAAAATTTTAATGATCGGCATCGATCAGCTTTCCAGATCAGTGGATCTATTACTTTAATGTTTAATCATGTTTCATGTTTTCTTATAAGTTTTTAGCAAGTTTATTTTTGAAATTAGTAGATACTAGTATTCATGTCCCACGTGTTGCGATGGGGAAGTAAAACCATTCTAAGTAGTATCAATGTCACACGTTGCTAGCAACCACCTGCACCAGAAAAGCTCGTAAAACAAAAGAATTAAATCCAATGAAAAACATATGCAAAAACGTTAAACTATGCACGTGCATTACGGCGTGTTAATATGTATAAATTAGACCGAAACGTAAAACACAACACGCTCATTAAACCAAAAAAATGTAAACTCGAAAAGTTTAGACCGAGACGTAAAAAGAAAGACTTGTAAAACAATAAAAGTAAATGAGACTAAAGTTGAAAGTGAAAAAAGATGTTAGTGTTAAATGTAAAGGTTAAAAAGTATAGGGTTAAAGTAAAAAAAAATAAAAAACAAAATAAGGTACAATCTACAAAGCATATAATACAAACCATAATTTACAATTAAGTTGATAATTAGTATTATATAAATTATTTAAATTTAAATTATAAAATTAAAAAGATGATTGAGAGATTAAAGATGGGTATACGTGTATAACATAGTTTGAAAGAAATACATTGAAATGTAAAGGATGACTATGAATATACGCTAGGTTATCATACAAAACGATAAAAGACAGAAAATAGATATAATTTTTTTTAACGACCAACGAATAATTTTTAAGTCCGATCACCCGGGTAAACCTATTGGCGAAAGACCACCCACGCCCGCGAACACAGACATCGCTGGTGACCCGGTTCGCCCACCATTCCAAGGGAAACCCTTCACCTAAAGGCCCACTGTGGTAAAACTCTTGGCCTACTTGGAGCATATTGCATCTAGTGAGATTTCAACCCATGACCTCCACTTTGGAATGTAATAGGGTGTCTCTTCTTAAATGAGTTGATCTAAGACTCATTGGCAGAAAATAGGTATAATAAATTAGAAATCGTTAATTTGGTGGTTGGTTTTCAGGAGTTCGTTCGTAGCTTCAGGCGTGAGTTGGTCAAACTGTTACTTCCCAACCATATAAAAATTCGTTCATAGTTTTAGGGGATTTTTCCTACGAAATAGAAGTATTTTATTTTTTTTTGTAAGGCACGAAATAGAAATATTAATTTATAGTTCTCTACGTTTGTTCATGTTAACAAAAACCAATCTTCTAACTTTTTAGACATCCTATCATTTTCACACTTTCTTTTTATTATTATAGTCAAATTGGATTTTGATAATCCAAATTATTACCTACTAACCGATAATAATTCATACTATTAATTTGATCAGTGATACTTTTAAGTTTTACTTTTATAACCACAACAGTTCCACTGACATAATTTTCAAATTTTTACGCTTGATTTGTACCTATTTTAGTCTCAATTTAGCTTGTATGTTTTTTTCTTTTCGTTCATAATTATTGTTACGAACCGAATCGAGTCCAAATCAAACGTAAAAAATTGAAAATTATGTCACTGTGACCGTTGGTAATAAAAGTGAAAATTGAGAGTGTTATCGGCCATATTGATAGTATGGATTATCATTGGCTAATATGTAATAGTTTGAATTATTAAAATTCAATTTGCCTATTATTTTAACTAGTTTTTTTACTTAACTTGTTTGAATTGTTAATCCGAATAATTGCGTATTTATACTTGTGTAATTATTTATATTTAACCCATTTGAATCTATTTATTTTTATATCCTTTTTTATATTTGAACCATGTGACCTATTTATTTATGTCGTTCGTTTAGGAGAGAGTTAATTGGGTTCTTGAGGTGAAGAATTTGTTTGAATCTGACAAATTGATGAAAAATGGTGGGTTATATTATTTTGTTAGATCTTGTGGTGTGGTTGATTCCGTGATTTGTATATTTAATTACATTTATATAAAATGAAAACTAATAGAAAAGGGCATCTTATAGGAACACGTTTTTCAATTTTCTAAGCTAAAAAATACAACTTTTAAACATGTTTTCTAGTTTTCCTTGTAAAACTTTTGTGGAGATGAAAAAAAACTAGTTTTTCTAAAAATCAGAGAAAGTTATTAAGAAAATTTCCTATGAAAATAACAAACAAACAAACAAACAAACCCAGTATATCCCATTCAAGAGCAGGGTCTGGTAGGAGTAGGTGGTGGCAAGTCTTTCCTTTATCCAGATAGGTAGAGAGACCGCTTCCAAAGAGACCCCTGACTCGATAAAAAATTAAGAAAATTCTTGCAAATTTTACAAAAGAGTTATCTGATCATCCATCATTCTAAGAGGATATCATGATGTTAACGTGATCTGCTTCCCTACTAAAATGTTGTGAATTTAAATCTTGCAAACTATATGCGTGATGATTTTAAAACTAAATTAGCTTGTGTTGAGTAGTGTGTTCACCGGGTAAAAAATTCTAATCATTCACCAATGGATACCATTTATGTTTTAATCTTTTAACCAAATAATATACGCCAAAAGAACTTAAGTTATACTGTTAATAAATAAGATGTTATTTGTCCACTTTTCACTTTTATTAAATTAAAATGTATTTATTAATTGAAATACACTTCAAATTCACATGTTGCCATCTTTTTAATAACCAAATAATCTTCAAATCCACATGTTGCCATCTTTTTAATAACCAAAATAATAACTAAACTTTATAAAGGGTGGAGGGTAGTGTAGTGATGGAGTTGCTGTATTCTGATAGAACAAAGACTCGTGAAATCATCAAAAACACTTCTAATTTTCAAAGACAGTTCTAAGAAGAAATTGTATTTATATTATTATTCAGGACAAGATAAGAAGCTTATACAACATTTGTCTTTGCATATAACATATGTCGATCTTTAGTTTCATCTTGTAAAATTTGAAATAAACCATCGACTTTCTGGTTTAAAAATCTGATCTTACCGGTTGTTCTTCTAAGGCTCTAAATAATATGAAAGAAGTGGATACCGATCGATTTAAACCTTTCAAACTTGTAATTTTGCCATTGCTTGAAGTACTTGATCCTTCTTGCATTCTTCAACTTGAACAACAGTTGGCATATCGGATGTAATAACATGTTCTAGAGGATAGCTTCTGTTGCTGTGAAGTTTGCGCGCTTCATTACAAACTCCATTTATCACCACTGTTTTATGTATCCCACCACGTAAACATTCATAATCAGTGTCCCCATAATCTCCCACGATAACTACAGTATTCGCCAAGTTCATACCCCATCTTACATACAAGTACCTGAAAATACCATCTTTTAGTAGCAATCCAAATCAAAGTTCATAATCAATCCTCACCAGCATGCATGCATACTATTAGATTGTAAATAGTTTAAGATCCGAAGTATTGTCCTATATATCCATATGTGCATGTATACTGTCTTGTCAGATGTATCGATTAGAAATATTTTTAATCTTTGATTATGCATACCTTAGAGCCTGCGCTCGCGAAGCAACCAAGGGTATCACATTCAACTTTGTACCATTTTGACAATATACAGCCTGGCATCTAAGAGATTGTTTTCTCAAGAACTCGCGAAGATCCTTCACAGGTGGTATCTAACAAAAGAAACAAAACAAACTAACCTGATATTTGAAGTTTGATTATAGTATGTTTGACTCAAGAAGCTGTTTTCATAAAGGATACAGATTTGATAACTTACAGATTCTAAGTCTTTGATTTTGAATGTAAAACAATGTCTGGATTCAGAATCGCATGCCACAACAAGTTCTTTATCTTTTTTTCTTCCTCCAAGAGAAGAGGCCCAATGAACTAAACTGTTCTTTAAATGATCTCCACCCCAACGATAATCGATATGTGAAGAATAATCAGAATCGACGACAAAAGGAAGACTTTTGGGACTTCCTTCACTACCGGAAGAAGGATAATAGATATCACTACCACTGTTGCAAATCAAAGCATCAAATTCTGAAAAACTGAGTTTACTAGATTCCATAAAGGAATGAATCTCAGATATTGATGAAGCTGTTGATAATATTAAGCCTAAATTTTCCCCTTTCTTATTCACTCTCACAATTTCAAAAATCATATTTATAATCTCCAGAAAATCTTTAGTCAAACCACAGTCAACAGCCACAACAAAAACAGTTTTCTTCCCCCTCAACCCCGGGAACTCAATTGTATCTTGTGATCCAAATCTTGTTAAAGTTTCTGCCTTATTTCCTCCTGGTTTCTCCTTAGAAGGCAATTTAGCCAAATTTTCGAGCTTTTTCCCGACACTAGATTTGCTTTTTAGTGGCTGAGAATTCATGTCTGAATTTTGAGGATTGTCAGCGCTTCCATGATCGTTTATAACACCATCTAATGAAATCTTTAAGTCGTTTAGATCTCTTAGTGAGTCTTCAGGAGAATGTGACTCTGCATATTCGTATCCAACTGCACAACTTTCCCATTGTGGATGACGTGGCCTGCAACAAGCTATTCGGGCTAGATATGTTTTGCAATGCTCAGGCCATGAGAAAAGATGAATATTTTTTAAACCGTTCTGTTTACATCTCAACCAAAGTTGTTTATCTGCTACCAGTTTCAAAAGTGCATCTGCAATGGACTGCTGATTGTGTGGGTCTACCAGTAACCCGTTATCAAGAGCCTGTTGCATTTTATATTAATCATTAGAAACAAAGAAATATAGTTGATTAAACTTTAATCAAATAAAAAATGATTTCCTTCAAGCAAAGGTGATGATCTCAACCAATTTACAGATGAGCAGGATCTCTAATGGTTCAAAAGAGTAAAATGAAAAGAAGTTACAAAAAAGAGAAACTTCTTAAATGGGTCGAACCAGTTGAATGTTGCTCAATGTGTATTTTTAATGGATGCAACATACTAAACTGGTTTTTTCAAAATTTAGATTGTTATTGTAATGATATAGGACATACTAATATTTATAAAAGTTTTAAGTAATTGGGCAAAAGGTGTTACAGGTCATAGAATCTGACCAGGCCCGTTCCCAAACTATATGCTTTGACTCGTTACCCAACTTCTTTGACCAGCCAATTTACCACCTCTACTGTGAATCAAGAAAAACACACCTTCTTAATATCAACTGGACCTCCGTTTTTAGTAGCGACCATAGGTAAACCATATGCTGCTGCCTATTCAGAATAAAGATTCATATTGGACCATGTTCTAAAGTTGAAACTTTAATTTGATGCTCAAAAGTCAAATGGTTACTTTATAGGAGCATAAGTGTAACTGTGCAAGGCAGAAAAGATATGAACCTCTATTAAAGTGAGACCAAACGGCTCAATGAATGCTGGATTGATGAACACACCCTACAGGTGTATGAAAAGAAAATGTCAAAAGGCAAAACTTCAATATTAGAACATATTAGCTGAATGTATTCATTTTAATTCGCATTTTCACACATTTAAGAATATCACAGAAATAGTAATACCTTGGTCCTGGCTGCTAGGCGATATATATCAGGAACTTCAGATTGCTTATGGTGTTTTGGATAAGAAACTTGACCATACATATCATACTTGTCAATCAACTTCAAAATCGAAAGTAAAACTGCTGAATTTGTGGCAGACATTTCATCAATGTTATCACGATTTCCCATTATCAATGTCTGTCAAGTACACAAAGGTAAACAAACTAGTATTACATGAACAAATAGGTAAGAAAAAAGAAAAACGTACAAGGTTTGCAAGATCCCTCAATGCACGGCACTCCCCAAAAGCTTTGACCAGAGTAGTCAAATTCTTTTTTGGGTCAGGTCTGGCAAGAGCCAGGATTATTGGCTTGTGTGGATTAGTGAAGAATCTTGTTATCTGCCAAATGTAAAACCGAGAGTCATTGTGAGATTACATATTTGTTGTTTTAAGATCTTAATTGCATTTAGACAGTTAACAAACCTCAGACCAAACAGGTGGGTTTGGAGTTGTTGGACCATCTTGATGTAGTTCTGAATCATCGTCTGCACCACCACTGTTTGGAACAATATGCTTAAACTCCATTCCAGGAGGTATTACCTAACACCATTATTTGTTTGAAATTATTAGCATAACTAAAGTTGGACTGAGTAGGTTTCAGATAGAGAATTCAGTAACAATGTATTTCTTCATAATCAACACGCAATATTTCCTAATAATGTGAAAGTTAGAGAAAAATGCTCAAGGTCAATCCAACCTAACTAGCCCATTTTGAAATTAATATTAAGCATGGAGATACTTACGATTGGACGGGGCATGAACCTGCCAAAACAGCTCACATTCCGTCTATTCCTGGCTCTTAGTTTTCTCTCAAGAACAGGATCAAACGCATCATACAAACCCCATTGCTCATCTATCTCTTGCTTAGTACTAGTAATAATCACTTCTGATGTATCAACTGTTATCTCCTCAGCTTCAATTCTCCTCATTATCCTATAAGTTGCATTGATATCATCCTTCGACTGTCGCCCTTGTTTCAATATCTGTTCAAGTTTATCACGCCCAAGCGAATGGCCAGTAAACAACATTGGGACATTTAAAGCACCGGATAAAAGAGCAGCTGCGTTTCCAGCATCTGCATAATGCCCGTGAATCGAAGCGGGCCATACAGGCTTCCCATCACCAATTTGCTCACTTAAAACCTTGGACATTTGTAAAATGTAGCTTAATGCACCATCAACAAACTCAGGAATGTGAGGCCAGAGGAGCTCTTTAGGGATATATTTGTCTTTTGGACCAAAAGGTATACGAATAATGTATGCACCACTACTCTCGCCACTTTCACAGTCATCAGCGTTAAGTGGACTTAACATTTCAGTTGGTTCACCATATGACCAGTCAACACCAGGTGCTGATACTTGTCTAGTCAGCAGATCTACTCGATAAACCCCGGGCATTGCACCTAATGCCCTTGCTAGTTCTACTACATACTTCACCTGAAATTCAAATATGTTATTACAACATTATGATACTCTGTAGTTACTGCTGATAAGGTATTAATCAGCATTTACTGCTGATAAGAAATTCATCAGCATTGACTAAATGGATGAACAAATTCCAGAAAATTAATGTTACCTGTCCACCTGTATCAGAATCACGGCCTAGCTCCATATTTTCACCACGAATAAGACCATGAAGACTGAAGAAATTTTGTTATTAAGCAACACACAAAACAAATAAACACTAAAAACTTGTTATTTTCAGAAAAGAGAGAAGAAAAGACATGCCTGATTAATACAATGTATAGTTTCTTTTCCTTTTGTTGACTGGCAAAGTTCTTTAACACATCAACCGAATTAATTCTTTTCATTCCACCTTTAGTGCTAACGCCACCCTTTGGTGAAATCTCACTGACTGTATCCCCTTTCTCTCCTTCTGATAACTCTTCTGGCATGTCAGCAAGTAACGGTTTAGGAACCCTTGGTAGTCCACTTTTTTGTTTCATTTTATGTTGAGATTCTTCACCTATCTACACATTCAACATAAGAACAACCTTTTAATTGCAAAGAACACAAATAAAAATACTGATAATTAGCTTTGACTTTTCATGCCAGCAGTATGTCTTGAAATATAAATATAAACTGATCGATAAGCGAAACCTTTTTCTTCCTGCGCGCCAAGTTCCAAATCCTCCAACTCATATTCTCTAATCTTGTGTTCCTTTCTTCGGAATCCCGGATGGATGAGGCCTGCAAATATATTGAACGATTCATCAAACGCCAAATCTATGAATTCTATAGCTTCTACCATATGAAATGAAAATTTTCCATTTTCGACTTGCTAGTCCATTAAAAAGGTCATTTTAACTTGTTGTTTTAACAACATTGGAGGCATATCCAGCCTGTTAGAACGAATTTTCATCCTAAAGAACCCGCGTTTAAACCTTGTAAGAAAGTAAAAATCAACAAGATATAAAGGATAAAATTTTATCAGTTTAAGCTTCTTTCTGTCAAAGCTCTAAATCAAGTATATACCCTAACTGTACTATTATTCTATATGATGGCGGGTCTTAGAGTAACTAGTAACGTTATTATTGAGGTCACAGGTTCAAGCCATGAAAAACAATCTTCTGTGCAAAATGTAAGGTTAGGTTGTGTGAAGGAAGCGATCCGGCCTCCGAGGACCTTACGCGCAAAGCGGGAGCCAAGTCAAACACCATTTTATATTTATCACTTAAAAACTGGTAAAACAAGGTGATAACACCATTTCTTGCATCATATTTTGTTCATGGTGGAGATATTCATATATCTCTAAGATTCAAAGAACGTGAAATCAATCACACTGATCACATGGACCATCAAATATAATTCGATCAATGGTTAATTACTCGCAAAATCGAATGCCGAATGAATCATAAAAACGGAATTGAAAATATTACTAGGTTTACATACCATAGCCCAAGAACGACGAAGATCCGTCTCATCAAATTTAGTAATAACCTCTTCAACAAAGTATCGAGTGGGGCTAAATTTCCCTCTTTCCCTCAACATCAACGACGAATTCTTATCATCCAACCCCGGACCCACATCCAGAATCGCTTCAAGGTAACTGTTAATCCAATCGTTTCCCGCCATTTTCAAAAATTTCAACCCCTACAACCTATCGATCGACGTCTATTACAATCAATTGACCTGTGGTTTCATCAATTTCGTTGTTGATGATGGAATTGTGATGAACATGTGCCAATTGAGACAATGTTTAGATTTGATTTGCATGTTTGTGAATGAGTGACGAACGTTTAGCGTAGAATTGGGAGGGATGAGGGTGAGTGATTGCTAGTGATGGAGGAGAGATAGAGTGGGGGAGAGAGTTTCGCATGGTGTACGGAAAACCAGCCGGATGAATTGCTAATCGGGTCGGGTCGGGTCTGTTTGGTTTACTGGGGTTGGTGATCATGATCGCCGGCGGGGTCTCATCGGCGGCGAGCAATCGGATTAACATAGTTTGGGATAAGTTATTGAAGTTAGTTAAATAAATATTTTATAAACGGTTTATTTTAAAATTTTACTGTTTTAAGAGTTAACGAGATCTTTTACCCGTCGCTCGTTGCTAAAGCATCATACGCGACAAGATACGCAGCGTGATAAGGTATAGATTACAATCGACTCGAGTTGTTTCGAACTAAATTTACGTCAACACGTAACATATTATATTTGACCCGTCTCTTTTTCAAATAAAATTTAAAGTTAATTATAGAGATAGTCTCTGTGATTTATTTAAAATAACAGGTTTGAGTACTAAGTGTTTGAAGTAACAAGTTTAGGTATTATGTTTTTAAATATGTAATGAGCTTAAGTATTTAACACTAACAGATATTAAATTGTCCGTTAAATTTGTGGGTTTAATTTGTAATTATATCTCTTTTCTATTCCACGGACCATTTATGTCATCAAATATAAAGTAAAAATAAAACCTCACTCAAACCAACCTGGTCCCTCTCTCATGTTCGACCACCACCATAACCATGCATTCCTTCCCCACCATCTCCTCCCTCCTCCACTCCACCATCACCATCCACCACCTTGGTAAGACGAATCCACCCCCACAACCATTTCGTCCGACCACACCCTTATCACAGTCATCTTCTTAGAATCCTTAAAACCTAAATCTTTCTTAAAACCCTAAAACCAAAATTAGGGATACTTGATTTTGGAGCTTATAGATGGATCTTTGAACCTAGGCTTAGAACCAGCATCAGTGGTGGTTCGATGGAGATGAAGCAGCGGTGGATGGTGTGATGGTGGTGATGATGCGATGATGATGGTGGTGATGCAATTGATGTGGGTTTCGTAAGGGGCTGTTTGGTTGCGTCAGACCGAGCCTGGTCAGACGCGCAGGTCAGACCTGGGCTGTTTGGTTGCTTGCCTCTTACCGGAGATCACGTCTGACCGGAGCTCCTACCCGGTCAGACCTCAACCATAGTCTGACCCGTGGTCAGACGTGAAGGTGGAGTGACGGGCGGTGGTGCTTGCGGTGGTGGTTCAGATCTGCGGTGGCGGTTCAGATCTGCGGTGGCGGTGGTGCTTGCGGTGGTGGTGGTCGGCGGTGATTATTTCTGGTCGGCGGTGGTGCTTGCGGTGGTGGTGAGGGTGAGGGAGAGAGACGGTGGTGGTGAGGGTGCTTGCGGTGGCGGTGGATTATTTCTGACCGATCGGCGAGAACGAGAGGAGAGAACCGAGAGGTGAGGGTGCTTGCGGTGCTTGCGGGTGCTTGCGGTGGCGGTGGATGATGGTCGGCGGTGGTGCTTGCGGTGGCGGTGGATGATGATGATGATTGTGGTTGTGGTGTTTGTGGTTTAACAGAGAGAGACGAAAGTGAGAGAGGAGTCTAGTGATGTTAGTGGTTGTGGTGTTTGTGGTTGTGGTGTTGGTGTTTTAATTTTTAAAAACTTTCCTTTTTACAACCAAACACAATTATTCGTTCAGACCTCTTACTGGTTCAGACCCTCTTATTCATTCAGCACTTATTCAATCAGATGTTGCCAAACAGCCCTTAGGCGATGGAAATGGTCCAGTTAGTGACAGTGGTGGTGGCTGGGTGCAGTCGATGGTAGTAGTTAGGGATGTTGAAAATACCCTAACCCGGATAACCCGACCCGACCCGAACCCGAATAAGCTAATTATGGTCGGGTTAATCGGGTTGAAAAACCTTATTCGGGTGCGCCGGGTTAACCCGAATGATTATTAGGGTCAGGTTTCGGGTTTAACCCGACCAACACGACCCGACTAACCCGAAACCTGACTAACCGGAACCTCAATAGGGTCGGGTTGCAGGTTAGTTTTTTTCTTAAAAAAACCCGACTAACCCGACTAACCCGACCCGAAACCCGATCGGTTGACCTGAACAACACCCCTAATAGTAGTTTGTTGCATGGTCGGTGGTCGATGACGGTCAAGATGATGATGACATTTGTGGTGTGATTGTTGTTTCATTTCAAGGACTGAAGACCATGGTGGTGTTAAGGAATAAGTGATGAGGTGGTGGCGGGTGGTGGTAGCTGATGCTGGTGCCCGGCTATGGTGGTGAGATGTAATTATATATGTGTGTGTGTATATATATATTAAATTACACAAACAATCCTTAATTTATATTAAATGGCATAACCAGTCCCTCTATTTATATTATTAGTCCTTGTAAAGTGAAAAAAACATAAATGTCCTTAGATTTTATGGAAAAGTTAACGTCTGTTAGTGTTAATACCTTAACTTGTTTCCAAAACTGAAAACACAATACCCAAACTTGTTACTTGAAACTCTTAATACCCAAACCTGTTATTTTAAATGAACCATGTGGACCATTTGCGTAATTAACTCTAAAATTTATGTCGAAACATTTACCTCCATTTGTTAAGACTCGTTTTCAACTAAAATTACGTCGAGACTTAGAGTAAATGAAAACGTATTAATTATATTGACTCGACAGTTTTTCGTACAAAACTTAAGTCAAAGCGTAGAAGTATGTTCAAACATAGACATTCTTAAAACGTACATAAAGTTAAGCACGGAAATATTTTATATTTGACCTAAGCCTATACGCGTTACTATAGTGACATTGACGTCATTAAGTACATAAAAGAAATATTTGAATCAGTGATGATTTGATATCGGTTGAAAATAGTACTATGTCGTTTCGCCGTAAATATAAGTTAACATCGAAACAACAATTGCTAAATAAAAATAAAAGTAATTGCAAAAAAATGAAAAAAGAAATATCAAACGAATAAAGGAAAGAAAAAACAAAAACACAAAATATTTGAAAATCATATGACTCGAATCGGGGGAAGATGGATTAAAGTTCATAAGCTTTAACCACTCCAATCACAATGCATATGGAAACATAAAATATAAGATGAGTTTTAGAAGGAAATAAAAATGAAAAAAAGCCCACAGACCTTTGAAATTAGGCAGCATTATAATTACATGGATGGTTGTTTGTGAGAAAACTCATGTTGTAAGGTTGGTTTAAAATTATAAACATTACTGGTTTTGTTTTCATTGTTTAATTTCTGGTGACTAGTTTTTTGTTTGGATGATCGTCTATTTCTTTTATTGAATACTCTCATGTGCTTCGCACGTGAAGGTATTTTAGTTGTTTTAAGTTCTATCTTTTTTATTTAGTTAAGTTACCCTTCTTTCATTTTTCCGACAATGATTCCCATCTTGTTCCTCCAACCTCAAGCTCTTTCAATGGCAATATGCAATTATGGCCAGTTTAGTAGTTGTTCGAACTTTGCGGTCCAATTACTTTCATGGCGTAATTTTTTATAGTCATAGTTGGGTAAAAAGTTGAACATTTTATTTCTCATGTGTGTTACAAGTCATTCATCTTTTCATTTACAAGAGTCTAGATGTTAATAATTTATAGGTTCGGTTGACTCCCCTGTGTGTTGTATGGGTTCTGCATCTAGGAAGAGACTTTTTGATTGCGTGTTGCGGGGCTTGTTATGTATGTAGCCCGCTTCTGCCCTTTTTAGGGGAATCTTGCTGCTTCTATGATGTATGCTTGTTCATTTTTTTCCTTCTGGTGATATTTTACTGTATGTTGTATGTTGTGTGCTGTATCATTTATCGTATCATTTATCGTATATTTGATTATATACTAATTCGCTAGCGTTATGGCTTTTGACAGTGAGTCGGGGGTCTATTTGGAAGCGGTCTCTCCACCTATCTGGGTGGAGGAAAGACTTGCTACACCTACCCCTCTCAGACCCTGCTCTTAAGCAGGATATACTGGGTTTGTTTGTTTGTTTGTTTTTTTTGACTCCCCTGTGTGCCCACTTGTTGTTAACATTGTAACAAGATTTGGAGATAAAAAAACAAGCATGAATGTTATAAGTTACAATCACCACCACCACCATCACCAAAAAGTATCATCATCATTTGAAATCCTAGATCCATGAAACACAATCATAGCTGACTTCTCGTTCTCGAGTATATTAAACTGACCTAGTTAAATTCTTCCCGAGCCTAGCCGAGTTATTTGATCAGTCCTCCTTCTTTCTTAGATGAGTCGTACACATTTTTAGTTAATTTGTATGCATTTTAGCCGAGTCATATACTATTTAGAAGAGAATTACAAAATTTTAGTCGACTTGTATGCATTTTTAGCTAAAAGGCGAAAAATTTAGCCGAGCCGTGCTATAATTTAGACGATTCGTACACATTTTTAGGTGACGTTGTAAACTATTTAGCCAAGATGTACGAAATTCAATTCGAGTTGTACATATTTTTAGCTGAGTCGTACATATTTTTAGCATCGCTTGTGGCTCGGTAGACTTTATTCGAGTCGTACATATTTTTAGCATCAGCTATGGCTCGGTTGACTCAATTCGAGTTCTACAAAATTTTATTTGAGTCATACATATTTTTAGCATCGGTTGTGGCTTGACCGATTTTATCAGCACTCGACATCTATAAGTTGGCAATGTGCTAGTCGAATTCCCCTCAAGGCAGTTGGGGACTAGTGGAAACACATGTCGAAACCATATTCATTTATCTTTAATAGCGATATATTGTAAAGATAGTAAATCCTCTTATCTTAGGACTATTATCATGACAGCTTGTATTTTAAAGGTAGAGGCGAAGCTTATAAGCCCACGCCTTCTTTTTTTCGTCAGTAGTGTAAATTCGGCTCGATGAAATTTTCGGTCCGGTAGTGAATTTTTTTTAATAAATATAGAGTCCGCCCCCCTAAAATACTTTACTAATCTTTCGATCAAGCTCCGCCACTGTTTAAAGGATCTCGATTAATGAAAGACGCATCGAGTCAGATTACAATTTCCTATATTCTGAATCTTTACCTAGCATCTGATTTTAATCGAGATCCGTGACAATTTTTATCGGCGGAAATTGAATATAAGTGGACTCAAAATTAAATATTTAGTTTGGCATTTTTTTACTAGTCTGTTTATAATAACTTAATTTGACAATTTTCAAAAAAATAAAAAAAGGAAAACTTGAAAAGAAAAGTAAGTTTCAAGAACACCAACGATCAAATCTAGTGGGTCCGTTCAAATTCCCTCGACATCGATGACACGTAATTAGTGATTCAAAATTTCTTCTTCTTATCTTCATATCATATAACAAAATCACAAGAACCAAATGTTGTAAGTTGCATACAGCTAACCATGAGAGCTCCTATAAGCAATTGTGGATCTCCTGCTTACTTCTTCAAGTGCATCAAACCTGGTTTCATGTCCCAATTGGTTAGTTTCTATCTCTAAAACTTGTTAGAGATAATATTGTCCTTAACTTATGGTTATGTTATTTGGAGAGAATATTTTTCAAACTAGGAATATTGATTAGTTGATTACTACGGTAAACAATCTAGAAAGTTTTTATTAAGTGTAACATGCACTAGACCCGTTACAGATAAAACATAACTCGTACGGTCATATTGACTCATTATAAGTAAATGGGTCAAAATGATCATTTGATGGCATTCCATAGCTTTTTATTGCTCTCATTATACATTTCATGTAGGCTAAACAAACTTACAAATTGCATGTTTGCAGTCAATACCTATATCATTCAGAAAACATATAAAAAACTGCAGAATCAAACAAACAGCCATATTGAAGAGAGGCTCTCAGAAATGGTCTGTTAAGATCATCGATTGGGCGTTTGGCGAAGGGTGGGATAATTTCGTGAGAGAGAATGGGGTGAAAGATTTTGATATTATGGTTTTCAAGCATGAAGGGAATATGGTTTTTAATACCATGGTTTTCGACAATACTCAATCTTGGTGTGAAAAGGAATATATGAACAATCAAGTTACAGAATTGTCCAAGAAATGTAAATTTGACACCAATGGTAAGTGGATTTTGCCAAATTTAATAATAAACTTTATGTGAATCAATTAAGATTTGAGTTTGTAACAAGTGCTAATGAATCTATTCATGAATTTGTAGTACCGAAGAAGATCCCAAAAGAAAAGGATACAGTTCCTGATCATATATATCAACCTTACTTTAATGACGTTTTGAAGTCTGCTTATTGTAAATATACATTGGTAACTAGAAATTTAGTTGACAAATTCTTTTTTTTGGTTTGATCATGACAAATGTGTGATTAATATTCTGGTTTAGCGTCTTCCAACCAATTTTACTAGGCTAAACGGACTAAGAAGCGGAGAGATGGTTCTTAGAAATGGTCAAAGTCAAATGGCGTGGACAGTTGACTTAAATATTGATTCGAAAAAGGGTAGTTGCATAGGACGAGGATGGCATGATTTTTATATTGCAAATGGCCTGAAAGAAGGAGACCCTTTCAAGCTTGAGCTCATCCAAACTGGGATCAAACCTATAGCAAACTTTTATAGTATGGTCTTATCATCATAACTTTTTTATTACACATGCATAGTGATTTGACTTTTGAGGTCAAACGTAATACTCCCACACTTTAACAAAGTTGATATGCTTTTTGTTACAAATAAGAAAAGTAACCTTTATGTTTTGTGGTATTTGTTGAGAAATATACCGTATTAATCAAATTTTACTTGGCCCATTAAGGAAATGATCATCGACTTTGTGGTAGAAAGTTAACCTGTTTGACCTCCAAAGTCAAGTAATATCTTTAATTACCATGAAGTAGTTAAAACTTAAAAGGGTGTTTGAAATTGTGTTTTTTGTTAGGTTTACACACGCGGAAGCATCACACACTCACATAAACACAAGGATTTAAGTGGTTCGGTTGCTACACTGCAACCTACGTCCACTGGGTAACCGGAGAATATTTATTACATTGGTACTTCTGAGGTACAAGTACAAGTTTTACAAATACAGATTGATCCCATATATAGGATAGAAAAGAAGAAAGTAGTCACAAAACATGATCCGTATAATCTGGATCACCACTCTTCTTTTTATCTTTTGACCAACTTCTCTACCACTACATAGTTGAGTGGTTGCTAGTTGTATGCCACAATGTTAGTGGCTTCACACTCATCCTAACAATCTCCCACTTGAAGCCACGAAACAAACTTCACCTGTGCTTCAACTGTGCATCTGTATTTCTGCAAATCTTTTAACCTTAGCCCCTTCCTAGTTACCCCGGTCTTCTTTTCAATTAACCTGAAGACCCGTTGAAGCTCCCACTGAGCTACAACACATCAGTCACGGCTACAACTGCCCTTGACTCATTCTCTGTCCCTATCGGCTCCCACTGAAACAAACTGCCCAAACCCTGGAACATACTGAGAACAAACACTCTCCGAATAAAGTAGATAATCAACTGGAGAGACTTTGATAGCTGAAATACTGGTTCTCTTAACCCACTGTCATCTGGTAACTCTGACTGAAGCACAACCTGTGCTCCCACTGCCACGAATGCCTCTGACTGGTGTTACTGAACCTTTTCTAGCACGTTCAGCCTGAATCTTCCCTGTGACTCTGGGTTTGCCATCTACAAAACAAACATTCTTCTGCCCATGAGATTCTGTGAACCGGATTTTGTTTTCCTTCTGAACTGGGACGGTCACTCCCTCAGATGATAAACTGACTAGATATACCGAACCTATCTTTCTTCCCCGTTCGCTAGTCTTTACCTTTCCAAAATCACATTCTTTCAGATTCTGCACTGCTTCATTGCTGTGGGTAGCGTGAAATGAAGCACCAGAATCCATGACCCTTCTTTCTCTTCTCAACCTGCTTCCTGCTGGATTCTGAGATGAGAACAATCTCTTGCTGGAATACTGGTTCTAACCCACTGTCAACCTAGAACTGCAACTGAATTTTCACTTTGCTCTTGTTGCTCCTCTTGCAAAAGCAACCCTGTTCTGCCCAAGAGATTCAATGAACAGGAAGTAAGACTTCCCAAATGATCACACCTCAACGTCATGAATATCACCGGACATCTTTCTGATCTTGTGATTACGCCTAAGTCTGCTGACTTTCTAATCACTACTGGATCTATCAAAACCGGACTTTCTCTGAATTACTTGATCTGGTCATCCCATGATCTGTTTCTGAACCCCGAAACACTGATCATCGCTGGATTTATCTAAACATCTGATCTTCTGTAATTCTCTGATTTTCACCTTGTCAACATCACGTTCTGACATATAAATGCTTCAATCTGCATCTTCCATCAGCCAAACTTGTTCCCGTCAAATTTTTTTTTTAATCGTTACTTTTTCGTCTTCTGCCATGTTAAACACAAACACGACTAATCGAAAAAAACTGAAACGAAACAAAATTAACACGACCTGAACATACTGTTTGCTGATGAAGCCTTTGTCAAACACTGATCTCAAAAACCTCAAACCCAAATATATTTTTCAATTCTCGTGGAACTTACCCAAGACTTTAAGGCCCACTCGAAAAATATAAAATAGAATTCTGTCATGTATTTTCATGGCCCAAGGTGAAAAGTTGATGGGTAACATGACACCATCAATAATAAATAGATAATAGCAGGCAACAAGGCTACTGCCTTTAATAAAAAAAGCTTCTGCCTTTATCTTTCTGATCTCCCACTCACCTTCTGTTTTTATCTTTCTTCAAACAACAAACACTCACTTCTCACAACCGCACCCCAAAATCAACCCAACAGCAAGACCAACTCCGAACAGCAGCAATAACTATCAAAATCCGGCAAACCTTGCCGGAATCGAACCTGTACGGCGGCGGTTGAAGCTGTATACAGCAGAAAAGGGAGTCGGAACCCTAGTTCGACGGCGGTGGCGGCTGTATACGACTGCGGCAGAGGCGGTTTACGACGGCGGCGGCAGAACCTAATCCGAGTTCTGCGGCGACGGTTGGTGGTTTCTGTTGCTCTGAACCGTGACCTCTGGATTAATTTGGCCGTCTACCAAACGAAATCCTAGACCACGGCTTCTTTGACAGGTAAGTGTTCTCCTTCGGGTATCTTCCTCTTCACTGTGTTCAGTTTGTTGTGAGTCAAAGAGCCTGAGCTCTGATACCAGTTGTTAGGTATACACACGCGGAAGCATCACACACTCATATAAACACAAGGATTTAAGTGGTTCGGTTGCTACACTGCAACCTACGTCCACTGGGTAACCGGTGAATATTTATTACATTGGTACTTCTGAGGTACAAGTACAAGTTTTACAAATACAGATTGATCCCATATATAGGATAGAAAAGAAGAAAGTAGCCACAAAACATGATCCGTATAATCTGGATCACCACTCTTCTTTTTATCTTTTGACCAACTTCTCTACCACTACATAGTTGAGTGGTTGCTAGTTGTATGCCACAATGTTAGTGGCTTCACACTCATCCTAACATTTTTAAAGTTATTACGCGATTATTCCCTTTGTACATCAAATAATCAAAGTAATTAGTTCCTAGTGTTTGGATATGGTGAAATTGATTTGGTTATCTGCTAATTATCTACGGATCGTTTTGCATGTAAAACCTTAAGTAATAGTAATTAGCAAGACGCCTCAAGTCTTAAACATCTTATTATCTAATTATCACAACTTCAAACATCAAAACCAATTTCAATTATCTTGCTAACATCATATGTTTTGTACATATTTTATGCATCAGATCTTAGCACCAAGCAGTCTGAATCTAATGGAATGATGGGAACTCGTTACTTTGTTGGCACTTTGAAGGATTACGGCAACTCACGAAAACACATGGTAATTCAATGATTCTGATATCACCATGTTCTGCTGTTGATCTTTTTTTGGAAATAAATGACTTTTCTTTATGTAGTATATTCGAAGGAAATTTGCATTAGAAAACGGATTAAGAAGTGGAGAATTAGTCCTAAAAAGTGTTGAAACCGAAGGCTCGTGGACAGTGAACTTGAAAAACTATATGGGCAAGTATTACTATATTCAAGCTGGATTGGAGGAATTTTGTAGTGCAACTGGCTTAGAAAAGGGAGATAATTTTAGATTTGAGCTCATCAAGAATGGGAACAAGCAGATTGCCTCTATTTCAAGTATAAATTTGCTATTCTGATTGAATTAAACTTATTTTGTATGATTTCTTAAACTCGATATTGAACAGGTGCATGCATTTTCATGTTAACCTCTATTTGTTTTACTCTAGGAATGTAGATGCCCCTGATCAATCACTCGGGATCGCTTGTTCTTCGTTGGAGTTGACTTAATTTGAGGTCAAACATGACAATAAACCACAATACATGTGACACTCAGGCGTGAGATGTTGAAAAAGAAGGGGGATTGCAGTACGTAATGAAGTAAGTTGAATAATTGGCATATATTGTTTTCTTTTTCTTTTTTTTTTGGAATTTTCTATTATCTAAAATTTGGAAAATGGGTCATTTTTGCTGGTTGGTTGACTTTACTTCCTAGTTGGCTCTTTAACATGTTGATCAACAGTCTCAAATTTAGGATCATTAAGGTTAAAATCAATAGTCCCGATTATCTCTTCAACATTTTGATAAGCATCTAGAGTATCAGAAAACTTGTTCATTACTATAAACATGACCATCTAGAGTATCTACAAATTCTTTATGACCCTTACGGTCCACAATACCATCATCTTGTTCATTATGGCCCTCACCGTCTACAATAGCAACAACTTGTTCGTTATGGCCCTCATTAGCAGTACAAGAACCTAACAACACTTGTTCTTTGATCCGTGTCAATGTAAACATTTATAATCTTACAATCATTCATGCACTTTGCTAAATGACGAACATCTTCATCAGCCCCTAAAGTTGCTAGACCAACATCTAAATTCTTACATGGTATCTGAATTTGATAATATAACTTCTTACTAGGTTCTATCAATCCCAAGTCTCGCACAATGAAATTCATTTTTCAAACTTAAAAAAAAGCCAATATCCAATAAATCAACACAAGAAACCCTATCATACGCATGCCGTTCTACTTGATAAATTTCCAAACACACCATTATGATGGATTTTTCATAGATTATAATGTGAGATGCCTAACCGTTACATGAATTAAAAAAGAACATCAGATCAAGGCGGTTAACAAAATTTTAAAGCTTTTTGACATTAATGTAAGTTCGAATACAAGGTTTTTTGTTTTAGAACACATACCATACACCTATGCAGGATTAGAAAGTTACGAGACACTTCAAAGGAGACGAAGATAACAATGTAGGGTTTGTGAGAGGTTATTTGAATGTGATCAAAGATGACGAGTGAAGAAGTGGAAGACAGGTTTGCGAGGGAAAAGATCAGAAGTTATAACTGGCAAATGAGAGTAATGAAATATGTCTGCATCTTGAATCATACGACTAAAATGCCCTCATGTAGGTGCACATGAGGAGATTAAATGTCTAAAGATAACGTCCATTTATGTTGAGTTCTATTATGTTATAAGTTGACATATTGAAAGGGCAAACATGTAGTAAAGATACTTTAATTAACTCTAATATTTTCTATAAAAAGCTATAGAAAATACTAATTTTTAGAGTTAACTAGGATTAAGCCACTCGCGTTGTGTCGGGGGCGTGAAATCATTTCAAATAGCACAAATATCACACCACAGTCAACTACCACCAATACTGAAGTTGCGGTGTGCTAATGCAAAGAAATTAGATCAAAACGTAAAATATAAACAAACAAACAAACAAACAAACCCAGTATATCCCACTCAGGAGCAGGGTCTGGGAGGGGTAGGTGGTGACAAGTCTTTCCTCTATCTGGATAGATAGAGAGACCGCTTCCAAGGAGACCCCTGGCTCGCTACAAAGCTATAACGCTAACGAATCAACATATATTTAAACGTACGATATATGATATATGGTATATGGTACAACACACCTCATACAACAAACATTAAAATATCACTAAAAGGAAGTATAAAATGAACAAGCATGCATCAGGAAAGCAACAAGTTTCCCCTGAAAGTTTCAAGCGTACTACATACACATCAGGCCCCACAACAAGTAAACAAGGTCCTTTTCTAGCTACAGAAAACACTAAAAGTCCTTAATTTTAATTCTACGTCTCCACTCACTCCTGTCCTCGATCATGTGCTCAGAGAGGTGCAAGTGTTCCATATCTCGCCTAATTCTCTCTTCCCAAGTCAACCTAGGTCGTCCTCTACTCTTTCTACCCTCTATGATGATGTTCTCCACTGCTCTGACCGGTGCTGTCATTGGTCTCCTCTTGACATGTCCATACCATCTTAATCTTCCCTCTCGTATTTTATCTGCAATAGAAGTCACTTCTAACTTCTGTCGAAACACTTCGTTTCTTATCCGATCCAGTCTTGTATGGCCACACATCCACCTTAGCATTCGTATTTCCACAACCTCTATTTGTTTCTCGTGCGATTTCTTTATGGCCAGCAGTCTGTTCCATATAGCATAGCTGGTCGTACCACCACTCTGTATAGCTTTCCCTTAAGTTTTGTTGGAAACCTCTTATCACATAGGATCCCTGACGCTGCTCTCCACTTGCACCATCCTGCTTGGACACGGTGAGCTACATCGCTGTGTATCTCTCCGTCCTCCTGCAGGTACGAGCCCAGGTATTTGAACCTAGATGTCCGTGGGACCGGCATGCCCTGGTTACTGATTTGAGTGTCCTCTTCATCGTCGCCACCAAAGTTACAATGCATGTATTCCGTCTTTGAGCGGCTTATCGTTAATCCTCTGCTCTCTAACGCTGCTCTCCACTGCTCTAGCTTGTCGTTAAGCATCCTTTTAGATTCTGATATTAAGACAATATCATCCGCGAAGAGCATGCACCACGGGACTGACAGTTGTATTGACTTAGTCATCTCATCCAACACTAGTGCGAAGAGAAATAGGCTCAATGCCGATCCTTGGTGGAGTCCCACTTCCACTGAGAATGAGTCTGTGTCTCCTACCGGTGCTCGCACACATGTTTTTGCCCCATCATACATATCCTTAATTAATTTGATGTACCTCTCTGGTACCCCTCTATGTCGTAGACTTTCCCAAATTAGTTGTCTCGGTACACTGTCATAGGCCTTTTCTAGGTCGATAAATACCATATGGAGGTCCCTTTTCTTTTCTCTATATTTCTCCATTATCCGTCTTATAACGTGTATGGCTTCTGTTGTAGAGCGTCCTGGCATAAATCCAAATTGGTTTATTGCTATCTGGGTTTCCCGTCTAATTCTCGTGTCAATAACTCTTTCCCATAGTTTCATCGTGTGACTCAGTAGCTTTATTCCCCTGTAGTTTTCGCATCCTTGGATATCTCCTTTTTTCTTATATATGGGGACTATGACACTGGTTCTCCACTGGTCTGGCATCTTCCCTGTCTTAAAGATTGTGTTAAACAGATCTGTTAGCCATTGGAGACCCTCATCACCCAGGCATTTCCACACCTCAATCGGTATGTTGTCTGGCCCCACCGCTTTAGCCCTTCCCATTTTCTTCATAGCTCTTTTAACTTCGTCAACTGTGATGCTTCTACAATAGCATTGGTTTTGTTGCGTTGTTTGGGTTGTTCTATCTATCTCAGTTTGTTGGTTTGGATTTCTTATGTTAAATAGGTTATCGAAGTAAGTTTTCCATCGTACCATGATATCTTTCTCGTTCACCAAAACCTTTCCATCCGCATCCTTTATGAACTTGACCATTCTTAGGTCCTGTCTTCTTCTTTCTCTTGCCTTGGCTATCTTAAACACGTCATGCTCTCCTTCTTTCGTCTCTAATCTCTTATACATCATTTCATATGCCGTGTTCTTTGCCTCTGACACCGATTTTTTTCGCTTGTCTCTTAGCATCCTTGTACTTTTGTTTTAGCGCTGCGTGTTCTGCCTCACTGTTACATCGTATAAGCTCTCTAAAACTTTGTTGTTTGATACGTATCTTCTCCTGTACAATTTCGTTCCACCACCATGATTCCTGATGACCAGCTGTCCTTTTTGTTGTAACTCCAAGCGTTTCTTTAGCTGCTTATATGAGCCTAGTTGCCATAACCTCCCACTTTTGGTTTGCGTCTTCCTGTGGCCCCGTTTGGTTCATTGGTATGACTTTATCTCTAAAAGTGATAATCTTTTCGTCTTTGAGCTGACCCCATCTGATTTTGGGTGTAATTCTCCTGTTCCGTTGGGCAATTGGCCTCTTGACGCGTATATCCGCCACCAACATATGGTGTTGCGTCACAACCGTCTCTCCCGGGATTGCTTTACAGTCTTTCCACGAGCTATGATCTTCTCTCCTCGTCAATAAATAATCTATCTGCGTGTGTCTCCCGCCACTGCTAAACGTGATTAGATGCGAGTCTCTTTTCTTAAAGAACGAATTTATGATGCCTAAGTCATGCGCTACTGCAAATTCAAGAAACTCCCTACCGCCGTCATTCCTAGGACCATACCCGTATCCTCCATGCACCAGTTGGAAATGCTCATTATCCCTTCCGATATGTCCATTAAAAACTCCTCCTATGTATAACTTTTCTTCTCTAGGTATGTCAGCTATAACCTTGTCTAAACTCTCCCAGAACGTTTTTCTTTCCGTTTCCCCAAGTCCAACATGTGGTGCATACGTACTAACTACCGTCACTACCTCATCTCCTATTACTATTCTTAACAACATAATTCTATCATTGTATCTTCTCACATCAACTACATTATCTTGGAGTTCCTTAGCAACTAGAAACCCTATGTCACACCCCAACCTTGACGGCGGAATCGTCGAGGCGTGAGAGTTACGATTGTTCACAGCCACATAACGCTATTATTAGTTCCAAATATATTAATCAAGATTCAATTGTAACAATACAAGTAATTGTTCAAACAAAGATACATCCAGAATACAAGTATAAAAGTATCCAGATCATTCGTTTATTTCTCTAAGTCCAATCCTAAATGTGATAAGCTTCAAAGAGTAACCTGAAACATGTTAAAAATAAAAGGTCAACATAAAAATGTTGGTGAGCATTCTATAGTTTTAAATACATAAGTATATAAAAGATGGCAATTCAAGTTGTAAATTAGTGAATAAAGTGACTAGGGATGTTATGAACAATGCACAATCAAACCTCGACAATGATTTACAAGTATCAAACGACGTTAATATTCTATTAACGTTAAAAGTATATACGATCAGCTAAGTGTACTTGAATCAACCAAGTAGGCTTGTCTTACCCATAGATCTATGACTTCGCTGGGCTAGTAATAGTTAATGATTGTATATATAATGCCATAACATGGTAACCACAAAAGTTCAACTAACCACAACTCACAAGTAAATTGCCATAAGTTTACAAGTCTCGAATAAGTTTATAAGTGCAATGATATAAGTTAACATGTTTCACCCCAAAGTGTGAAAATAAGAAAAAGGGGTATAGAAATACTCACATGTCAAATAAGTATGTAATGACGATTAATAAGAGTAATAATAGGCGTCGTTCCAACGTGAATCGTTACAAGGCACCTAAATATGTAAATATATGTTCACAAGGTTAAAGTCTTAATAATAAGCTTTAATGTTTTAACGTGAACTAGGGTTTCAATGGAATGGTGGGGTTTTTATAATTACGTTCAACAAAATATATTTGATTTTGTTTTGTGTTAATGGAAATGGAATATGCTATTTAATCGTTTTAATATAAAAGAAACCATTTGTAATAAAGTCTAAATATAGTTTAAATAAACTTTTAAATAACCATCATTTAAACCATAATATATAGTTAATATTTGAACAAATAATAATTTAGTGATTTTAACCATTGTTTAAAGTCTATTTTTATAGGAAATTAAACTAGTTATTTTATTTATTTAAAACAAATAATAAAATAAATAAATGAAATGTTAAGATAAATTTCAGAAAATATTGCGGTGGTCTTAAAATATTTAATGTTTGTAAAAACATTTTTAAAATTTTTTTAGAAATTTTTCTGAATTTTTTAAAGCTTAAAAATGCTTAAAAAAATGTGTGAGGTGGCCCGGGGTCGAACCGGGACCTCTCGGATGGCAAAGGGGGCACGGACCAGTGAACCAAGGCTTACAGCCGCGGTTAAAATCCGTTTTTAATTGTTTTAAACTAAGTTAACCAAAACCCCAAATATCCATTCGAGCCCTAGTTCGAATCCCGGCCAATTGGGCTCGAATTCGACTTTCTAAACATCTGAAATCATGGGGCTTTTGATCCCCATGTAAAAACGAGTGTGTGGGTGTGTTCAATTACCAATATGATGACGAATTGGTGATGAACCCAACAAGAACAGGTCGCGGCTTTGGAGTGGATCGACGGGTGCTCAAACATTGATTATACTCAAATTAAACTTGAGGGAATCTTCGAATGATGATATTAATGCAAAGCCCACTGTTAATTTTGATTAAAATCGATTGTAGATGGGGTTTTCATCGACCTGCAGGTCCGCGACTTCGAACGGGTTTGAAGGGGTGTTTGAGCTCGTTTTGAACGAAATTGAATTCAAAGGACAGATTATAAACGACTAAACTAAGTTAGTGCGTGATTACTTTGAGTTAATATAACCGGTTAGTGCGATCGATCGCTGGGTAAAGGGGCCCAAAAACGTGCGCAGACAGTGAGGAAGAATAAGGTGGTCGACCAATGTTGCTCAAATGGTCCCTCAACTTTCCCTTGTTTATTATTTTATGCCAGAACTTATGTTTTAAGTTCTTAAATTGGCAATACAGCCCCCTAGACTTCTCTTTTTAAATTCATTGAATTTTCAAGTTGTTATTATTGATATTATTATCATTTTTCTTAGTTATTATGGTATTATTATTATTATTATTATTATTATTATTATTATTATTATTATTATTATTATTATTATTATTATTATTATTATTATTTGTTATTATTATTATCAAATTATTATACATTCAAGTTTAAAGGCTTAAAAGACGTATTAAAGCAATATTTCATAATTCATGACAATGGTCCTTACAAGATCGAACGACGTTAAATTTTTTTATTATTTTTTTTTAACGTAAAAATACGAGATGTTACAGTCTCCCCTACTTTAAGAAATTTCGTCCTGAAATTTAATCATGAGAAATAAATTTTAAGGTTATGAGGAGACTTAGATGTCATTTCGTTTTCACGAGTGCACTCTTGGGAATGTCTAAATTCAATGAGTTTGGCTATGATTCTTAAGTTTGTTAAGTTTCACTATTCATAATCTTATATGTCCTTGACAAAGTGTGCAAGTCATTCCTTTAAGATTTTTAATTGATAAACGTTTGTATTTCAAATGGTTTAATACGGTTTAAAAAAAAATTTTGTCATGTGTGAAACATCATTCATTAGATCGAGAAATAAGTTCCGGATGTTTTTGAATGGAATTCATAAGAGTTTCTCAAGCAATTAACTTTATCGGGTTTCTAGGTGATCGATTCTTGTTTACTCATGTTAATGAGGGTTCCAAAGTGTTATTAGTGTAACGTTGATACAAGTATCATGTTTGTTAAGATTAAAGATTAACTTTAGTGTAAGGAAAATCGTTGTAATGGGTTTTCAGAATAAGTGTGGTTTTCAGAGAAAGACATTATTACTAGAGATTGTCATGAGGAGTTCAAAGATGGTCCAAGAAATGCCACAATAATGAGTATTGCATTGATCAACGAAGATAGCGTTCATGATTGGATTAAAATTTAAATAATTCAGAATATTGCTGATAAAGAGAAACAGAAGTAGCTTTCCAAGTACGGCTTGCACACGCGGTTCATCAAACTCATAATCACAGCTGAGAAACATTCGTGTGACTAAAAGGCCATGAACACAAATTAGTAATGTCTCTATTTGGCAGGAAGGTTGTTTAGGAAGCTATCATTACGCAACCAGGTTTTAATGATAACTCAAAATGAAAGTTGATAAGTAGGGAATAAATGGTTCCATATAGCTAGATCAAATCAAAACATGAGAATAACGGGAAAGAAATCGATTTAAGAATTTACATGCATCAAGCTTGGAATCAAAATCAACTTAAAACAATTGGGTCTTCTTTCAAGTTCAGAGATTATGTTTTGGCTTGATAGATCAAAACACCAACATTGTTTCACCCTTCAAGTTACTACATGCTTCTCGTCACTCGATTATAACCACGGTAAGTGGAGATCAAGAAATGAGAGTAGTCATCAAGGTGTGGTTTTCACTCCTAACTTGATGGTGTATTCCCAAGGTATGTCCACTAACCTTCCTTGATGGTGTATTCCCAAGGTATGTCCACTAACCTTCCAAACAAAAAGTTCGATCCCAACTCATTGTTAAGGATCCACAGAAATAAAACGAGGTAACTCACCATTAAGGTAAGGGACGTCTCCACTATCTTAACGGTAAAGTTTTACAAAAACAAAATATAATAGGATGAACTTTTTCATCAAAATCCAGAATTCACTCCTACTTTGATGAGGTCGTTTCATTTGAGAAAATACAATCCATAAGAATGAAATTATCATCAAGGTATGGAATTCACGCCTATCTTGATGATTGAATTTCATAATAACAAGAAAACAATCGAAGATTGACATTTGTCACCAAAGTACGGGTTTCAATCCTATTTTGGCGAGATCATGTCATTTGTGAAATGCCATTCCAAAGAAGATAATTGAAGTGAATCCTCAAGATAAGGTAATCACTCCAATCCAGAGGATGAAATTTCATAAAACACATGATTGGAAACCATTTATCGAAACGAATAGAGAATCATCAAAGTAAGGGAATCACCCCTGTTTTGATGAGTTAGAATTGTTTAGGAGTTACGAGTGTTATTAGTCATAGACTGACTTACAAACTCTTGCATCTCCCACGATGCAGACGGTACGAAGTTTGACAAAACATTGAAAAGAAAAGAATATCAATTTAGAATTTCAAGAAATTTCAAGTTACAACAATGCAACAAAAGAGAAAATCATGATTACCAGCTTAAGATCAAAGTTCAAGATAACAGAATTTGTTGTAGTGTTCAAATCCTGGATGGTTTAAATCGGGAAGACGAAATCAAGGACATGAATTATTCAACGCCATAATGAGATGTGAACATTCGATAAAAAGAAAATACATGGACTTCTCAGAATATGAGATCAACCATAGTTTTCTTGAAGACACGCGTACTTATAAGTGGTAACATATTTATAATTAGTTTATTCGATCATTGAGGTGGGTGACCACTTATAATATTTAAGTTAACAAAGTTAACATTCAATTAGCAAAGTATCCCGAGATATAGGAATTCCACCTACAACATTGCATGTTCTTAGTTGTGGGACACATCCTTAAGAAGATTTGAGAACCATAACTAACGGTTTTAAAGTTTTGAAGTCCATACGATTTAGATTTCCAATATCTTTGGGTATATTAAAATCCATGTTCACGTTGGTCAGGTAAGAATATAGTTACATGAAACGCTAAGTTCAATACTGTTACACGTTACACGTTGAGCGTTTAAACGTAGGAGTTGAAATGTAGGATGGGTTCAATGTTAACAGGAACATTATTTAGGTTAAGAATGAGAAGATATTTAAACTTTGGTGATAAACCAATTCAAGGATTCAAAAATTTTCAAGATGCAAAAGGATGGTTCCATTTGGTAACGCATTACCATTTGGAATCGTTGACACGTCAAGGTAAATTGACCCATTCGCCTTAGAAACTTGTGTATGTTGACCATAGTTTATCACTTATCCCAGAAATCCCCAGGTAAGCGTAACTGGTCCCGTAGGATTTATGCGAAACGCTTACCTTAGCCCGAAGGCTTTTTGCCAGGAAAACCAGAATACAGGTGTCTATGTGTCACACAATATTTCTTAGGTTCATGAAATCAAAACCTTGATGAGATTTATATAGATTAGACATATCGTCTAAAGATCCAAGTCATCAGCATAAGCATAAGATTCCACGTGTCGTCGAGAATAAGATTAAGAGATTTTATGTTCGGGGAGAGTCAAAGTGTCAAATATAAGTTTTGGAAGACAGATAATAAAGTTGAAGCATACATAAGGCAATACTATGCTAAGGCATCACGTTGCACATAAGTATGGCATAGCATTATGTAGCATGCGAACAATATATATAATTCCAAGAATAATAATATTATTCTATGAGGTTCATGCAACTATAGTCTAGGTCACCATTTCTAATAACCTAAATCCCTATAGTTATGGGCTCTGATACCAATCTGTCACACCCCAACCTTGACGGCGGAATCGTCGAGGCGTGAGAGTTACGATTGTTCACAGCCACATAACGCTATTATTAGTTCCAAATATATTAATCAAGATTCAATTGTAACAATACAAGTAATTGTTCAAACAAAGATACATCCAGAATACAAGTATAAAAGTATCCAGATCATTCGTTTATTTCTCTAAGTCCAATCCTAAATGTGATAAGCTTCAAAGAGTAACCTGAAACATGTTAAAAATAAAAGGTCAACATAAAAATGTTGGTGAGCATTCTATAGTTTTAAATACATAAGTATATAAAAGATGGCAATTTAAGTTGTAAATTAGTGAATAAAGTGACTAGGGATGTTATGAACAATGCACAATCAAACCTCGACAATGATTTACAAGTATCAAACGACGTTAATATTCTATTAACGTTAAAAGTATATACGATCAGCTAAGTGTACTTGAATCAACCAAGTAGGCTTGTCTTACCCATAGATCCATGACTTCGCTGGGCTAGCAATAGTTAATGATTGTACATATAATGCCATAACATGGTAACCACAAAAGTTCAACTAACCACAACTCACAAGTAAATTGCCATAAGTTTACAAGTCTCGAATAAGTTTATAAGTGCAATGATATAAGTTAACATGTTTCACCCCAAAGTGTGAAAATAAGAAAAAGGGGTATAGAAATACTCACATGTCAAATAAGTATGTAATGACGATTAATAAGAGTAATAATAGGCGTCGTTCCAACGTGAATCGTTACAAGGCACCTAAATATGTAAATATATGTTCACAAGGTTAAAGTCTTAATAATAAGCTTTAATGTTTTAACGTGAACTAGGGTTTCAATGGAATGGTGGGGTTTTTATAATTACGTTCAACAAAATATATTTGATTTTGTTTTGCGTTAATGGAAATGGAATATGCTATTTAATCGTTTTAATATAAAAGAAACCATTTGTAATAAAGTCTAAATATAGTTTAAATAAACTTTTAAATAACCATCATTTAAACCATAATATATAGTTAATATTTGAACAAATAATAATTTAGTGATTTTAACCATTGTTTAAAGTCTATTTTTATAGGAAATTAAACTAGTTATTTTATTTATTTAAAACAAATAATAAAATAAATAAATGAAATGTTAAGATAAATTTCAGAAAATATTGCGGTGGTCTTAAAATATTTAATGTTTGTAAAAACATTTTTAAAATTTTTTTAGAAATTTTTCTGAATTTTTTAAAGCTTAAAAATGCTTAAAAAAATGTGTGAGGTGGCCCGGGGTCGAACCCGGGACCTCTCGGATGGCAAAGGGGGGCACGGACCAGTGAACCAAGGCTTACAGCCGCGGTTAAAATCCGTTTTTAATTGTTTTAAACTAAGTTAACCAAAACCCCAAATATCCATTCGAGCCCTAGTTCGAATCCCGGCCAATTGGGCTCGAATTCGACTTTCTAAACATCTGAAATCATGAGGCTTTTGATCCCCATGTAAAAACGAGTGTGTGGGTGTGTTCAATTACCAATATGATGACGAATTGGTGATAAACCCAACAAGAACAGGTCGCGGCTTTGGAGTGGATCGACGGGTGCTCAAACATTGATTATACTCAGTGTTTTCACGACCGGATCGGACCGGCCGGTCCGACCGGTCGAACCGGGGATCGGCTTGGTGGCCGGTCCGGTCGTGTGTGATTCGTTTTGTGGGGGTCGAACCGGCCGGTTCTACCCGAGTCGGTGGTCGGACCGGGGAACCGGACCGGTTTGGACCGGTTTTGTAATTTTTTTTTATTTTTTTTTAATTTTTTTGAGTAAAAACGGGGTGTTGAACTACAAAATTAGTGTGCTAGATCAAAAAGTAAAACCGAATTCAAAAAACGGGCTCGCACGGGCCTGGGTTTTTGAAGCTGCATTCGTGTCCGCGACACGTGCGGGCACACACGAGTTCGCTTGAAATCCAACCTTTTTCCTCATTTTTGCACCCCCCCTGCGCGCGGGTAGTACTTGTGGCAAAATATGTCATAAGGATACACTAGAGTGATAAAAAAATTACTTATAAACCAAACATCACTTTGTCCCCACACCAATGTGGGACAAAGTGTTCAATATAATCTTAAACATACATTCATACACACCCAAATATACTTAAATTTTATATATAACTATAAAATATATATATAAAGCATATATAAATTACTTATATTTAATTACATATATAAATATAATTAAAATATAGTTAAATCCGGTCCAACCGGTCCGACCGGTCCGACCGGTCCGACCACCAAACCAGTAAGGCGTCCGGTTCGACGTCCGATCCGGTTCTGTAAACATTGATTATACTCAAATTAAACTTGAGGGAATCTTCGAATGATGATATTAATGCAAAGCCCACTGTTAATTTTGATTAAAATCGATTGTAGATGGGGTTTTCATCGACCTGCAGGTCCGCGACTTCGAACGGGTTTGAAGGGGTGTTTGAGCTCGTTTTGAAAGAAATTGAATTCAAAGGACAGATTATAAACGACTAAACTAAGTTAGTGCGTGATTACTTTGAGTTAATATAACCGGTTAGTGCGATCGATCGCTGGGTAAAGGGGCCCAAAAACGTGCGCAGACAGTGAGGTAGAATAAGGTGGTCGACCAATGTTGCTCAAATGGTCCCTCAACTTTCCCTTGTTTATTATTTTATGCCAGAACTTATGTTTTAAGTTCTTAAATTGGCAATACAGCCCCCTAGACTTCTCTTTTTAAATTCATTGAATTTTCAAGTTGTTATTATTGATATTATTATCATTTTTCTTAGTTATTATGGTATTATTATTATTATTATTATTATTATTATTATTATTATTATTATTATTATTATTTGTTGTTATTATTATTATCAAATTATTATACATTCAAGTTTAAAGGCTTAAAAGACGTATTAAAGCAATATTTCATAATTCATGACAATGGTCCTTACAAGATCGAACGACGTTAAATTTTTTTTTTAACGTAAAAATACGAGATGTTACACCCTACTCCGTTTTTAGCTCCATCAGACCCTGAGTACCGTAGTTTATAACTATTGCACTTTTTTGCTCTCCCACCTCGCCATCTAGTCTCCTGCAGGCATGTTATGTGGACCCTACGTTTCTTCAGCACATCAATTAACTCTAGTAACTTACTAGTTAAGGTTCCTACATTCCACGATGCCACTCTTAATCTACAAACCTTATTCCCTGTCTTTGCACCTCTCCTCACCGAACACGATCTCGGGGCAGCATTATGGCTCCTACTATCTATTATACCAGACAGAGTCTACTCAAACCACCAAGAAATAAAATACAGACAACACAGCAGAAACAACAAATCACAAGCAAGCAGGATTCACACAGAAATAGGGGATGACTCTCCCTATTAAAAGCAGATGCTGATGCTGGTACTCCTAACCCAGCCAAGCAGTCTAAGGGGGAGATAAAAATAAGCAAGACTAAAAGCAAATATAGAGAGCAGAGATAAAAGCAGAGATGGAAAGATCTCACCAAAAGTACACCCAGGTTAAGGTTCTTCGATTAGGCCCCGATGACCAGTTTGTGAAGGCTGCTGCTGTGGTGGTGTGGCGATGGGAGTTGGGCGTTGCTGGTGACTGTGGTGGTTGTGGTAGGTGGGTGCGATGGGATGGGGGTGGCTGGTGCGGGTAGCGGGGGTGTTCGGTTAGGCGGCGGAGGGGTGGTCGGCTGTCGGGTAGGCGAAGGTAGGCGGCGGAGATGAAGGTAGGCGAAGGTTAGGCGGCGGAGGGGTGGTCGGCTGTCGGTTAGGCGGCGGAGGGGTGGTCGGCTGTCGGGTAGGCGAAGGTGGGCGGCGGAGGGGTGGTCGGCTGTCGGGTAGGCGAAGGTGGGGCTAGGCGGTGGTGAGTAGAACTTACCTTGTTCTGGGCCGGGGATGAAGCTTCCGGTGGGCGGCGGTGACTGTGGTGAGGAGGTCAGCGGTGCTTGCGGTGGGTCTTCCGGTGGTGAGGAGGTCGGAGATGAAGCTTCCGGTGGGTCTTCCAGAGATGAAGCTTCCGATGGGGATGAAGCTTCCTGTGGGGTTTCGTCGGCTGAGGTCGCCGGTGAGATTTGGTCGGCGGAGGTCGCCGGTGCACTTTTTTTTGAACGTTAGAAGAGAGAGAGAGAGAGAGAGAGAGAGAGAGAGAGAGAGAGAGATGGTCGAAACGTAAAACATAAAAAACAATATAACTAAGTCGATCTAGGACCCGCGCATTGTGACGAACCTGTCAAACGAAAAAAATAGAGGTAAAAACGTTAAACCACATACACGTTGCGCCTTGTTAACTCAAATTTTTGAACTAATCGTAAAGCAAAACGTAAAAATGTTGAACCTCATATACATATTACGTCGTGTTAACTTGCATATGTAGAACAAAACGTAAAATGAAATTTTGCAAAAAATGAAAAGGTATAGGGAACCAAAGTTGAAAGTAAAAAAATATAAAGTTAAATTGTAAAATATGAAAAATTATGAGTTAAAAAGTTGTAAAAGATGAAAAGCTTTGTGTCCAAAATAAAAAATCAATGTTTTTTTGAAATACACCCTAAACATAAGGTGTGATATCATTAACTAATCTTAAAAGTAAAGGTTGGTGGAGTTTCTTACCGCCTTTACTCCCCCTCAACTTTACATTTTGACACTTTCACTCCCCAACTTTTTATAAATATTTTATAAAATATCAATTTGACCCTATCAAGTTTCTAATGTTTGGGGTTTACCCCAACACAATATAAATTCGAGTCTGTTTACGTTTGGACGTAATCAGAAATGACAAGTCAAATATAAAATGTTTACGTGCTTAACTTTATATACGCTTTTACACTGTCTACGTTTCGATATATGTTTACGTTTTGACATAATTTTGTTCAGAGATTAGTTGGGTCAAATATAAATTGTTTTCGCGTTTATTTTTATGTACGCTTAGGGTTGGTCTATGTTTTAACATAAGTTTTGTTTGAAAATGAGTCGGGTCAAATAATAAGCTTTTATTTACTCTACATTTTGTCATAAATTTAATTTAAAAACAAGTGGGAGCAATTGTAAGCCTATGTTTTAGCATAAATTTTATTTGTAAAAAATTAGATAAAATATAATATGTTTTCATCAATGGTTTAAATTCGAGTCACTTTATGTATTGACATAAATTTAATTTGAAAAAGAGTCGAGTCTATCGTAATCTATACGTTATCACACCCCGTACGATACCGTGGCAACACTGGGCGGGCAAAATGACTAGTTATACATAAAAGAAACTTACAAATTTATATATTACTAATTACCACATTTGTTATGCTTAGTTGATTGTACAATATGTTTAATAGATTATATCCACATTTGTTTCTTTTTTTAATCCTTAACTTTTTCTTATCTTGATCCAATACTTTTATACTTTTACAATTTGACCCTAATATTTTTTCTTACAATTTTGGTCCCTATACTTTTCATATTATATAAAATTTTATTTTATGGTTTGGTTTAAATTTTACGAGTTAACTTCCTGCATCATGCATGTGTAGTTCAACGTTTCTATCCTTATATATTCTCCGTTTAACAACATTGTCGCAACGCACTGGTTCTAGATCGACTTACTTATTGTTTCATATGCTTTACGTTCCACCTACACGGTTTAACATTTTTACACATGTTTTACACTCGTTTTTATTTTTATTTAATAAAAGCTTTTTGAATGTTAGTGGTCACTGATGATGGTGTGCATTTTGATGTAATTGATATGGTTTTAAGTTTCCCGCCGTAAAGGGGACTTAAAACTAGTCTATAGACTCTAATAAAACAAGGTTTTTGGAGCCACATGCCATTCTCTTAAACCATCAATTTGACACATGGCACACTCTTACACCATCTTTATTTTTAATTTTTTGATATGTTAAATGCTTACCATACTAGACATTTAATTTAAATATATTATCATACTTACATACTGATTTAAATTACAATTTATGGCTTCCATTTAACCTTTTTATATTATGTCATAAAAATTCCATTTAACCATATATTAATTCAATTTCTACGGTATTATTCATCAAATTTCATTTAACCTTTTATATTATGTGTTAAGAATCTATAAATTTTCCTCTGTTTCTGTATTATTTTCTAAAATAAACTCCTTTAATTTAGTAGATTTTTATTTTATGATTTTTTTATTCACCAATTTTGATTTCTTACTGTATAATTAATTGATCCAATTATAATATATTTATCAAATTATCAAAGCCAATGGACAAGATGTTGACACTAAAGGAATTGAACAATTTGCTACATGGCGTCTTGATATAGGAGAAGCTAATGTTGGTGGTTATAACGATGGTGAGACAACTATTACTATACCTCATGAACTTCTCATCAACGAATCGATAAATCCTTTAGCAAGTTTAATTCAATTTGTTTACCCATCCATGTTAGAGAACTACAAAGACAAAAAGTACTTTCATGAGAGAGCAATTTTTTTACCAAAAATAAGGTCGTTCATGAAATTAACGATCATCTGTTTTCACTTTCCCCTGGTGATAAGATAAAGTATCTACTTCGGATAACATACGTCAAATGAAACATTTTAATATCCCGTTACAGGAAAATTTGCACTCTTCTTATTTTCTAAATGGCCTTAAAATACTCGGATTGCCAAATCATAAGTTAGCATTGAAAATTGGAGTTCCTGTTATGCTTCTACGTAGCATCGACCAACAAAATGGTCTTTGTAATGGTACTCGCCTATAAATTTCTATTTGGGAAACAGGTTATTGAAGTTGAGATAATATCTGAAAGTAATATTAGATGCCTAACATTTATTGCAAGAATTACTGGGTTTGTTTGTTTGTTTGTTTATTTATTGCAAGAATTAATCTCATGCCATCCGATAAGTAATCCCTTTCAAATTCAAAAGAAGACAGTTTCTCCTGACTGCTTATTTTGTAATGACGATTAACAAGAGTTAGGGATAATTATTTTCAAAAGTTTGTTTGTATTAAAAAGATCAGTTTTCACTCAAGGAAAGTCATATGAAGCTTTGTCAAATGTGAAGATTACAGACGGTGTAAAATTACTCATTATAGATTAAATTGGTAACATTACCAGCGAGACACACAAAACGTTGTATACAAACAGGTGTTTAGACATTTATGAGAAAATTTTGAGAGTATGAATGCTATTTTAATTCTATTTTTATATTTTGAATTTTTCATAATGTTTATTATGTAATCAATGTTTAATGAAAATCTGGTTGTTTAAATCACACGTATATCACACGCGCTCTAACCTAATTGCTATAATATAAAACAGCTGAGGCTGTCGCCTCAAATGCCTACAAAAACTACGATTAGGTTGTATACGTGAGGATCAATTTTCTGAACGAAAAGTAAAATCAAATCCACAACAGCAAATCATCATTACCACCAACTTTTCTTTATTTTTTTGGGCTATATATTTACCCAATGTTTCTTCTTAATTCTTCCTTACGGTATCATTGTTATCAAGGAACCAGTTTGTGTAAGCTGCGGACCACCATGAAAGCTCCTGCCCATTTCTTCAAGTTCATCCCACCTGCTTCCAACTCCCATCTGGTTACTCTCTTAAACTTGTACATCTGCATTAACTACTTGTACATTTTGGTGAAAATAATTTATCTTGATTTGATGCTTTATAGAGCATCAAGTAGAGTTTTTTACTTGGTTTCTTTGCTGCATTTTTTTGTGACTTGATACTTTGATAGTTAGTTAATTAAGGGAAAATTCTCAAAATAAACACATAGAAAGTCAGGGTGGTGGAGTGTCCGCACGTACACACCACATCACGTCACAGAGCCACGAATCACATTTTGTCACATCACCTCACGCCGCACCATATACGCATATACTCACCAATCATATTTTGTCACGTCACACCACATCACGTCACAGAGCCACGAATCACATTTTGTCACATCACCACACGCCGCATCATATACGCATATACTCACCAATCATATTTTGTCACGTCACACCACATCACGTGAGGAGTCTCTCATCACCACCACCATGTGAGGTTTCGAGAAGAACGGGTTCAAAATGGGGTTCAAATCACATGGTGACACCCCGCGTGTGGATGTTGTGAAACGGCCAAACTGCTGGCGTGGGGGATCGGTGGCGGGGTTGCCGAGCGGCGCCACCCACCGCTGTGGGGTTCCGGCGTGGGCGCCCTAAAATAACACGAGTTGAGTCCCTAGTGTTAAATTTGGAGTGTGATTTTGCGGCTGAATTCTCGCACTAAAAGTACATTTTTATTTAAGAATTTGAAAAGTCAGTGTTATTTTATTCTTTTTGGTAAAGTTATTTTTTTACTAATGAAAACAATACTTTCTATAGTTATTTATATGTTCATTTTTGGAATGTTCCCCTAATTTAATGGTGTTATGTAACTGTTTATTGTCGCTCGTCATGTGCATACTGCTTACATTAAACCTATGAAATGCATGCAATGTGGTTAACTTGTATACCTGACCTGAACCATGGTGCCATAACAACTCATGTTGTCACTATATGTTGCAGTCAATACCCACGTCATTCAGAAAATATATAAAAACCACAAGGAAAAACAAAGTGGTGATATTGCGAAGGGGAGATCAGAAATGGGCGGTGAAGATGGCCGACGATTGGGTGTTTGCAGAAGGTTGGGATGATTTTATGACAGCAAATGGTGTTCAAGATTTTGATTTTGTGGTTTTCAAGCATCAAAGAAATATGGTTTTCAACATCATGGTTTTCGACCCTAGTTGGTGTGAAAAAGAATATTCAAACACTCGAGTTACGAAATTTGCGAACACTATGATTCATGATCAAAATCAACATCCTTATTTTGTTGGCACTTTGAAGCAATATGCCACTTCAATAAGCATGGTAATATAAAGAAGCCTATCAGTTATCATCTATTCATGTTGTTGTTTGTTATTTACTTTTTACTAAAATTGAAATTTGATTGATATGGCTTTCTAGACAAGTTTACATTCAAAAGAATTCAAAATTACATGTACTTTAAACAAGTCTATGAATTTTAATCTACAAAAGCTAGTTTAATAACTTTTTCGTGTATTTTTACAAGTTGATACACTTTAATATACCAAAATTAGGTCGTGAAAATTTAGAAAATACATTAGTTTTTTTGTGATAAAGCCCATTATTGATTTGGCTTTGTGGTGTAGTCTATGCCGAAGAAATTCGCATTAGCAAATGGATTAAGTACAGGTGAAATGATCTTAAAAGATGCCGGAAATGAAGGCTTGTGGAAGGTTAAACTGAGAAACCACTTGGGCAGGTCCTTCTGCATTCAACGTGGATTGCGTGAGTTTTGTGCTGCGATTGGCCTAGAGAAAGGGGATAGTTTTCGGTTTGAGCTCATTCAACATGGAAAGACGCCAGTTGCAGTTGTTTCAAGTATGAATATAGCTCAAACTGCAAGGAAATACAATTATGCAGTTTTTATCATTAGATAGTAACCAAATGTTGCATATATCAGGGTTACCGGATGATGGTTTCGTTGATTCTTATTTTAGATCCACTGTTACTGCAGACACCATCAAAAGAGCTTATATGGTAAGTCAGTGTGGATAACAGATAACTAGATATAGTAGTTGTTATACTCATCCATATGATATTGTTAGTTGCACTATTATGTGTGTCAAAGGTTGTACTACCATTGTTTTTTCACAGAATGTTCCAATGCCTTTTGCGAGATCAAATAAGCTGGAGATGAGAAACTGTGACATGAGTGTGGTGGATGAAAAGCAAAGACTTTGGGCAACAATACTCCGATACCAAGGGGGTCGTGTTTGTATAAAAGGATTGCGTGGTATGTTGGTTGCAAATGGAGTAAAGGAAGGGGATGAGTTTTCACTTGAGCTAGTTGATAATGAAGATAAGCCTCTCATGAACTTCCACAGGTGATGCTAACACACCTCTCGGCTCTCATGATAATGAGTCTCGCCTTTTGTGATAACGGGTTCTGTTATCTGTCTTTATAAATGAATTATAACTTTTATCATTTTATAGATTATAGTATATTTCATAGGTGTCATTTGTTCTGATATGAACCTGCATTTGTTTTTACTCGACAGGCATGGTAATGAAGTAGCAACTAACGCCTTTGTGTAGTCACCAGGGGTCGCCTGTTCGTTGTCGAAGTTGACTTAATTGGTGGTCAACATGGCAACCAAACCAGACTACAACATGTTAACATTCTAGCATAAGGTGTTAGATGCTAGATGGTTACTGACGTTAAAAAAAATTGTGATGGTTACTGACGTCTCAATTGAGTCATCTCAACGTCTTCGAAGACATCTGGGTTCAAACGTTCTAGACTACAACATGTTAACATTCTAGCATAATTGTGATGGTCTAGAGGTGTCTCAAACGTCTTCGAAGACATCTGGGTTCAAACGTTTCCTAAGTAAATATGTTAGATGGTTACTGGTGTTAAAAAAATCGTTCAATTGCTAATCGCGTTCTTCACTGATCCCTAAATCGCATCCAATTGAGTCGAGCAATGACGGAAGCAATTGCCGGCATTCACCATAACAGGTTTGATTTGTGTAGTATATTTTAAGGTTTATATGTGGTAAGATCTTCATTGAAAACAAATTTAGTTTCAAGGATTGAACCACTTAGAGAAATCCTTATTTATTTAGAGTGAAACTAATTTTAATTTGTTTAATTGGTTCGTTAGGCAATTATAATTTACTCAAATGTTCATTTACATCATACATTCTTAAACATAGATTAGCAAAAATTTCATATCATACATTCTTAAACATCCGTTAGCAAACTAATCTTCAAAGGTTGGAGAATCAATGGACAAATAGATGATGGTGGGTACACAATTTGATTGTGGATCAATCATGTTAGCTTGAACAAGTTGAATATGAGCAAACCAGAGCAAGTTAAACATGCAGTGACATAGCTTGAGTCATATTATAGGGGTGCGTGAAAATAAACAATTATTAGGAGACGAACTCTATATTTATTAAAAAGTTTACACCAACAGCCTGAAAATTTACATCATCGAGACGAAAATTAGCACTATTAAGAAAAAAATAGAGGGGCCGGGGCTTCGCCTATGTCAACTTGCATACACATTTGTGTTTTATATATTTTTTGATGACAAATTTACACACACATTTAAACTTGTTTATAAATCCTCGTCATTTGTTATAAGTTTTGAACCTTCCACCTATTAAACACAAAATAAGCAGATAAGTAAACAATGGTATTTGATTATTTATATATGGTTATTTGTATCTATCAAATTTAATTTAATTTGAGGAAAATGTTCTAATATGTCCTAGAACTTTAGATTTTTTTTAAAACTATCTTCAACGAGACACTTTATTTGAAAACAATTAGATTTTTTTTTGAACGGAACTAGAGTTTTTAATGTATCATTTTTTAGAAAACAATTTGAAAGCACGTGCCAAACTTTTTAGAGGCTGTTTGACAATATCTGAATGATTAAGTGCTGAACAAATAAGAGGTCTGAATCATTAAGTGTTAAACGATTAAGAGGTCTGAATCATTAAGAGATAGTATACCGCTTAACTATTCAAAGACAAATGTCTGATCAATTCAGATAAGAGGTCTTAACCGTTCAGTATTAGACCTCTTAATTATTCAGCATTAATTTACTTAACCATTCAGAAGCAAATGTCTGAACCATGTAGATATTTGCTCGCCAAACAAACAGTCTGAACCATTAAGTAATGAATCATTCAGACATCTGAATCATTAAGAGGCTGATTAGGCTGTCAAACAGTCCCTAGGTCGCGTTTGGTTCACGTAGTTCTCTAGAATTAGAATTGAATAATTTTCCATCTAAACTACTATTTGGTTGGTAACAGATAAAATTATTCCATATACTTTTTCTTTCACTTATCTATAAAATTTACCAACCAAACACGTTTCCAATTTAACAACATCAACATCAATGTCGATTCCAATTCTAATTTATTTGTAAAATGTTCTGCTAAGCCAAATGACCCTTTAATTTATCATTTTTTGAAAACAACTTTGATGGAACTAAAGTTTTATTTATAAAAAGAATTCAACGTTTTTTCTGTTCATTCCAAAGGGTCTCTGATCTCTTTCTTCTTCAATGGATGTTGTACGGAGATCCCCACCAAATTCACCAACACTCTTATCATTACTATTCATGAGCCGAGCCGAGCCAGGATTAGCTCGGACTCGACTCGAATTATAAACCGAGCCAGCTCGGCTCGGCTCGGATTTACAACCGAGCTAAAAAGTAAAGCTCGAACTCGGCTTGGTTTTAAACCGAGCTGGCTCGGCTCGGTTTTGTTTGGCTCGGTTTTAAAACAAAATTTAATACACATCTCTCAAATTTCAATAGTCCAAATATCAACGCATAGTTCAAAAAACATATTAAAAATCAATTCAACATCTTAGATTACAAGCCCCAATCTAATTCAACCAACGATACACAAAAATAGGTTAACAATTCAACGTTCATTAGCATATGAATTAACCCGCATAAACATTCTCTTGCACTTCTAAATACCTGCAAAAAATAATCAATGAAATAGAAACAACTCAATACCAAACTTCTAAATACTTGCAAAAATAATCAATAAAATAGGAACATACCCAAATCGCAGATTCATAGGTAGAGGGAAACATAACTATATCAAGATATACCTGACCAAAATCGTAGATTCGTAAGTAGGCAAGCATAGAACTTGTCGACCAGGAGTAGGGCGGTGGCCGGTGGGGAGGGAGTGACGGTCGAGGCCCGAGGGAAAGTGGGAGACGGGAGCGGACGGTGGGTAGGGAGACAAGGAGTGACGGTCGACGCCTGAGGGATAGTGGGAGACGGGAGCGACCGGTGGGGAGGGAGTGACGGTCGACGCCGAGGGAGAGTGGGAGACGGCAAACGGGACTCGGGAGCAGCCGAGCGGGGAGTGGCCGAGTGGAGCTGGGAGTACTTAGGGTTTTCAAACTTCAAATTTCATCTGAGTGTTCAACTTTGGGTTTTTGAAGGTTTTGAACTTTTGATTAGGTTAGTGTTATTATAATATTATAAATAAATATTATATGTATATTACATATTTAGTCGAGTCACTAAACGAGCCAACGAGCGAGCCAACGAGCGAGCCAACGAGCGAGCCAACGAGCGAGCCAACGAGCGAGCCGCCCTTGGCTCGGACTCGGCTCGTTTACAATTCGAGCCGGCTCGGCTCGGCTCGTTTATAAACCGAGCCGATTCGAGCGAGCTTTTTCCGAACGAGCTCCGAGCGAGCCACGAGCCGCGAGCTTTTTGAACAGCCCTAGTACTTGTACACTTCTGCTTTCTATCTCTTTTCGTCTCTTCTTCAGTTGCAATCGCCAACGGGTTACGTTGATCCTTCTTTTACTGCAATTTTATCTTTGAGCCCTAACATTCTAATCAGTAACCGTGTTGATATCTATTTGACTTACGGATTAAAACGATCTGATTACAAGTTTCTGATCATTGTGTGATGCATCTCTAATTATGTATAGTTTACTGATTGTATGATTGTATCTATACTACCTTTAATATACATATGAGAGGGGCACCAAAGTAATTTCACCCAATCTCTTAATTTTAAGAAATGTACATGTGTTAATGCACAAGGTACAAGTTAGTTTGCTGTTGATGTATATGGAACTGAGGGCAAAAGAAGAAGGTCCGAGAGTTGCTTTCGACCACTGTTTCAAAATTCAAACAACCTAATCTCCTTTCAAAATTCAAAAGAAGAAGGTCTGAGACCTCTCTTCCCAGATCTCCTTTCAAAATTCAAACAACCTAATCTCTCTCTATGAAAGCCGTTCGATCTATGGTAAAGAAATAGCACATAATCATCTGAATGGACGCAATGAAGGAGCACCGATTGTTAGTTGTGATTCGATTTCGTCACCGACGATGCTCTCGAAGAGGAAGAGGCCGGCGAGGATTCAGATTCCGGCGAGGATTCAGATCCCGTCACTTACCCTGCCACCGCGCCGGAGCTTGAGCTGCCGGAGCTATATGGAAAGACTCATAAGGTTTGTAATTGAACTGGGGTTTGTGAGATTTCGTGTAGTTTGTAGTCAATTTTGGGTTTTTGATGTCATATGTTATTGCTGATGTTTGTTGGATGATTTTGGTGATTTTGGTGATTTTGGGGAAACTTAATGCTCATCTGGTGGCGCATACGCATGATGATGTTGGTTGGTTGAAGACTGTTGATTATGTGGGATCAAATAACTCCATTCAGGTGTGTATTATTATCAATTATCATCTCGCACATGAGTGTCGATTCATACTTTGGTTCATTCTTTGATATTTTGATTATTTTGTGCATCGATTTTACAGGGAGCATGCGTTCAAAACGTGCTTGATTCTACTATTCAAGCAGGTCTCAAATAATTGGTAAGATTCTTCTCTTTGAACAGATGAGATACTTACCGGTGAGAGACGGGAGCCGGTGGTAGAGAGGCCGTCACTGATTGCTGATGCGTTTAAGGAATTGTCGGATTAGATCAAAAAGAGGAGCAAAAGGATGCTTCGTTTGAATTGGAGTTGAAATTGTTCTGTGACGCGTGTTCGTTCATCTCTGTGCTGTTTGGATCTCTCGGAATCGCTTTTAAATTTGCTGAAATGGAGTATACATCTAAGGTTTGTTGATTTCTCTGATAACGTTTTGATTGATTCGCAAACCCTAGGTTAACGATCTGATCTATTGGATTGTAGTGATTATGTGTGAATGTGTTTTGATCTGATAGTTGATTGTTAGGATAGATTAAGATTGAAGTGAAATTGTGATTTGTATTAACATTGTAGGTGATTACGAAGTACTGTTATTACCATTAAAGTCACCATAACATTTCCTAACTCGGAACAGTTTCAAGATTCAAGAAACAAGAACACGAACAACGCAAACTCTTAAACAACAGAATTATAAGACATAGATTAAAATACCCAGATCATGATCTTACAATGATTTTGTATAGAATCGGATCCCAACTGCAGCACCCAAGATCACTAATGGAACCAAGAATTAACATTCTACTATTCACTAATGGATCCCAACAAGCCTCCTATTTGGGTCTTCTCCTTTTCAAGTGATTTCTGTATTTGCTTTTTGTATAGATGGGACTGTATCACTGTATTTAGTGTATCGTGAAGTAATATTTTGGTTTTTGCTTTGTTTGACATTATGAATTTGTTTGAGTTTTGTTGACGATTGTATTAGAGTGCTAGCACAGCAAGACATAACCTGCTCTATTTTTGTGGCTGGAAACTGTAACCAAATAGGAGGCTTGTTCAATTCTTTGATTGCCTCTTCATTTTCATTATTATATATTCTTGTTTGTTTGTTCTTACATCACAGGAGCTGCTCATTATGAACCAAAACCAACAAAATCACAACAGTTTCTTACATTTTCTTATAGCCAGAATAACTTTCAGCTCCTAACATAGTCATTAGAACTTGATAATTAGCTTATTCTATTTCACATCACATCACAGTTACAATCCAATGGAAAGAAGAGAGGCTTGTAAAGGTGGGAAAGATGTAAGCAAGAAATCTGCACCACCACAATCCACCAGGGGCTCCACAGCTGCACTCAAAACTCACCCCACCCGAAGAGGCGACGCGCCTCCTGCGCACCCGACAGGTCCACCTGCCAAAGCTGCCAAGCCCTCGGAAAGGTAATTAATTCAGAAAGGTATATTTATATTTATTCATGTATTTTGTAACTCCCTTTTTGACTTAATGAATCTGTTTTTCTTTAAATCTTTTGAGCTTATGTCATCAAGCATCAACTTCTTGAAACCGCTCTACGTCTTTATTGTAGGTACCTCCACAATAACAAGTTGACGGGATCCATTCCTCCGGAGCTCGGAAATATGTCAAAGCTCCATTACTTGTATGAAATGCTTGTGTTTAGACTTTTATTAGGTTTTTAAGTTATTAATGGTGCTTTAAGAAGGGCGTTATGTTTGTTTTAACATGGAACTGAACGATAATAAGCTTACGGTCATATTCCACCAGAACTTGGAAAGCTCACTGACTTATTTGACCTGTAACCTTTGCAAATTTCACTTAGTTCCTTAATAAACTCTAAAACAAGTCATGTAGGATTTGGTCTTGTTCTCGGTGATAATGGAAAGAGATTTAGAACTCGTAGTACTGAAGTAGTTAAGTTGGTTGATTTGCTTGATGAAACTAAAACTCGATGTAAGCAGCTCTTGTGGAACGAGGTATTGCCATATTTTGGCTTATTATAAGAATTAGTTTCTAAATAAGATGGGTTAAGTACTAAATTATCTTTATTTTATTATAGTAAGGCCGCTGAGTGGGCTCCTGAGGAGCTTGAGCAAACTGCTGAAGCAGTTGGATATGGTGATGTTAAGTAAGATTCTCATGCCTTATGATGAATAATAATGGTTTTCAGAACTAATAAGATGTGCAGTGTTATTTATGATTGATTTGCTTTAGTGCTATTTCTTTTTTGGGGGATGGGAATTATAACTATTTGTGCAATTGCACTTTTCAGTTTGTGTATATAAAGAGGAATCATTTTGGTAGAGTTTGCAAATTGGTGGGTCAAGCAGGTTGTGTGCCTGATTTCAGGGCCATTATTAGTGCGGGTTCAATTCGGTTGGTCGGACCTGTTAACACGTTTTGACCAATTTTTTAATGCTATGAATAAGATCTAAAATAAAATTACAATCGATGTACAATCGACCATACTAACCAGTGGATAGATTTTTGTTAGATGTTCGAATGTTGCACTTTGTAGAGGTTTCTTGTCTTTATATTCACGGAGAGCAATTTGTGTTATACTGTTACCTATAATCAATGTCAAATTTGGATCATTATGGATATGTGATCTGCTATCCCTCTATTCCATTTAGGAGATTGCAATGTGCTACACTTGCCTACTTTGAGATTTAAATCATTTACAGTATGCTGGCAATTATAAGTATTTTGGCTTACCTTGAAGTTGTCTTTGAGATTAAGAATCATTGATGTATGCTGGCAATTGTAAGTCCTTTGGCTTACCACTACCACTTTCTTTAGGATGTGCAGTGAGATACTTAGAGAGTGCACCAAATTAGGTAAATGCATGGTACATGTATATTTTTTAATCAGTTTATGTTGCGGCCAAAGTTTGTAACTTGGAACTAATTCTAATCAAACATGCACTTTTTTATGTATTATCTTTCCTGTCATTGCAAACAACAGATTACTAAGTTGCAGATTCATTATGAAATCTTGTTCACAATGCAACTGATATTTCAGTTTTGTTTAAAGTGCAGACATAGACTTTTATCTGTATTTTCTTTACCTATTGTTGAGATAACAATTAATTCATAACATATCTACTAGGCTGGTGAATCTTTGATGGAGATATTTAATTTATGTTACAAACAAATATATTAGTTAAAGATATTCATACATGTACAGCAATGTGTTTTTAGTTGAAATTTGGATTTCATTGATGAATTTACAACTAGAGTTGAGTTGATGTTGCCTATTGGATGGATTACTGTTGTAGACCACAATTGATGAAGTTTAATTTTTTAAGATGAAAATTTGGATTAGTAATGCTAAAGGATTAAGTATTAGTGACCAATTTGTAATCACTGTTCATACTCCCCACTCCCCAGTATGTAAGAATTGCTGAATATTTCTAATGTGGGAGTGATCATTTCATCATCAAAACTTACTTTATTGAAGCTGATTATATTAAAATCTGATTGAGGCTATTGATTATCATTTACACAGTTTCTATCATCACCAATTTGGATGATTGTTTTTATGTTCATATTTTTGGTGTGTGTGATGAATATATACTGATTTTCAAATTGTGAACATAGAACTTGCTAGAGAATTGGGTGAAAAGGGCACCATTGTGTTCTCTGATTTCGAGCATGTTATCATGAAAAGTATGCCTTCATTTTGCATGAAACAGGACGATTGGGGCTTTGTTTGAGTTATAATGGTCAATGCATTAAGCCGTAAGCTATTAAAATTCGGTTTTAATATATAGATAGCGAATCAATGCTACGAAAAAAAACTAACAGAAGTACTATACAATGTATCATCGAACGATTGATAAACTAATAGAAAAGGAGTATCGTGATGTTAATTGTTGGCGCCGCCGCATCGCGCGGGTTTCTTACTAGTCCTACTTGATGTAAGTAAAAGGATGTATTTAGTATGCAAGCTTTTTAATTATGCTTGTTATTCTTTTAGAGCTTAAAGCTTCAATCTCAGTCATGTTTTGAGTGAGTACACTCTGGATTAGACGCATCTTCTTGTTGTTCTTGCTTGCACTATTTTTGCTATACTTTTATACCTTGAAGGTTAGCACTTCCATAATTGTACAGCTTATCTTGTGGTTTCAGTTTTGTATCTCAGTTTTTTTTATCGTAAAAGGAATGAAGTAACAGATTTCGTAAACATATGAAAGGAATTTATTAGAGCTCTGGGGAATAATTAACAATGCTTATATGGCCAACATTTTGAAGAAACAAATTCTGATTCATAAATCAGGATCTAACTGTGGGAGGTACGGAGTGACAAATGCACGTCAAAATGAAGATAATTTATCAAGCGTTTGGACATTGTTAATAACGGTGACATAATGAAGTTGTTTGAGAAATTTTGAAGTTTTTGATGATATAATATCAATTTGTTCTCTACAAGGACTAGTAAGAATTGTGTACACAAGTGAATCATAATGTTGGAAGCCACGAACAAATTTGCACATTTGTTCTCTTAATTATAGTGATTTTTTTTGTTTATTTGCTTGATGTGTGTGTTATTTGCAGGAATGGAGGTGGTTATAGTATTAATGGTCGTGTAAAACTTCCCGGTATGCAATTTATTTTAATGGAATTTTCTTGTTTTACTATTCAAATAACATCTTTCGTTGGTCTTAAATCTTAATTTCCAGTCATGGCCTTAACTTATGTGTTCCCGCATTCTCATCTTGTTTAAAGTAGCACTTTATTTAAAGAAAAGGATTTTTATATATAAATGTTACGTGAATTTAACTTTTCAGGTTTCAGTGCAAAAGGTATTGGTCTGCCAGTTAAGGCTAACAATGCCAATTCATATTGAATGGTGGTCAGCAAGTTGCCTTTCTAAAGCCTGATGGTTACTTCTCATTGTATCCTACCATTTAACCTTTAGTTCTTCCCGTGGATAGTCTTTTTGTTTTTGTATTGAATAAAGATACAGTTGGTTATTTCATTAATCCGTAGTTGCATATGTGTTATGTACATAGAATGTGTATATAGGCATCGTTTACCAGAAGGATAGTTTACCCTTCTTTTTTATAATCACTTCTGAGTTTCCTTGATAATCCATTTATAGCCACAATGTGCCTGCTGTAACCCACCTTATTGAAGTTGATGTCATTGGTTATTTCTTTTCACCTGTAAGTTTTTCACCTTTTTTGTATTATAACTGACCCTATTTACCACAATATTAATATTAATTTTTGATTATTTGATCCAGGTACGGGTAGATGTGAGTGCCAGAAACCCCGGTAAGGTTCAGGCTGCACTGACCAAAAACAGAAGAGGTCTAAATGAGCTTGTTTGGAGCCTTTAAGAGAGGAACAATACTATGAGGTCAGTTGGACATACTGGTAATTTTCAATAATGGTTGGTTTCTTTCCCATGAAAATGCACTTAATAAAACGAATCATATATTATATTACCAACCACAATAATGATGAAACAGGGTCATTTCTTTGTAAAACCTATGGACAAATAAGCAATTTTAGGTTGAGCTTGATTTTGTTATGATGTTCAACAATCTGAAGTGTCCTAAACTCCTAATCTCACTGAATGGTGAGAGTTCTTGTTTTAACATTGAATTTGAACATAAAGATTGAATTTGGAAAATACTATTCTTAACATCAATAAATATAAACGAGTATTTGTTAGGGGAGTATACAAACCTGTGTTACATTTGGTTCAAGTCACATAATAGGATGAAAATTGATTTTATAGCATATTAATGGATCAGGTTGTTCCGTGATTGGGTTGATACAGTATACGTGACAGGTTAGGTCGGGTCAGGCCTTAATATAACAAAAACCCAAATACCCTAGATTAACATAAATTAAGGCAAAACTAAAATGCATTACACACTCAAATGTTCAATTTATTAATTGGTTGATTTATTCTGCAATTTACCATGGCTCATCATTTGTGGTTGCAGATTAGAGAACCTTTAACATATTGTCTCTTGTGAAAAGTCCAATGGGTCTGATGATTGGATTTATGATTGTGGTGGTGTTTTTGATGCCTAAACTAGTTGAAAACATGGGAAAGCAACTAAGCATTCTCATTTCTTAATCTAAATTTCCCAAACTAAGTGTTAAACTCAGAATATCTATCCATGTTACCATCAAACTTATCGTGATTTCCACAGATCCGGAAGAAATAGAAAAGCACAAGAAGAGATGAGGAACCAAGGTGTTCCTTCTCTTGCAAAACACCAATATTCGGTTTGTTGCATTTTTATGTTTTATGTAGGATTGTTTAAAGACTTTGAATCAGACACCTCGTATATTTCTGTTTAGCTTGATCATAGGACTGTTTTGGTACTTACATTCATAATAGTCAATTTTCAAATTGCTTATTCTTGTTTTATAGTTAAGCACACACGTTAGATAAACATGGGACGCGCATAATCAAAACAAAAGAATATGCACAAATATGTAAAAGTGTAAAACATATAAATTCACAAAAGCATGTCATTATGTACAGGCTTGAATGTGTATCCCAGGTATATGAACAAATACAATGGAGTATGGAGCAACTGTGATCGGGTCAGGAAGGTTTCATTCTTTGATATTTTGATTATTTTGTGCATCGATTTTACAGGGAGCATGCGTTCAAAACGTGCTTGATTCTACTATTCAAGCAGGTCTCAAATAATTGGTAAGATTCTTCTCTTTGAACAGATGAGATACTTACCGGTGAGAGACGGGAGCCGGTGGTAGAGAGGCCGTCACTGATTGCTGATGCGTTTAAGGAATTGTCGGATTAGATCAAAAAGAGGAGCAAAAGGATGCTTCGTTTGAATTGGAGTTGAAATTGTTCTGTGACGCGTGTTCGTTCATCTCTGTGCTGTTTGGATCTCTCGGAATCGCTTTTAAATTTGCTGAAATGGAGTATACATCTAAGGTTTGTTGATTTCTCTGATACGTTTTGATTGATTCGCAAACCCTAGGTTAACGATCTGATCTATTGGATTGTAGTGATTATGTGTGAATGTGTTTTGATCTGATAGTTGATTGTTAGGATAGATTAAGATTGAAGTGAAATTGTGATTTGTATTAACATTGTAGGTGATTACGAAGTACTGTTATTACCATTAAAGTCACCATAACATTTCCTAACTCGGAACAGTTTCAAGATTCAAGAAACAAGAACACGAACAACGCAAACTCTTAAACAACAGAATTATAAGACATAGATTAAAATACCCAGATCATGATCTTACAATGATTTTGTATAGAATCGGATCCCAACTGCAGCACCCAAGATCACTAATGGAACCAAGAATTAACATTCTACTATTCACTAATGGATCCCAACAAGCCTCCTATTTGGGTCTTCTCCTTTTCAAGTGATTTCTGTATTTGCTTTTTGTATAGATGGGACTGTATCACTGTATTTAGTGTATCGTGAAGTAATATTTTGGTTTTTGCTTTGTTTGACATTATGAATTTGTTTGAGTTTTGTTGACGATTGTATTAGAGTGCTAGCACAGCAAGACATAACCTGCTCTATTTTTGTGGCTGGAAACTGTAACCAAATAGGAGGCTTGTTCAATTCTTTGATTGCCTCTTCATTTTCATTATTATATATTCTTGTTTGTTTGTTCTTACATCACAGGAGCTGCTCATTATGAACCAAAACCAACAAAATCACAACAGTTTCTTACATTTTCTTATAGCCAGAATAACTTTCAGCTCCTAACATAGTCATTAGAACTTGATAATTAGCTTATTCTATTTCACATCACATCACAGTTACAATCCAATGGAAAGAAGAGAGGCTTGTAAAGGTGGGAAAGATGTAAGCAAGAAATCTGCACCACCACAATCCACCAGGGGCTCCACAGCTGCACTCAAAACTCACCCCACCCGAAGAGGCGACGCGCCTCCTGCGCACCCGACAGGTCCACCTGCCAAAGCTGCCAAGCCCTCGGAAAGGTAATTAATTCAGAAAGGTATATTTATATTTATTCATGTATTTTGTAACTCCTTTTTGACTTAATGAATCTGTTTTCTTTTAAATCTTTTGAGCTTATGTCATCAAGCATCAACTTCTTGAAACCGCTCTACGTCTTTATTGTAGGTACCTCCACAATAACAAGTTGACGGGATCCATTCCTCCGGAGCTCGGAAATATGTCAAAGCTCCATTACTTGTATGAAATGCTTGTGTTTAGACTTTTATTAGGTTTTTATAGTTATTAATGGTGCTTTAAGAAGGGCGTTATGTTTGTTTTAACAGTGGAACTGAACGATAATAAGCTTACGGGTCATATTCCACCAGAACTTGGAAAGCTCACTGACTTATTTGACCTGTAACCTTTGCAAATTTCACTTAGTTCCTTAATAAACTCTAAAACAAGTCATGTAGGATTTGGTCTTGTTCTCGGTGATAATGGAAAGAGATTTAGAACTCGTAGTACTGAAGTAGTTAAGTTGGTTGATTTGCTTGATGAAACTAAAACTCGATGTAAAGCAGCTCTTGTGGAACGAGGTATTGCCATATTTTGGCTTATTATAAGAATTAGTTTCTAAATAAGATGGGTTAAGTACTAAAATTATCTTTAAATTTATTAGGTAAGGCCGCTGAGTGGGCTCCTGAGGAGCTTGAGCAAACTGCTGAAGCAGTTGGATATGGTGATGTTAAGTAAGATTCTCATGCCTTATGATGAATAATAATGGTTTTCAGAACTAATAAGATGTGCAGTGTTATTTATGATTGATTTGCTTTAGTGCTATTTCTTTTTTGGGGGATGGGAATTATAACTATTTGTGCAATTGCACTTTTCAGTTTGTGTATATAAAGAGGAATCATTTTTGGTAGAGTTTGCAAATTGGTGGGTCAAGCAGGTTGTGTGCCTGATTTCAGGGCCATTATTAGTGCGGGTTCAATTCGGTTGGTCGGACCTGTTAACACGTTTTGACCAATTTTTTAATGCTATGAATAAGATCTAAAATAAAATTACAATCGATGTACAATCGACCATACTAACCAGTGGATAGATTTTGTTAGATGTTCGAATGTTGCACTTTGTAGAGGTTTCTTGTCTTTATATTCACGGAGAGCAATTTGTGTTTATACTGTTACCTATAATCAATGTCAAATTTGGATCATTATGGATATGTGATCTGCTATCCCTCTATTCCATTTAGGAGATTGCAATGTGCTACACTTGCCTACTTTGAGATTTAAATCATTTACAGTATGCTGGCAATTATAAGTATTTGGCTTACCTTGAAGTTGTCTTTGAGATTAAGAATCATTGATGTATGCTGGCAATTGTAAGTCCTTTGGCTTACCACTACCACTTTCTTTAGGATGTGCAGTGAGATACTTAGAGAGTGCACAAATTAGGTAAATGCATGGTACATGTATATTTTTTAATCAGTTTATGTTGCGGCCAAAGTTTGTAACTTGGAACTAATTCTAATCAAACATGCACTTTTTTATGTATTATCTTTCCTGTCATTGCAAACAACAGATTACTAAGTTGCAGATTCATTATGAAATCTTGTTCACAATGCAACTGATATTTCAGTTTTGTTTAAAGTGCAGACATAGACTTTTATCTGTATTTTCTTTACCTATTGTTGAGATAACAATTAATTCATAACATATCTACTAGGCTGGTGAATCTTTGATGGAGATATTTAATTTATGTTACAACAAATATATTAGTTAAAGATATTCATACATGTACAGCAATGTGTTTTTAGTTGAAATTTGGATTTCATTGATGAATTTACAACTAGAGTTGAGTTGATGTTGCCTATTGGATGGATTACTGTTGTAGACCACAATTGATGAAGTTTAATTTTTTAAGATGAAAATTTGGATTAGTAATGCTAAAGGATTAAGTATTAGTGACCAATTTGTAATCACTGTTCATACTCCCCACTCCCCAGTATGTAAGAATTGCTGAATATTTCTAATGTGGGAGTGATCATTTCATCATCAAAACTTACTTTATTGAAGCTGATTATATTAACAATCTGATTGAGGCTATTGATTATCATTTACACAGTTTCTATCATCACCAATTTGGATGATTGTTTTTATATGTTCATATTTTTGGTGTGTTGTGATGAATATATATGATTTTCAAATTGTGAACATAGAACTTGCTAGAGAATTGGGTGAAAAGGGCACCATTGTGTTCTCTGATTTCGAGCATGTTATCATGAAAAGTATGCCTTCATTTTGCATGAAACAGGACGATTGGGGCTTTGTTTGAGTTATAATTGGTCAATGCATTAAGCCGTAAGCTATTAAAATTCGGTTTTAATATATAGATAGCGAATCAATGCTACGAAAAAAAACTAACAGAAGTACTATACAATGTATCATCGAACGATTGATAAACTAATAGAAAAGGAGTATCGTGATGTTAATTGTTGGCGCCGCCGCATCGCGCGGGTTTCTTACTAGTCCTACTTGATGTAAGTAAAAGGATGTATTTAGTATGCAAGCTTTTTAATTATGCTTGTTATTCTTTTAGAGCTTAAAGCTTCAATCTCAGTCATGTTTTGAGTGAGTACACTCTGGATTAGACGCATCTTCTTGTTGTTCTTGCTTGCACTATTTTGCTATACTTTTATACCTTGAATTGAATAATTTTCCATCTAAACTACTATTTGGTTGGTAACAGATAAAATTATTCCATATACTTTTTCTTTCACTTATCTATAAAATTTACCAACCAAACACGTTTCCAATTTAACAACATCAACATCAATGTCGATTCCAATTCTAATTTATTTGTAAATGTTCTGCTAAGCCAAATGACCCTTTAATTTATCATTTTTTTGAAAACAACTTTGATGGAACTAAAGTTTTATTTATAAAAAGAATTCAACGTTTTTTCTGTTCATTCCAAAGGGTCTCTGATCTCTTTCTTCTTCAATGGATGTTGTACGGAGATCCCCACCAAATTCACCAACACTCTTATCATTACTATTCATGAGCCGAGCCGAGCCAGGATTAGCTCGGACTCGACTCGAATTATAAACCGAGCCAGCTCGGCTCGGCTCGGATTTACAACCGAGCTAAAAAGTAAAGCTCGAACTCGGCTTGGTTTTAAACCGAGCTGGCTCGGCTCGGTTTTGTTTGGCTCGGTTTTAAAACAAAATTTAATACACATCTCTCAAATTTCAATAGTCCAAATATCAACGCATAGTTCAAAAAACATATTAAAAATCAATTCAACATCTTAGATTACAAGCCCCAATCTAATTCAACCAACGATACACAAAAATAGGTTAACAATTCAACGTTCATTAGCATATGAATTAACCCGCATAAACATTCTCTTGCACTTCTAAATACCTGCAAAAAATAATCAATGAAATAGAAACAACTCAATACCAAACTTCTAAATACTTGCAAAAATAATCAATAAAATAGGAACATACCCAAATCGCAGATTCATAGGTAGAGGGAAACATAACTATATCAAGATATACCTGACCAAAATCGTAGATTCGTAAGTAGGCAAGCATAGAACTTGTCGACCAGGAGTAGGGCGGTGCGGTGGGGTGGGGAGGGAGTGACGGTCGAGGCCCGAGGGAAAGTGGGAGACGGGAGCGGACGGTGGGTAGGGAGACAAGGAGTGACGGTCGACGCCTGAGGGATAGTGGGAGACGGGAGCGAACGGTGGGGAGGGAGTGACGGTCGACGCCGAGGGAGAGTGGGAGACGGCAAACGGGACTCGGGAGCAGCCGAGCGGGGGGAGTGGCCCGAGTGGGAGGGAGTACTTAGGGTTTTCAAACTTCAAATTTCATCTGAGTGTTCAACTTGGGTTTTTGAAGGTTTTGAACTTTTGATTAGGTTAGTGTTATTATAATATTATAAATAAATATTATATGTATATACATATTTAGTCGAGTCACTAAACGAGCCAACGAGCGAGCCAACGAGCGAGCAACGAGCGAGCCAACGAGCGAGCCAACGAGCGAGCCGCCCTTGGCTCGGACTCGGCTCGTTTACAATTCGAGCCGGCTCGGCTCGGCTCGTTTATAACCGAGCCGATTCGAGCGAGCTTTTTCCGAACGAGCTCCGAGCGAGCCACGAGCCGCGAGCTTTTTGAACAGCCCTAGTACTTGTACACTTCTGCTTTCTATCTCTTTCGTCTCTTCTTCAGTTGCAATCGCCAACGGGTTACGTTGATCCTTCTTTTACTGCAATTTTATCTTTGAGCCCTAACATTCTAATCAGTAACCGTGTTGATATCTATTTGACTTACGGATTAAAACGATCTGATTACAAGTTTCTGATCATTGTGTGATGCATCTCTAATTATGTATAGTTTACTGATTGTATGATTGTATCTATACTACCTTTAATATACATATGAGAGGGGCACCAAAGTAATTTCACCCAATCTCTTAATTTTAAGAAATGTACATGTGTTAATGCACAAGGTACAAGTTAGTTTGCTGTTGATGTATATGGAACTGAGGGCAAAAGAAGAAGGTCCGAGAGTTGCTTTCGACCACTGTTTCAAAATTCAAACAACCTAATCTCCTTTCAAAATTCAAAAGAAGAAGGTCTGAGACCTCTCTTCCCAGATCTCCTTTCAAAATTCAAACAACCTAATCTCTCTCTATGAAAGCCGTTCGATCTATGGTAAAGAAATAGCACATAATCATCTGAATGGACGCAATGAAGGAGCACCGATTGTTAGTTGTGATTCGATTTCGTCACCGACGATGCTCTCGAAGAGGAAGAGGCCGGCGAGGATTCAGATTCCGGCGAGGATTCAGATCCCGTCACTTACCCTGCCACCGCGCCGGAGCTTGAGCTGCCGGAGCTATATGGAAAGACTCATAAGGTTTGTAATTGAACTGGGGTTTGTGAGATTTCGTGTAGTTTGTAGTCAATTTTGGGTTTTTGATGTCATATGTTATTGCTGATGTTGTTGGATGATTTGGTGATTTTGGTGATGTGATTTTGGGGAAACTTAATGCTCATCTGGTGGCGCATACGCATGATGATGTTGGTTGGTTGAAGACTGTTGATTATGTGGGATCAAATAACTCCATTCAGGTGTGTATTATTATCAATTATCATCTCGCACATGAGTGTCGATTCATACTTTGGTTCATTCTTTCATTCTTTGATTTTGATTATTTTGTGCATCGATTTTACAGGGAGCATGCGTTCAAAACGTGCTTGATTCTACTATTCAAGCAGGTCTCAAATAATGGTAAGATTCTTCTCTTTGAACAGATGAGATACTTACCGAGAGACGACGGGAGCGGGGAGGGTAGAGAGGCCGTCACTGATTGCTGATGCGTTTAAGGAATTGTCGGATTAGATCAAAAAGAGGAGCAAAAAGGATGCTTCGTTTGAATTGGAGTTGAAATTGTTCTGTGACGCGTGTTCGTTCATCTCTGTGCTGTTTGGATCTCTCGGAATCGCTTTTAAATTTGCTGAAATGGAGTATACATCTAAGGTTTGTTGATTTCTCTGATAACGTTTTGATTGATTCGCAAACCCTAGGTTAACGATCTGATCTATTGGATTGTAGTGATTATGTGTGAATGTGTTTTGATCTGATAGTTGATTGTTAGGATAGATTAAGATTGAAGTGAAATTGTGATTTGTATTAACATTGTAGGTGATTACGAAGTACTGTTATTACCATTAAAGTCACCATAACATTTCCTAACTCGGAACAGTTTCAAGATTCAAGAAACAAGAACACGAACAACGCAAACTCTTAAACAACAGAATTATAAGACATAGATTAAAATACCCAGATCATGATCTTACAATGATTTTTGTATAGAATCGGATCCCAACTGCAGCACCCAAGATCACTAATGGAACCAAGAATTAACATTCTACTATTCACTAATGGATCCCAACAAGCCTCCTATTTGGGTCTTCTCCTTTTCAAGTGATTTCTGTATTTGCTTTTTGTATAGATGGGACTGTATCACTGTATTTAGTGTATCGTGAAGTAATATTTTGGTTTTTGCTTTGTTTGACATTATGAATTTGTTGAGTTTTGTTGACGATTGTATTAGAGTGCTAGCACAGCAAGACATAACCTGCTCTATTTTTGTGGCTGGAAACTGTAACCAAATAGGAGGCTTGTTCAATTCTTTGATTGCCTCTTCATTTTCATTATATATATTCTTGTTTGTTTGTTCTTACATCACAGGAGCTGCTCATTATGAACCAAAACCAACAAAATCACAACAGTTTCTTACATTTTCTTATAGCCAGAATAACTTTCAGCTCCTAACATAGTCATTAGAACTTGATAATTAGCTTATTCTATTTCACATCACATCACAGTTACAATCCAATGGAAAGAAGAGAGGCTTGTAAAGGTGGGAAAGATGTAAGCAAGAAATCTGCACCACCACAATCCACCAGGGGCTCCACAGCTGCACTCAAAACTCACCCCACCCGAAGAGGCGACGCGCCTCCTGCGCACCCGACAGGTCCACCTGCCAAAGCTGCCAAGCCCTCGGAAAGGTAATTAATTCAGAAAGGTATATTTATATTTATTCATGTATTTTGTAACTCCCTTTTTGACTTAATGAATCTGTTTTTCTTTAAATCTTTTGAGCTTATGTCATCAAGCATCAACTTCTTGAAACCGCTCTACGTCTTTATTGTAGGTACCTCCACAATAACAAGTTGACGGGATCCATTCCTCCGGAGCTCGGAAATATGTCAAAGCTCCATTACTTGTATGAAATGCTTGTGTTTAGACTTTTATTAGGTTTTTAAGTTATTAATGGTGCTTTAAGAAGGGCGTTATGTTTGTTTTAACATGGAACTGAACGATAATAAGCTTACGGGTCATATTCCACCAGAACTTGGAAAGCTCACTGACTTATTTGACCTGTAACCTTTGCAAATTTCACTTAGTTCCTTAATAAACTCTAAAACAAGTCATGTAGGATTTGGTCTTGTTCTCGGTGATAATGGAAAGAGATTTAGAACTCGTAGTACTGAAGTAGTTAAGTTGGTTGATTTGCTTGATGAAACTAAAACTCGATGTAAAGCAGCTCTTGTGGAACGAGGTATTGCCATATTTTGGCTTATTATAAGAATTAGTTTCTAAATAAGATGGGTTAAGTACTAAAATTATCTTTAAATTTATTAGGTAAGGCCGCTGAGTGGGCTCCTGAGGAGCTTGAGCAAACTGCTGAAGCAGTTGGATATGGTGATGTTAAGTAAGATTCTCATGCCTTATGATGAATAATAATGGTTTTCAGAACTAATAAGATGTGCAGTGTTATTTATGATTGATTTGCTTTAGTGCTATTTCTTTTTTGGGGGATGGGAATTATAACTATTTGTGCAATTGCACTTTTCAGTTTGTGTATATAAAGAGGAATCATTTTTGGTAGAGTTTGCAAATTGGTGGGTCAAGCAGGTTGTGTGCCTGATTTCAGGGCCATTATTAGTGCGGGTTCAATTCGGTTGGTCGGACCTGTTAACACGTTTTGACCAATTTTTTAATGCTATGAATAAGATCTAAAATAAAATTACAATCGATGTACAATCGACCATACTAACCAGTGGATAGATTTTTGTTAGATGTTCGAATGTTGCACTTTGTAGAGGTTTCTTGTCTTTATATTCACGGAGAGCAATTTGTGTATACTGTTACCTATAATCAATGTCAAATTTGGATCATTATGGATATGTGATCTGCTATCCCTCTATTCCATTTAGGAGATTGCAATGTGCTACACTTGCCTACTTTGAGATTTAAATCATTTACAGTATGCTGGCAATTATAAGTATTTTGGCTTACCTTGAAGTTGTCTTTGAGATTAAGAATCATTGATGTATGCTGGCAATTGTAAGTCCTTTGGCTTACCACTACCACTTTCTTTAGGATGTGCAGTGAGATACTTAGAGAGTGCACCAAATTAGGTAAATGCATGGTACATGTATATTTTTTAATCAGTTTATGTTGCGGCCAAAGTTTGTAACTTGGAACTAATTCTAATCAAACATGCACTTTTTTATGTATTATCTTTCCTGTCATTGCAAACAACAGATTACTAAGTTGCAGATTCATTATGAAATCTTGTTCACAATGCAACTGATATTTCAGTTTGTTTAAAGTGCAGACATAGACTTTTATCTGTATTTTCTTTACCTATTGTTGAGATAACAATTAATTCATAACATATCTACTAGGCTGGTGAATCTTTGATGGAGATATTTAATTTATGTTACAAAACATATATTAGTTAAAGATATTCATACATGTACAGCAATGTGTTTTAGTTGAAATTTGGATTTCATTGATGAATTTACAACTAGAGTTGAGTTGATGTTGCCTATTGGATGGATTACTGTTGTAGACCACAATTGATGAAGTTTAATTTTTTAAGATGAAAATTTGGATTAGTAATGCTAAAGGATTAAGTATTAGTGACCAATTTGTAATCACTGTTCATACTCCCCACTCCCCAGTATGTAAGAATTGCTGAATATTTCTAATGTGGGAGTGATCATTTCATCATCAAAACTTACTTTATTGAAGCTGATTATATTAACAATCTGATTGAGGCTATTGATTATCATTTACACAGTTTCTATCATCACCAATTTGGATGATTGTTTTTATATGTTCATATTTTTGGTGTGTTGTGATGAATATACTGATTTTCAAATTGTGAACATAGAACTTGCTAGAGAATTGGGTGAAAAGGGCACCATTGTGTTCTCTGATTTCGAGCATGTTATCATGAAAAGTATGCCTTCATTTTGCATGAAACAGGACGATTGGGGCTTTGTTTGAGTTATAATTGGTCAATGCATTAAGCCGTAAGCTATTAAAATTCGGTTTTAATATATAGATAGCGAATCAATGCTACGAAAAAAAACTAACAGAAGTACTATACAATGTATCATCGAACGATTGATAAACTAATAGAAAAGGAGTATCGTGATGTTAATTGTTGGCGCCGCCGCATCGCGCGGGTTTCTTACTAGTCCTACTTGATGTAAGTAAAAGGATGTATTTAGTATGCAAGCTTTTAATTATGCTTGTTATTCTTTTAGAGCTTAAAGCTTCAATCTCAGTCATGTTTTGAGTGAGTACACTCTGGATTAGACGCATCTTCTTGTTGTTCTTGCTTGCACTATTTTGCTATACTTTTATACCTTGAAGGTTAGCACTTCCATAATTGTACAGCTTATCTTGTGGTTTCAGTTTTGTATCTCAGTTTTTTTTATCGTAAAAGGAATGAAGTAACAGATTTCGTAAACATATGAAAGGAATTTATTAGAGCTCTGGGGAATAATTAACAATGCTTATATGGCCAACATTTTGAAGAAACAAATTCTGATTCATAAATCAGGATCTAACTGTGGGAGGTACGGAGTGACAAATGCACGTCAAAATGAAGATAATTTATCAAGCGTTTGGACATTAGTTAATAACGGTGACATAATGAAGTTGTTTGAGAAATTTTGAAGTTTTTGATGATATAATATCAATTTGTTCTCTACAAGGACTAGTAAGAATTGTGTACACAAGTGAATCATAATGTTGGAAGCCACGAACAAATTTGCACATTTGTTCTCTTAATTATAGTGATTTTTTTTGTTTATTTGCTTGATGTGTGTGTTTATTTGCAGGAATGGAGGTGGTTATAGTATTAATGGTCGTGTAAAACTTCCCGGTATGCAATTTATTTTAATGGAATTTTCTTGTTTTACTATTCAAATAACATCTTTCGTTGGTCTTAAATCTTAATTTCCAGTCATGGCCTTAACTTATGTGTTCCCGCATTCTCATCTTGTTTAAAGTAGCACTTTATTTAAAGAAAAGGATTTTTATATATAAATGTTACGTGAATTTAACTTTTCAGGTTTCAGTGCAAAAGGTATTGGTCTGCCAGTTAAGGCTAACAATGCCAAATTCATATTGAATGGTGGTCAGCAAGTTGCCTTTCTAAAGCCTGATGGTTACTTCTCATTGTATCCTACCATTTTAACCTTTAGTTCTTCCCGTGGATAGTCTTTTTGTTTTTGTATTGAATAAAGATACAGTTGGTTATTTCATTAATCCGTAGTTGCATATGTGTTATGTACATAGAATGTGTATATAGGCATCGTTTTACCAGAAGGATAGTTTACCCTTCTTTTTTATAATCACTTCTGAGTTTCCTTGATAATCCATTTATAGCCACAATGTGCCTGCTGTAACCCACCTTATTGAAGTTGATGTCATTGGTTATTTCTTTTCACCTGTAAGTTTTTCACCTTTTTTTGTATTATAACTGACCCTATTTACCACAATATTAATATTAATTTTTGATTATTTGATCCAGGTACGGGTAGATGTGAGTGCCAGAAACCCCGGTAAGGTTCAGGCTGCACTGACCAAAAACAGAAGAGGTCTAAATGAGCTTGTTTTGGAGCCTTTAAGAGAGGAACAATACTATGAGGTCAGTTGGACATACTGGTAATTTTCAATAATGTATTGGTTTCTTTCCCATGAAAATGCACTTAATAAAACGAATCATATATTTATATTACCAACCCACAATAATGATGAAACAGGGTCATTTCTTTGTAAAGATACCTATGGACAAATAAGCAATTTTAGGTTGAGCTTGATTTTGTTATGATGTTCAACAATCTGAAGTGTCCTAAACTCCTAATCTCACTGAATGGTGAGAGTTCTTGTTTTAACATTGAATTTGAACATAAAGATTGAATTTGGAAAATACTATTCTTAACATCAATAAATATAAACGAGTATTTGTTAGGGGAGTATACAAACCTGTGTTACATTTGGTTCAAGTCACATAATAGGATGAAAATTGATTTTATAGCATATTAATGGATCAGGTTGTTCCGTGATTGGGTTGATACAGTATACGTGACAGGTTAGGTCGGGTCAGGCCTTAATATAACAAAAACCCAAATACCCTAGATTAACATAAATTAAGGCAAAACTAAAATGCATTACACACTCAAATGTTCAATTTATTAATTGGTTGATTTATTCTGCAATTTACCATGGCTCATCATTTGTGGTTGCAGATTAGAGAACCTTTTAACATATTGTCTCTTGTGAAAAGTCCAATGGGTCTGATGATTGGATTTATGATTGTGGTGGTGTTTTGATGCCTAAACTAGTTGAAAACATGGGAAAGCAACTAAGCATTCTCATTTCTTAATCTTAAATTTCCCAAACTAAGTGTTAAACTCAGAATATCTATCCATGTTACCATCAAACTTATCGTGATTTCCACAGATCCGGAAGAAATTAGAAAAGCACAAGAAGAGATGAGGAACCAAGGTGTTCCTTCTCTTGCAAAACACCAATATTCGGTTTGTTGCATTTTTATGTTTTATGTAGGATTGTTTAAAGACTTTGAATCAGACACCTCGTATATTTCTGTTTAGCTTGATCATAGGACTGTTTTGGTACTTACATTCATAATAGTCAATTTTCAAATTGCTTATTCTTGTTTTATAGTTAAGCACACACGTTAGATAAACATGGGACGCGCATAATCAAAACAAAAGAATATGCACAAATATGTAAAAGTGTAAAACATATAAATTCACAAAAGCATGTCATTATGTACAGGCTTGAATGTGTATCCCAGGTATATGAACAAATACAATGGAGTATGGAGCAACTGTGATCGGGTCAGGAAGGTTTACGTGGATTGGATCTAGCGAAGGTATGATTCCTGTAGAATTTACAGTTAATTCTTTTCCATTTAGAAGTAATGTGTGACTTTTTAAGTTTCCATCTTTTGCTGTTAGGTGATACTCTTCTCTAGTGAACTCTTTGTTGCCAAATTTGGATGATTGTGTTTGTTTGATCTGTCGTTTTGATGCCATTGCTATTGTGACGTTTTCAATCGAAACACCAACCTCAACTTTCGTAACACCATCAAGGTTGATCAATAAGATAGTAATCCCGTGCTGTCAAATTTACCCGGTATTAAATTCACACATAAAAAGCTATAGAAAAGTATTACACGAGTTATGATCTTGTTCGATAAGTATGGCCTATTTAATAGAGGATTGTAAGAATTGCATAAACAAACGTAATGGTTGTTTTGAGTGTGACATACAAGTATATATGATTTACATTTGTGCAAGAGATTATGTGGTTCTAATGATTCTCTACTTTTGTACATTGAACACATTCTTGTGAGATGTAGATGTTACTTTCTATTATTTGTCTCAAAATCTTACGTGGTTATTTGTTGGTATTGTTTGCACTGATAGGAAGTATATAGTTACCGAATGTTTGGAGCAATGTGCGTATGAACGGATCTTAGGTGTGCCATGAAAATGTGTTGATAGAACATGTCGTCCCATCAGCCGATGCCAAAGAAGCGCACTACATTGTACGGTTAATCATTCGACAATGTTAAATTCTTCAGTGAAAACAGTTGGATGTTTGCAACAAATATCAACTTTCGATGTGTTAAATCGTCACAAATAAGCTACCTGTAATAATCAGGATTCGGGACATATGTATTGGTGTTAAGAAGTCCATAGTTTCCTCCGATTAACGTTTGTCTACAATACGTTTTAGTATCGTACGAAGCTGCCATCCCTAGTTGATCCAAGTACCTGTACAAAGTTTACACAACATAACATGGATTAATTGTATCTAGCATAAAAATCAACTTTTATGGCGTTAATGCGACTCACAATATCCAACATTACACTGCTAGTAATGGGATTAAATTAATTTTAGCTTGTGTGGGATAAGTGACCTTTAAACGGGTATGACATAAAACCAATTGAAGAAATATTCAAACCAAGGATTCGAGCTCGAGGAGACTTACCAAAAGCTGAAGACGAAAGTATTAGTGACTTGATTACGACCGCTATTATAAGCACCTCCCGCTTCACCTACCCAAGCTACCGTTGAAGTTCCTGATTTCTTCAAAATGTTTTGGAGTTCTCTGAACAGTTGTGATCCTCCATCCAGATATGATGGGTCAAGTATTTTCTCAATTAAGTGATCACTCACACCTAATAGATACCAAAATACTTTAATTTAACCACATATCCCCCAATAAAATTGGAATAATATACAACTTATTAGCAAGATAGATTTATATAATTAAATCTATCATTTAATAAAAAAACTAATTTTATGCTCAGTACTTCAAGAACTGTATTATGACAACTGACGATGACAACGGTCATGTAAAAGCATGACCCGTCCTCTTTCTCTCTCACATATGCTTTTTATCAATTATATATTTAAAATTGATTGTGTATTAAGCTGTGTATCTGATGTAAAGTTATTACTATTTTTTGTGATCATTTTGTACCTGGACCAAGATTATAGACGTGTTGGGTAACCGCTTGAAGTGAATTGTTTGATTTGCTTACAAACTCGGAGAACCAATTTGCATCAAAGAATCCTCCTGGTCCAAGAACTATTGGTTTCACTTCAAAAGCCTTGTAGATCTTTTGCACCAAGTTTTGGAGTGAAATCGTATCCAACGCGTACTGATTCGGCCCAATGCTTGCTCCGATTCCATGTCCACTCAGTTCGTTACCTAGTAGTATTCGTTAAGGAAACGTTTAAGTCATTGCTACATAAAACAAGTCGGTTTCTGACCAAAATAGCTTACCAAGTTCCCAACCATGAATCGTGAAACCCTTGTCGACGGTGTATTTCATCAGAGCTTCTGCGTTGCTCGAGTTCCATGGTCCTACAACAGAGCCATGGGCGTTTACTTGTCTGTGACTTAACGCGTTTAACCCGAATATAACCTTTGCTCTTTTAAGAATAAGAGAAAATAAAACAAAACCCTGTTACAAAAAAACTTCACATCATAAAAACATATAAATAGAACTTAAAGAAATGATGTAAAAGTTGTTTTTACCTTGTTTTTTGAAAGAAAGTGTTGAGTTCATCCCATCTAGATAGTGGTAAGCAACCTTGAGTGTAGCCAAACAACCCATCATTGGTTTTGTTGAAGGGAAAACATGGTTCTTGATCCCCTTGCCTTTGGTACCTCACTCTGTTTTGAAGAGTGCCCCCTAGTCTAAGTTTCAATGGAGAAAATGCTGCAAAGGATCAAATCACCCCTTGTCATGAAAACTTATAATCAATAGTGTTAATACCATTGTAATGCTAGAACAATTCTACATATATAGTAATCTTATATGTGAATTAGAACAATTTTACGTATATAGTAATCTGATATGTGAATCCTTGATTGTGTATATAGTATTATTTGTCTAGGCATTAAATATTTTCAATCTAGATTGAATAAGTATACATATGTGAATTTATACATGAATAACCATGTACACTTGATATAGTGTCACACTGTCACTTAACACATTACTTAAGTCATTATTGATGAAAAAGTACATACGCGACTCTTAGTCATGTATTTTATGGTTAAATGAGTGATTTGTTTCTGACATATCTTTGTAGGTATATTTAATCTAAGAATTAGAAATAATTATTTTTATGATTTTCTCTTTTAGAAATATCAGAAGGGAACCTTTTACATAAATTTTGGTAAAATAAGTGTTACAAAAAAGGGCTAAGAAACCATCAAGTTAAATTTCCTATGATTTTGAAGAAATGACTAAAAAGTTTCTTGGTAACATTCATATGTGGTGGACTAATATAGGCGTTAGTAGAATGCATCGTGTTTCCCTAATTAAAATTTAATATACAAAGTACATTTATAAAATATTTTACAAAGAAAAAATAACTAGTTAAAATTTACATAAATTTGATGTTTGACTTTTTTGATATATGTGTTTCATGTGAAGTTTAGAAGTTATAAACTATAAACAAACTAATCTCTATTTTACTCACCTTTGATGGCGTTAAACAAGATTGGAATGTTAAGGTCCTGTCAAAAAAATAAAAACCAAACAACAATGTAAGTGCTCAAGTTTTCGTTGGTAATATTTATGAAATTGATTATTGATAGCATCTTTAAGGAATTAAATATGACAGTTACTAAATTTTATTTTATATAAAGTAAAATTCATTTTATAAACAGAGAATCGGTAAGCCGTTCTCAATTCCTAGATATAATCACAAGAGGGTATGACTTGGTCAACTGGCTTGATATCTTCAAATATAAAATGAAGAGAATATGTTAATTCTTCCTCTAATTCTTTTTCCTATATTTAACTCTATCATTATAAAACCCTTAACTTTAATTTATAATATTTAATTAGGTAGGCTTATTTTTTTGGTTTTTGATTTTGCCATGTTTTTTTGATGTGCTTTGTACACGGCTTATCCACTTCTCAACATTAGTAAGAAGCATAAGAAGCATTATTAGCTACATTAAATTCGGCTCCTGCGAGTCTAATTGAACTTATTCTGGTTAATCGGAGTCAGCTCGTACTATAGTTAGGATCTATTATTGGTGATAAACCATTCCCTCTAACTACAAATCAGTTTTCACTCATTTGATGAAAAACTATAAATATTTAAAGACAATAAAGATATTAAATGTGTACATACATTACAAATTAAAAAAAAACGTAGTACAAATTCTAAAAATGACAATTAATTTAAAAAAGGACACTATAATAAAAAAGTTTCAACAAATTTTTTTTTTTTCATCACAACACTCGATCCACTTATATTAGTTTTTAGTAGGTAAGGTTTAAATTCAATACTTGTGTCTAAATGTTTATTATATATATTAAAATCAAACTTTTAAAGGTAGACGGGCAACAAGCTGCGCCGCCACCCCTTTCTGAATTGCAAAATTTAGTTTTTAAATAACATACCTTATAAGCTCTTTTAATCTATTAAATTATAAAATGTTCTATGTTATATATATCACTTTTTTAAACCGCAGTTTATAAATTGATAAATTGTTGTTTAGAGACACTATAATTAGTAGTTTACCTTTCTGTAAATTGTAGTGTTCTCATTTGTTATTGATGTATGAATCTAGAATCTAGTTTTAAATTATATACGTTTTCAAAGTCAACTCTCACGTCAATACGGAAGCCGATTGGTTAAATAACTTGGACTGATTTCCTTATGTGGATTATCAGTTTTTTAGTCTAGACTCTAGAATCCAGATAACTCGATGAAATTGTAGTTTATTAATATTATTATTAATATAAACATCTATTTATAGTTATATTCGGTCAAAAAACTGATATATTTAATGATGATATGAAAAAAAGCATGATTACTGCAACTAATCTTCTTTTCTTTTGTTTTTGAAAACAACAATTATCTGCTTCTATTTTTACATTTCAACAGAATTCTTATATACTTAATATCAAGATTTTAACCATAATTTTTTTTTTTCAAACAACGTTTAACTCTTATCACTGTGTTACTTTCAGAGTAGCTTTTCAGAGTTGCTTTGCAACTAATCTAATCCTAGTTAATATATCTTAGATGTTCTTCCATAGTAGCCGGCCGAATAAGAAAAATCCTATCGCATCTCATTGCATAGCGTTCGATGATCCGACCAGCCCGTTTTTCATCACTTCAAAAACAGTTGCCGAAATATATAATCCAATTCATTGATCGGCATAACTTTAAGAGTAGTTTAGTTTCAAACTCGCAACCTTTAAGCCACCCATCCGTATTATAAAAATAATATAACCATCACGCTCAAGCAACACATATGAAGCGCGCAGTGACGAAGCTTGAACCGCACCATAGGGGGACGTGGAGCGAAAGTAAACTATTTTAAAGGGAAGGGGTGAACTCTATATATGTAAAAAAAATTACACTACCGGACAGAAAAAACGAAAAAAGAGGGAGAGCGGGGGGTCCCCCTGGGCCTCACTAAGCTTTGCATCTCATATTAAAAGTTCTAGTTGCGTCACTATTTATATATCTATATATGATCATAACTATTAACTTACCAAATTGAGGATAGAAGAAGCACCCCAACTGCAAGTTCCATAATCACACTTCTGAGGAGGCCACCAATCCAAAGTAGCACAAATGTAGTCTTCATCAACCAAACCAATGGAAGATGTTCCATTCACATACACCATCCCTTCTGCAAAACCAACCTTTTGTAAAAATAATCTTTTAAAGCCATGGATCATCACCATCACCACCACTAGACATAACCCTGCTGTACCCACCAGTAAACCGATCTCGACCACCACTAGTCTTTTCGACCGCGAACCGCCGTTTGTGCAGTTGCTAGCCATCGGCTACTTAAAAACTTAGAGAGAGAGAGAGATCAGGGGAATAAAACTTTCTATTCTTAGGTGGTATTGTGCACAAGGTTTATATATACAATCGTTTTAAATTTTGTAGCAATGGAATGAAGTTTGAATAATATTTGTTCACAAATCACAACACAACCTTACATCCTTATATAGTCATGAGTTTAAACAATGGTTGACTGGCCATTGGCTGGAGTGTATGGTTTTGTATATAGTTTTTGTAATTATTAAAAAAATGTGTGTATGTATTTATAATTTATATGTAGTATGTGTATGTCAGTATATATGTATGTATGCTTATATTTATTCTAGAAAGTGACGACGTGAAAAGAAATGAGTGCGATTGTGTATATGGTTTAGTGGTGGGTTACCCTTATCCTTTTGTGGGGAATATTTCTATATGCGCTTTTATACTCATATGAGACATATGATGTTGTTAAATTATTTTTAATGATGAATAACAAGTTAAAGCAAATTTCTACTATAAAAATTAATAATAACTTAAGGTGTATCATATTTCTTTTAGTAAGTTTTGGTTAAAAAAGTTTTGAGAAAGTAATTGAAATGAGCACAATGGAAGTTGGATTAGTTAAAACTAGCGTTTTCAAAACTTCATCGGACTAGAAACACGACATATGATCGTTTTGATTGTGTGTGGTGGAAACCGCTTTTCATTAAACCGCCTGACTACGGTCAGGCCTAGTGATTGGATCAGATTTTAATTTTTTTTTCTTTTGGGATTTTTTTCTTTCAAAAAATTATGTAATGATTTATTTATTAATATAAACATCATACATTAATATAAACATCATACGGTCATACCTTATTAATATTGCAAATATACACAAAAGTAATGTACTGATATATATATTTTTAATTTCTCCTATATTTTATGTTTAATTTGACACAATCCGACCAATAGTGAGCGGTTTAAGTCGTTCAATTGATCTACGCTCCAATTATGAAAATACAGATTAAGAATGGGTGCTAAGTCAATGTCAACCCCAATATTTCAAAGTAGAAATTTTCAACATTTTTAATAACAGTTTCTAATCTATCCTATTTACACATCTTAGAGTGGGAGGAGCATTAACGCCGTGAGCCCACAGTGAGGCCCGCATCAAGCGGCATCACCGGCTCACGGCAAACACTTGTCGTGACCTTGCCCCCACATGATCATTACTTATGTGTGTAATGGAGTGTGTCATGATATAACAAAACTATTGTCAGTGTGATAAAATGTGACATGATAAAATTTGAGTGATGAGTTTATGATGTGATATGTTGGATGTGGTAAGAGTGTCCCATCATTCCTTACAAAAGTTAAATAATCAATATTTCAGATAGAGAGAAGACACATTATTATTAGTATGTCTCATTAGATATGTTTGGCTATATTAAATTAGATTTAGAAATCCCACTCTAGTCTCTACGTCCGGTAAACACGTTTTTCAGTTAATTACAGCCACTAATGTATATTTAATGCATTATGGAAAAAACGAATTTTGAAATGAAAGAAGACTTTAAAGTCAACGTAGGCGAACGTGATCATTACGAGTTCTCATAATTAACCATCGGACTAATGGCTTTACCAATAACTGGTAAGCAACTTGTAGTTGAGTTTTAAATTAATCATTAAAAAATTTTACTTTTCGACTATATACAATGGATGAATAGGTTTTAGATCGATGGATACGCCATTTTTAACATAATATCATAAACGAAAATATATATTACGAGAATTAATCGTATAACATTCATCAATTCATTTGTTGTACTAACATTAAGAAAAAAATTCTTGTACTAACATTAAAAAAAGGAAAGAAAGGTACGTGAAGTCTGAACATTTTACCCTAACGCACAACTTCTTCCCTTATACCGCCCCACGGCTCCCATCCTTCAAGAGAAATTTTCTTGCAAAATATTTTGGTAGCAGCTATGTCGGAAGTTAATTTTCTCTATGCATTTCAATAAAAGTTTGAGTACGAACTTTTTTTCCTAGCAATGTGTGTCACTCTACTTGTATTTCTTTATGCAAAACTTGAATACTTAGCTGTTTGGACTTAATTTTTTGACCAAGTTTGATATGCGTGAAGAAGCAAAATTTAGGTTAATTATTAGAAAGTTTAGTTTATGTTTATTTGTATTTGTAAAGAGACTAGGGGTTGATTGTGTAATATTGCAAATTGTAAACCGATATATCAGGTGTTAGATATTTTAATGTAATTGAATTGATTAGATAACCAATGTGATCATGATATTCATTAAACAAATTAGGTGGTACGAAGTGCACACTTGGTGAGTTTATTATGATTTTTTGAGATTAGAATCTCATAGTCTCTTAGGGGCAAAGGCTCTAGATAATAGGGGTTTTAAGGGTGCAACGACCCTTTAGCAGGGGGTCTATGGGTAATGCCCAAGTAGCAAAGCCTAAGGGCAGCAACCTCTGGTATTGTCTAAGGGCAAGAGCCCCTAGCTAGGATAAAGTTGTCAGGTCAGTTTGGATATTTTTTACTTCAACTAAAATTTGATTTTTTAAAAATTTCATATGTAAGATTCGGATGTAAAAATGAACTAATTTTAAGATGATAACTGCCTTCAGCAATTTTACCTCATTCTTACAAACTTTAAATTCCATATCTTCTTTTCTTTATCATCTGGTTCACATAAAAAAACACACAAAAAAAACATACTTGATCTTGATTGAATTTGAGTTGTATCGGATTGATTTCTTCGAATGAATCACCAAATAGTTTTGATCTTAACATGTTTACACGACTCTCAAATTATCGAGGTTGGTAAACTCAACATTAGGAACACATCGTTTCAAACCTGCAAATTCGATTAGGGTTAGCAAAGATGCAATGATTCATCAAGCGATGCGTCGGTATCTCAATTCTAATATATTCGAGCCTAGGTAATCATTCAAGTGTGTTGTTTGATTAATATATTCAAGTTTCATCCCTAGTTTCCTTCACATGATGTATGTTCTTGATTGTTGGTTAAAAAATGATCTACTAGGACTGATATGAGTGACTTATGTCGGCCACAACTTTCTCGGGCCAACGACGACGGTGTTATCGAAGAAACCTAGCCATATTATACGACTCTAAAACACCTAGTTGCTACCTATCTTAACCCTAAAGTTATTGAGCCATTGTTTGTTGCGCAATGACACAAAGTTCTTTTTTAGCCCTAATGTTTAGTTGTCGGGCCGTTTTTTATTAAAGCCCTAACCTCAAGTTTCTTCCTGTATGTGGTTCATGATGGATCACAATTTGGCTTTAGTTTATGGGACCCTAGTTGTTTCTTGTTGATGAGGTTCGATACGTTGATTTACTTGTGGCTCAGTACCACCAGCCTTACGTGTGAATTGGGATTTAAGAGTTGCTCTAGAAAATTATTTAGAATTAATTAGTTAATAAGCAAGTTTCTAAACATGGCCGACCTTGAGAAATTTCTAAAGATCTTTAGCCTAGGGCAAGAACAAAATATGGCCCCTAGAATATAACTTATAAAAAAATTCTAAACTGAATAACTTGTATAATGTAATCGAAGTGTCAAAGTCGATCGTTGACCAGTTTTCTCGTTTTCTGCTTTTAAAATCTTGAATGGGATTTTTCTTTATTCTTTTTTGTTAATTTAGGTATTATTATATTAAATTGGGTTTAGAGTGAGTAAATGAAATTTAGCTAAACTATTGAAAATGTTAATAGGCTAAAACAATTAAAATGTTATTGGGTTTGTTAATGAAATTATCAATAATTTATATTTTTTTAAAATACATAATATACATATAATATGTAAAAAAATTTAAAAATTGCAGAACCCTGAGTAGAACAGGCCTGACCGATCGCGCATCCTGATGCAGGCCTGACCGATCGCGCATCCTGCATGCCCGCTCTCAGAGCCGCCCATGTTTCTAAAGATATTTTATTGGAGTAAATTAAAATGAAAAGTAATGTTGATCATTTCAAATTTAAAGTGGAAAAAGAATAGGGCGATGTTTCTATCGCTTTATCCGGTGGGTGTGAGACTTGAGCCCCCCACTAAGGGTCAATATGTTCAAATAAGAATACCAAAAATAAAAAGAAAACAAAGAATATGACAAGAGTGTTGTTTACAATTTACATTAGAGTAAATTACCATTTGCATCCTTGACGTTTACCCATTTAACCACTTGTATCCCTGCAGTTTCAAAGTCTCGATTTACCCCCCAATGTTTTCTTTTATCTCATTTGAGTACAAAATACTAACGGCGTTAGATTTTTCTGTTAACTTTTATAAAATGACAAAATTACCCTTATTTATTAATTCACCTACCCCACATCCTCACCCTCCCTTATCTCTTCTCTCTCTCTTCTCCATTTCTTCTCATTTCTAAGCTTTTTAATCCACACCAAATCACCACTACCACCACAATCACCGATGTTGCCGCCGCCGCTGCCTCTGCAACGCCACCACCGCCGCAACCACCACCACCCCTATCTCTTCTCGTTCTTTCTCTCTCTTTCTCTCTATCTCCGACGACGAAAGATCATGGGAATCACTACAAGAAGGCGAATCTGGTCTCCTTCGTCCCGTCGACAACCAAGCCCTACATCACGCCCAGTATCGCCGCCGTCTCCGCTCACTCTCCGCCGCCTCCGCCGCCTCATGGATCCAAAAAGGCCTCATTCGATACCTCTACCTCGTCATCGATCTCTCTCGGGTATCAATGTTCATATGATCATGTCATTTGTTTGATTTGAAATGTTGGTTGTGAAGTTTGGAATCGATGTGTATTGAAGCGATTGTTGTGAATCTGTGAGTGAATCGTGTTGGTGTTTGATTTGATAGTGAGTATAAGAATGGTGGTGGTGATAGGGGAGTTGTAATGGTGGTGATGGGGGGCTGCGATGGTGGTGATGGGGGGCTGCGATGGTGGTGATGGGGGTCGTAGTAGTGGTGATGGAGTGGCTGCAATGGTGGTGATTGGGCCACGATAGTGGTGATGGGCTCGCGATGGTGGTGATGGGGGTCGCGATGTTGGTGATGGGGGGCTGCGGTGGTTGTGATGGGGGGTCCCGGTGGTGGTGATGGTAGTCGCGGGTGGTGATGGGGGGTTGCGGTGGTTGTGATGGGGGGCTGCGGTGGTTGTGATGGGGGTCCCGGGGTGATGGTGGTCGCGACGGTGGTGATGGGAGTCACAGCAGTGGTGATGGGTGGCTTTAATAAAGGGAAAAGAGCGTGGGGGGGGACTGTAATGGTGGTGATGAGGGATATGGAGGTGGTGACGGGTGGTTGTCGTGGTGATGATGAGGGCTGTGGAGGTGTTTATGAGGGCTATGGAGGTGGTGATGTGGCTGTGGAGGTGGTGGTGGGTGTGTTAGTTTGAAGAAGAAGATGGTGATGAATGGGTCCCACCAATTTTTATTTATTTATTTAATTTAAGGGGTAGTTTAGTCTTTTCAACAATAACTATAACAGAAAAACTAACTGTGTTAGTTATCTTGACTCAAATTGAAAAAAAAAAATAAAATGACAGACACTCAAATGAAGAAAACATAAACGTCAGGGGGTAGATGGTAATTTTGAAACTATAGGGATGCAAACGGTTAAATGGGAAAAACGTCAGGGATGCAATGGTAATTTTACTCTTTACATTACTTGCTATACGCACTTGATTAATTTTCAATATTATTTCACATAAATCACAATCAATAACGAAAATTAAAAGTCAATTTAGCCTTTATTGAAATTTAAATTCTAAATTATTGTTTCATAAGTTATTTTATCATCACAACCATCAGATTTATCTAGCTTTCAAAAATAATAAACTATATCATTTCCAGTTAGTAGAGATAAACAAATAAATGTTAACTGATACATATTTTTAGATGAAAATTATTCTTCTAAGTTTATAGATAAAATTTTTTTGATAATTTTTCTTTTTGTAATCAGTTTAAAATTATAAACTGTCATCACATGTAGTGTATAAGAATAATAAGTGTAAACCTTAAAAACATTAAAAAGAAAATATCTTATCCCATATTGATTGGTAAAGAAAAACTGTACCTCAATGGGAAAAGAAAATATAAGTGAACGAAATCTAAAACACTTAATAATTGCGTAATTATAAAGTCATGATATCCATACGTATTGAATCCGTAGTATTTGTATGTTATGAAAATAGATTCTGTGATTGTTAAATATATTTTGGGATTTTTATTCGAGTCCAAACGATTTAGGCATGAGTTGATTATTCGTAGATTCCTATGAGAACAGCCAATCTTGTCCAAGAAAAACGTTCCAATTGGAATAAAGTCCAAATTCAATCATCGACATATCAATCAATCAAAAAACAAAGTGTAACATGATAATTTGTGATTTGTAGAAATCATATGAGTTTCATACACGCTAAGAATTGTTCAAATTTATTATTTACCTTCTTTGTTTTTTCTTTTGATATATACAAAATGCAAAACTTGTGACATTAAAAGCTGTTCTTATTGATAGGTTTTATTTTCTTAAAAACAATTTCTATATTTTCAGGATAATATACTAAATTGGCAGCACCTTGCAATATTTAAACCTCTAATGTTTTAGTTACGAACAAGCCACTTAACAATTAGGTTGTCTTTTTTTAGGTTGTCTTTTTTTAGGTTGTGTTCTTAAGGACTATTAGGGGGTGGAGACGCCCACGCCGTGCCCTCTCCGCATGTGCCGGCGTCGAGCGGCAACACCGCCGCCGCCCTCACGACATGTTGACGGCTGAACTTTTGTGTGTGTGTGTGGTATAGTAGTGTGGTGTTGTGTGGTGTGGCAACACCGCCACCACCGAAGTTAAGTGTTTTTTGTCGTGTGACATGGTAAAATATGATTGCTGGGTGTGTGGTGAAGTTTGATGTTCGTAGTGTGAGCACCCCTTTCACCCTTAATCTTTATACCTATCAAAAGAATAATAAATGAGGATATCCATGATACATATCTATGATACATTTTCATCCCTTTTCCTAACATGTCTCTCCTACAGTCCTACTAAATGACAATTGTAGATAAATAATATTAGTGAAAGTACAAGTAATGATTTAATGTTCAAACTAATTATAATTTTATGATAGTTATATAAATCGTATTAACCAATATAATAAATGAGATTTTACCCTGATAATATGTTATCCATAGTTGAATTAGAAGGAAAAAAATGACTTTCAGGTTGGGCTATGTGGTTGAGTTGGGAAACTCCAAAACTTCATTAAAACTAGAGTTGATTTAAATCGATCGTCGAATAAACCAAGTGTCAGTTGATGGTGACTGACGCCATTTATATTGCATCTCAAACGAACATACGTTCATCATCACTGAGAAAATGCACCACGCGTATACAGACCCAACAACAATTTAGAAGTATCAAAGAGCAACCAACAAAGCAGAAAAAACCAAAACAAACTTCGTAAATGATATTGTTTCACAAAGGAAATCGCCGCCAACACCAGATCTATGATAAAAATGGCTCTCAGATGTGGCCTGCACATCATCATTGAGCAACATGGAACCATTAAACGACTGCTGACATATGCAAGCTCAACAACAAATCAGAAGTATCAAAGAGCAACCAAGAAAACCAGAAAACCCAAAGCAAACTTCGTAAATGATATTGTTTCACAAAGGATGAGAGTTGATGACAGGAGGCAATATGATCAGAATATTGTCTCTCAAAACTAATGGCCGATGTCGACTAAAGTATGTCGACACATAGCAACAGTCCATACTCCACGTCAAAGCTCGGACTCGTTTTTGCATGTCATAGACAACAATATTCAACAATAATAGAGCACAAATGCTGTAAGGCTCAGAGGCAGTTGTTTGTTGCGGCTGCAAACATCAGGTTCACCTCGCCGTAACAACAAACATAACCGTCTTTTCATCATCATCGCCTCAAACCATCCAACATTAACCTCTAAACACTTAATGAACAACCGACAGCATACATACGGTCTCAGATGAGGTTACGCTCATCGTCATCGACTACTACACCATCAAGAGTCAATTACAGTGATACCAACGGCTGACAGACCTCAAGAAGAGGCCTTCACGCTACCTGGGCTAAGGAACCCTAGAGCCCCCCCTTCAACACGATCCCACGGCTGAAACCCTAACAACAATAACCTCTAACACCACCGCCAAAACATGGTTTGCGCAGATGGAATCGACCCAGCGGGTCAGGAACAACCACTAACAGAACAACCACTAACAGAACCACAACCCTAAAGGGTATAAAAGGCACTGACAGAACGACGACCATCACCACCATGAATAACATCAGGCCGCCGCTGGCCGCGAAACGCCCACCAGAGTTGCAGAACCAGGTGGATGTAAACCGAGTAAGCCCGGAGGGGCAGCAATCGAGCAATCGGCGGTCATGCAACCGACCACATCGGCGGCGCTGCAACCGAACACATCGGTGGCGCTGCAACCCAGCAGACCGGCGTCATCGGCATCGTCGACCGTCGACCACGAACCAGCAACACCTCAACCACGATGTTCAGCTACATCACCAAACACGTGTGGCGCAGCGAAGGTCGGCGACCACGATGACCGACAACAATACCGAACCCGCAGGCACCGCCATCAGTGAAGGCGAAGTTGGGGCGACAAGCCGGCGTTAGCTGGCGGCGGCGACAACCGCAGTGCCAAGAGCACGGCAGCTGCAGGCCACCACATCGGCGCCAACGCCATAGCAAGCGCGACCATAAGCCCAGTGGATTGACGGCAAGGAAAGTCGAAACATGAACGTCACCGCCTCCCATCACCACGGCCACCGCCATCTACACAGAACAACAGGCGATGATACCACCCGGGGTGTTAAAGAAAGAATGGTAAAGACGGTGGTAGGTGGACCCAAAAGCGAACGGATGAGATCGGGAGAAAAAAATGAACGGCCCAGATAGCATGTGCTACTGTTCATCAGCCTCTCCTTTTCATAATAGGAGAATAAGAGGAGGAAAATGGGTTCGTGGTTGACTCAAACATTTCCTCTCATCTAATGTGAGTTTTCTTTTGAATGTGGTCATGTATTGCGTACTCAAGTAATGAAGATAATCGTGTGGGCCAGTGATCTGTTAGTGATCTAATTACTGGTTAAAAAGAAAAAGCTAAACAAAACATTTCTTAAATAAGATGGAGTTTCCTTTACCATCGGTAAACCAGGTTTTTTTTAAAGAGCATTTCATTCAAAAAACGAACTCAACTGCGAGAACACAAACGGAACAACCTCAATCCAACGGATACTTACACCACATAGACCAATCTACGTCTTTCCATCTATACCTATTACAAATCCAAAAGAAGGAAGTAAATTTAACAAATTCTACAATCTCAATCGGCATCAGATGCTTGTTATTGAAGATCTGGTTGTTGCGCTCATTCCAAATCATCCACATAGTAGTATATACAATACCTCTTAAAACTTGCTTCGCTTTCTTGGTTTTGGCTTGATCATTCGACATTTTAAAAACGTCCAGCACATCGAAGAAAAAATTGGGACTTAACTTGCACCAGGCCTCAATCCGATTCCACACCTCTATAGAGAAAAAGCAACCGGTAAATAAATAATTAGCTGACTCTAAAACATCTCCACATAGAGCACATTGAGACTGTTGAATGTTCAACCCACGTTTCATTAGCTCAGCAACCGTCAGCAGCCTATTCAGCGCAGCCCTCCAGACCATAATTTTGCATTTGAGAGGAACCCAGACCTTCCAATTTATTACCGAACCATGCCCCAACGCGTTGTTAGACGATAACAGCCGTTTAGCATCTTTGACAGAAAACAGACCATCCGAAGCTGGGCTCCATTTCCAGTCGTCTGCCCCACCCTTCCACGCAAAATCATGAATGGCCGAAAGGAGCTGGAACAGCTCTGAAACTTCAGCAGCCAATTCTGGTTGTTTTTCCAATCCCAAGCCAATGTTTTTTCATTATTAACAACCTGAAGCCGCGTAGAAACTTTGACCCATTTATTTTTTTCAAGTCTAAAGAGGTTAGGGTAGACAACTCTAAGCGGCTCTTCCATTAGCCATCTGTCACACCAGAAGCTAATAGCATTTCCATCGCCAAGAAAACCGCTAAAAAAAGAGTTAAGAGGAGAACCGTTCGTTGACTTTGATTCTCCAACTTTAACAATTTGTTTCCAACACCCATTAGATGTAGCCTTACATGGCAACATAGCCCAAGGTCTACTCAAACCATGACATCCCAAAATAATTTTTTTCCAAAGGCAATCCCCCTCCTTTTTGAATCTCCATGTCCACTTTAAGAGAAGAGCCTCATTAACCGCTTGAAGTTTCGATACCCCAAACCACCATATTTTTTTGGAGTAGTGACCGTCTCCCACGCAACCCACAGGATCTTCCTTTCAACATGAGCACCCGCCCACAAAAAAACGTCTCATAGTAGCTTCAATCGAATCAATCACCGCCTTAGGAGCCTTGTAAAGAGAAAAGTAGTAGATAGGTAAGCTTTCTGACCCTAGCAATGTTGCTAATGTTATCCTTCGACCAATCACCCAATATGAGAGCGTCATCTCCGTAAAAAGGTGATTGATATCCGAACCATCTTGCGGAATGTTAATCCCTTTCAAAACCCCAAGCTGTTTAGCTTTCTCAAGAAGCCAAGAAAGAGCTTCCATAACAATAAGGAACAAAAAGGCGACAACGGATCACCTTAGCGAAGGCCCTTCTCGCATCTAAAATTGAAGGTAGGGGACCCGTTGACCAAAACCGCAGCTCTAGAGGAATAACGAATGCCTTTGATCCACTCGCACCACAAAGGAGGAAAACCCATTTGAGATAAAATGACAACAAGAAGTGCCAATTGACGTTGTCATAGGCCTTCTCGAAATCAATTTTCAAAAGGAACGCCTTTTTCTTTTTACTTTTCAACAAGTAATTTAATCTAAATTACACAAATTTGTTTACAATAATCGCTGTATATATTGAATTGTTTTGTTCCAATTTAAACGTATTACTAGTAATATCATGTTGTAAAATTTATGGTTCTTGAACAATAAATCAAATATAAACAAACCAAATGTACCAGATTCGGGTTCAACCTTCAAATAATCAAACTCACTTGGATTGATCTCTGAATCGTGAAACACTATCAGATAAACCTATTTTGTGGGTTACACGCTAATGATTTATCGGATTAGACTGAGAACTTGTTGATGGAGTAGAAATTCTTGTTTTCTGTGATGATCTTTTGTTGGTTAAAATCTCTGTAACCGTGAGTTTTTCTTCCTCTTCTTTTCAACAGACATACGTTCTGTTTGTTCTTATCTTTTGATCGAGACAACTGCAGAACCCAAAAGAAACCTTTTGACCATTTTCTTTTGTGGCCAAGACTTTAAAAAAACGTTCAACATGTGGGCCTTTATTTATGTGGCCCTTTATTTATGTGGCCCAAACAATCACTTAGATGCTTAATAATTAAGCCTAAACAATTATTTATCTAAGCCCAATGTTAAACGCAGCCCAAATAACATTTAGAATTAAATCGAGCTCGCACTCCCGCGACACCTAACTCGTTTAATCTTTAATGTTATTTTCTCGATCAATAAGTTAATCCAATACACTAAAATATACGTTGATAACACTAAAATTACCAACAATCTTCCCCCATTTTAGTGATATCTATGATTAACTGAACCATTCTCATAGAAACACAAACGTATACATAAATGAAAATGTCCTACGGATTGAATTTTCACTTTAGTACATTATACGATACAAATATTAGAATAACCGGGTATCACAATGGATTGAACCCAAGTTATCCATTTAAATACTTGTAGGTAACATACATTTACGTTTACAAATTCAAACTCCACTTGACACAATATTTTACTAGCATGTGTCCTAATCCTTCAAGAATATATCAAAGCTCAAGTCCAAAGCTTCTTGAAGCGGCTAAACTTCATATTCTTATAGGTAGTTCATTACTCTTGCACCTGTACTGCAATTTATCAATGAACTACTAAGAATCAAATTTCAACCTCCTTTATCTTGCAGTCTGAACACATACTTTGGGATAGCTCTGCTAATGTGTTCCAACATCTTTATGACAAGCTTACCATATTGAATTCAACATCTAACGTTGTATTAGATGGGAATTGGGCGTCTTGACATAAGATGTTAAAACTGGACTTTATACCCATCCCTATGACTGATTTATTCACGAGATCTCTTCCTAACTCTTCAGTTAGATAATCAGTCAAAATATACTTAGATCTTAATTATTCAAAACAGACATCACACCATACATGATTAGCTCATTAATCATGCTATGTATAATACACAACCGTCTAGACTTTCTATTATACACCTGACTATAATCCTTAGCCATCACTATCACATTTGATAGAGGTTGGTGATATCGGTTTTAGCGACAATGGAATCTCAAAAATCACACTTTGTTAGCCATTCAGCTTAATCACTAGCTGTAGCTAGATCTAACACTACAAACTCACATTCCATTATCAAGTGATGCAAACTTTCCTAATAGAGAATACACATCCACTTAATTACCCAAATTTCTTTAAAATATCCTTCTATAACTGAAGGAAAACCTAAATAATACAAACCATAGTTCATGGTACTTTTCAAGTATTTAAACAATCTATTCACAACTTACTAATAATGTGTACTTGAATTACTGATACTATTCACCTCAAAGCATAAGCTATACCATGCCACATGCTAATCATAACATACATTGGATAACCAATTGCTTTAAATATTTCATCTTTGAATAGATTTACCCTGACTACACAGGTCAAAATATTAAGACCTATAGGAGTATTAACTTGAAAACATGATTAATGACAAAAATTTCTCAATACTTTCTCAATATAATGAGACTATGCCATGGAGATATTATTACTTCTTTCAATCTTTATCCCAAAGATCATATTTGCCTCCCCCATATCCTTCATTTCAATATGACAACATATTTCTTATTACCAATTGAAAGCGAGCTATGAAAATCAAACAAGTTTAAATTAATGAATTCTAATACCATAGAATTCCTTTTAACATGTTTTAACGTTTTCTTTGTAATCTTAGTTAATTCACAAGTATAAAATTTATTATGATTCATATCAAAAGTCGACATTAAACTCATCTTAGACATGTCTTTTATTTTAAAATAATTCACATCACCAAATCTAGCATATCACATTAGAAACATAATCGACTTTGCTAGAAGACAATGATGTCATAAAAACAAATTCAACACCAAACGGAACATTTTTAAGTTTTCTTAAATACTTGGAACATACAACACATAATCCATAATATCTGTTTTCAGACGTAAATACAAGTCAAACTTTTCCAATCCTTTGATAGGATAGGTAGATACCTTCTCCATTCTAAGTATAGATCCATTTCAACTGATTAAAATTCATCCCACTAGTTTAAATCCTTGCACACATGATTAGTAGCACCTGACTCTACCCATCAAGCAATCATATCATCATGTACATAACATGACTCAGAAATAAAAGATATATAATTCTTAACCGAATTATATTTATTAACTAATGGATCTTTTGAATCCAAAACTAAGCCCGAGGACCAGGTTTCATTTGTTTCACAACCCAAATTGGTATTTCCAGACTTGTAAATGTTCAATGGACTGATTGTAACCTGAATCGTGGCTCAACGCCCATTTGATTATGTGAACAAACATATTATTGTTAACTTTATTTAATTCAAACATTACTTTTTATTTGTTTATTCTTCAAAATATAAAATATATTTTGTTTCTTTGAATCAAATTGAGTTTTTGTATTTGGTTAACATGTCCTAAATGAATAATTGAGTCAACTATAAAACTTATAGGTTTTGTTAAAACTAATGTAAGATTAGAAGTCGTACCTTGTGAAACATTTGGGTCTTTCTACCCACTAAGACCCGTCTCTTTGGTTTGTTTCCACCAACAATCAAACTTTAACTTTGATACTTGTAGTAATCAAACTCCAAGTAATAATAATTCAAATTTCAAACATAACACTTTATCATTAAAGATACCTAAATTGATTTTAATCATTCTTAAAATTCCAGAATCCAAACATAACACATCAGTATGTTAATTCCTAAACAATGAATCGTATGTTTAAACTTTTGCTAACTGACAAATAAATCAGACCTTTAAAGCATATCTAATACATCGAATGAATTAATATACTTTTTGGAATTATGGTTGTGATTGTTGCTTTCTTGGTCAAACAAAGAAAAAAAATGGAATTATACATTCAAATATCGATGTTGACTTTAGAATCATAAATCATATCACTGAAGGAATTTGTGATTTTGTAATTTTCCAGAAATTACAGAAGAAAGAAAGAAAAATTATATTATTTCATCTTCTTTCTCATAAAAAATAAAAGAACAGAAAGACCATTTCTTTTCATTTAGCGATTATCTTTTAAGTTTTTATAGATGTGATCCTATTCCAAAATCTCAAAAACTATCAACTAAATGCAATCAATTAGCCGAATACTATCCAACCGCGAACAATAACTACTCGGAATTCCTACTCAATTCATCTTCTTTCTCACGAGAATAGGTTTATCTTTGTTGTAAAATTTGTGGTTCTTGAACAATAAATCAAATATAAACAAACCGAACGTACCAGATTCGGGTTCAACCTTCAAATAATCAAACTCACTTGGATTGATCTCTGAATCGTAAAACACTGTCAGATAAACCTATTTCGCGGGTTACATGCGAATGATTTATCGGATTAGACAGAGAACTTGTTGATGGAGTAGAAATTCTTGTTTTCTGTGATGATCTTTTGTTGGTTAAAATCTCTGTAACCGTGAGTTTTTCTTCCTCTTCTTTTCAACAGACATGCGCTCTGTTTGTTCTTATCTTTTGATCGAGACATCTGCAGAACCCAAAAAAAACCTTTTGACCATTTTCTTTTGTGGCCAAGACTTAAAAAAAAAACGTTCAACATGTGGGCCTTTATTTGTGTGGCCCAAACAATCACTTAGATGCTTAATAATTAAGCCTAAACAATTATTTATCTAAGCCCAATGTTAAACGCAGCCCAAATAACATTAGAATTAAATCGAGCTCGCACTCCCGCGACACCTAACTCGTTTAATCTTTAATGTTATTTTTTCGATCAATAAGTTAATCCAATACACTAAAATATACGTTGATAACACTAAAATTACCAACATATCAAAGATTATTAATATAGTGTATCTTCTCATAGAACTGATAAGCTCTTGTTATAGTCTATTTAAGAGAGCTCGAAGGGTTTGTTTATAGCCTCAATTAATGTTTTTAAAACTCGAATTTGACTCGTGAGTAGTTTTTTAAGTTTGAAGTCGGCTTATTTATTATTTATTAGTTGTTTAAATATTTGTATTTATATACATATATCTATAATTATAACTTATATATAACATAATGTATATTCTTTACTTGCTTATATTTTAGGTTATGTATAATAACTATTATTATGTAAACATATACTTATATATTAAATGACATAAAAATATATAATATAGACTCGTTTAGTCTCGAGAGCCTAGTGAACCTCAATATGTTAAGCGCAGGGCTAAACTCAAGATCGTTTATTAAATGAGCTATAATATAGGCTGTAGCTCAAGCTTGAGATTGAGTGTAGCTCGATTCGAGCCTTTAGAAAGTCGATCTTGACTAGCTTAAACATCACTCATCCTATTTGCATCCCTATAATTGTTTATCCGACAGTGATCATTCATGTAACCCTTTAATATCTAATTAAGTTATTTGGTCGCTTATTTTATACAAATCAACTTTGATAGTGTGCAATTTGCCAATTTTATTTTATAGATATGTCAAATTATTACTTTGTCAACCAATTTGCTAATGCCTCATCGTGAAGCAATGTTGCAAGCATATGTTAATAAAGCCATTTAAAACAAAGGTGATGAGTTTTCAAATGGATATTAATTAAATGACAAACGAATTATATGATGTCATAAATATGCCATTGAATTAACATTAACGTTGGAAGGAAAAACTAATGTTTCACAAATTGATGGATCGACCAAATTTTCTATTAGCAGGGGTGTTAAACGTTACATGTTGCTTGTAGTTTTACATCAACCTAATTTATCATCCGCAGAGATTGAGAAAATGGTTAGACTTGTAGTCTTGTACCAGAGGTGGGCACAAAAACCAGTTCAGACCCGACCCGGATCCGGGTACATGTAGTACCCGATGGGAGGTGTACCTGGGTTGGAACCGTTTAAACCCATAGGGTTGGAACCGTTTAAACCATAGGGTTGGAACCGGTTTTAGATTTTGAGTTTTTTTATTGAACCCGAACCGAACCCGAACCCGACCCGATTGAACCTGAATTGAACCTGCTATTGGACACACACACAAGAAAAGAAAAAAAGAAAAAAAAATAAGGTGAGGTTATTCTATAAAGTGTATCTTTGCTACAAAAAAAGTCATAAAAAAATTATATCTCACAATCTAAATCGAGTTTCAAAAAGTATTTCGGAGTTTCTGTTTCTCTCGTCGTCCTCTTTCAGAATTACTCGGAATTACTTTTTTGAAATTCGATTTAGATTTTGAGATGTATTTTTTTGTGACTTTTTTGACTTATTGTGTTTTCTCACGCTTTGTAGCAAAAATACAATTTGTATTTGAACCTCTTTCAAAAAATAATAATAAACCCGGTATTGGAACCAACCCGAACCCGACCCTACCCTACCCTACCCGGGTATAGCGGGTAGGGTTTTTAAGTAGGTAAACCCGACCCGGGTTCATACCCGGTTTCGCTTCAACCCTGGTAAAAAAACCCGATTGGACCGAACCTGATTTGTACCCTGCATCGAGTATGGCCCAAAACCCGTTTTGCCCACCTCTATCTTGTACTTGAGAAAATGATGGCCTATTGGATGTGAGCAGTGCCGGCCCATCAATATGATGAATGATGCATTGGGTTGGGATCCCTCAAAATTAAGAGCTTCATTATTTTTTAAAATATTATATTGGGCATTTTAGCATTTGAGCCCCAAAATAAAAAACCTAATTGTTGAATACATGTGTTGATGATTAGCCCAGATACCATATCGCCAAATCCGGAGGAGAGTCTCCCGTAATCCACAAAGGGCACAAAACCAAAAGTCTAAAACTATATGTTGTTGTATTGTTATAGATCAAACAAAAGAATTTATCCAAAATAACTAGTCTGAGAGATCCCATATGATATATAAAACCCTACATTTATTGTCCATACAATCAATGTGTGACAAATTTCATACATTGCTATGGCTTCAGTTTATAATATTATTAAAATAAGCCAAATAAAATAGATAGACGCTCAAGGCTGTTCTACTTTCAGGAGCTTCTGAAAAATGAAAATATGATATGCCCACAAAAGTACACAAGAGTTTACAAAAAATAATATCAAATATTTAAAAAATAAAACCAAAAAGCAAGCTTTTTCCAGCTTCATTTGCTAAAAAAGAGCAAGACAACCTGTGACAATAAATCTTGCACCTACACTTTCTTTCTAACAAGATTTTGCAAGATCAAGCATACCCTTCTTGATCTGTAACAAACTATGCAACTTCATATAAAAAATGTTGTATACTCCTTTGAGATTTATGCCCTCATATGGAAATCAATATAGGAGCCTTGAGCTTCGGTGAATTTTGTAGCCGATTGATGCCCAAACGCACTAAAAATAATGAGAAATATGCAGAAATAATCTTCAGTTCTTACACTTCCAACAGCAAAAGAAACAAATTAAATGCCACAATCAGCAAAGAAACCTGCAAATTATAGCAAAGGATTATTACTGACAATATGATCTTTACTTTTTACATGCGAAGAAATTAGACAAAGTATGATGTAGCTTCATAGTGATCCAGATCATACAAATCGGTCCAAATGGCATGCCATGAATGAGAGATTCTTTAGTTAACTAACCTAATAATTGTTTAATACATCAGCAGAAGTAATAAAAGTTTATCAATAGGTTAAATTTTTTATATTGATGAATTACCAACAGAAGCATATGATGTATTAACACAAAGAAACTTGGGAGGTGTTTGGCATTGCGTTTTAAAATGGTTATGTGATATAGAATAATCAAAAACAGATAATCCATTGTCACAAATACTGGAGGAGGAGATAGGTTTGGATATGCTTTTGTTGTCTAAAGTTGTGCAAGTCATAATTTGCTTGAATGTTTGGCAAATTATCATTATAAAAGGATTAGTATATAGAATGACCCCCAAATAATCACCCAACCAAAATCAGTTTTCATGCAACTACTTAAACAGGTAATCCAAATATGTTCAAACACTAGCAACTGATTATTGTGACTTAAAAAGACACCATAAACAGATGATCACTCTCAAATAGCAATACCATACACCCCCTTAATGTCACCAATATAAAATAGGGAAAAACTTTGTAGAATATATAGTTCTAAAACTGAAATAAATTCAACAAGAAAAACAAAATCAGTATTAATACTTTTACCGATAATGTTTTTGAGATGTTCAAGGAAATTCAGAAATGCTCCATGAGAGAATGTAGTTTTGAAACCCGCCTCCTAAACAGTGGTTCTAACCGAAACAATGGAACGCCACTGTGCCTCCGTTTTGTATCAAACATCTCGTTCCATGCCTGAACTATTTCATCAATTTTGAAACTGAGACCTGCAAGTCATACAATTTATGCACAAATATAAATTTCTCATTTAGTTTTATGTAACTTAAAAAGTTTTTATTAATCTACGCATCTTAAATCTACCTTCCAAAGCGGTTCCATTGGAGCAATGATTCTTTATAATCACAGTTATATCAGTTGATGATGCACCAGCAAGTTCAAACTTTTCAATTGCAACTTCCAAACATTCTTCCCAAGATGGCAAACCTAACTTAAACTCCATAACGGATCGCTCATAAAGTATTGTACCCCAGAAAATATATATCTGAGATCTAATATTAACAGTTTCTTCTGCAGTTTCATCACCAGATACATCTTTGATAATCCCTTCTAACCCAGCATTAATCAGCTCAACTCTATGTTTATCAGATAAACTTAATCCGTTTAATCTCCATTCTTCCAATTCTTCCCAATCTGCATTCCCTTCTCCATATTATCCTCAGCCTTGTTATATAATTCCAGTATTTGTATAGAAGGACCTTCCAGATCAGCTTTGCTACCAATCATGTAGTGCCACGTCAGCTTGGCCTGTTCAAACTGCTGCAGCCCGAGTGCCAGGTGGCCTTCATAGAAATCGGGTTTAATCTTTAGTGACTCTTCATATCTTTTTCCCGCTTTAACATATTCTTTTTGGGCCCACTCGTATGAAATTTTCACCTTTTTTTCAACAGATTCCTGGGATTCATCTTCTGCCATGCTTACCAATTTTCTTGCTTTATTCATGTGTACATTTCCCCAATTGAAAAAAGCTAAAGCAGACATCTCTTTAAACTTTCACCAGCAATATCAAAAAGAGTTTGAGAGTTTTCGTGTATGACACCATCTTCCATTGCTTCGGAATGCAACTCCATTCCAATCTCATGAAGATCTAAATATGGATTCGTATCCAATCCCACATGGTTCTTGAACAGCCTTGCAAATTGAACAATCCATTCCTCTTTCCCCTCAGGTTTTTCCATGTCAACATTCTCGGAAACACTAGATTTTAAGGTATCAGTATCAGGAAGTTGTTGACTGTTCATCCCCTCGTAAAGCGGTTCTTTATCGCGACTAACTTCCACCAGATAAAGTCTAAAAACCCTTGAGGATCACTTGCGTTTTCAGCTAATCTCAGCTCATTAGTAGTTAAAATAGTGACTAAATCCCCTTCTCCATCTTTATACTTTATCAGAACACCGTTTAAACCCGGAAATCGGTCCCTAATCATCTCCCTAACTAATCCAATGCTGCAATTAACAGGTAATTCAGCCCACCTTATATCATCTCCAAGAATCATCTTCACTGTTTTAGTAACCAATTTTTGTTCTTTAATGCTTGTTTTATCCACCACAACCACCTTCTCATCATCTTTCTTCTTCTTCTTCTTCTTCACCTTTTCTTTCAGTACTTTCGCGTTATCTTCAACATATTCATTTTCTTTCAGTACTTTCGTGTTGTCCTCAACATATTCAACAACACCAACATCTTCATCTTTCATCTCCTTCCCCTCAATTGCTTTCTTCACATTACTCTCAATCTCCAACGCAGCCAAATTATTCGGCTCCATCGTCAACACACTCCTAACATCTCTCAAAGCCCAATCAAACTTATTCAAAACATAATAACACTTAGCTCGATTCACCAACGCCTTACTGAATTTAGGAGCAACTTCAAGAGCTAAATTACACTCTTCAATGGCTCTTGGGTACTCCTTAAGCCCCAATTGCATATAACAAATCGCCATTTTGCTACGCAAATAAGCAACATCGATATGATTTTTGGGCAACAATTTCACAGCTTTTTCATACTTTAACATTGCACCTTCACTATCATGCTTCTGAAACAGCTTATTACCTTCTTCCTTCAGTTCTTGTGACATTTGAATGAACACAGCAGTATCTTCATCAACAAGCTTTGAAGCTCTATCAGATGATGCTGATTTGCTCTGTTTAACCACCTTTTCAACCCCAGATTGCAATTTCTTCTTACCAGTAGGTTTCCCCATTTCAAATTCAAATGATTATCACCTAAACACGATAACCCTAATCTTAATTAACTCATTTCGCTAATTAAACACAGTCAAATCAATAATAAACTATAATTACAGGATGAAAGAAGGGGAAAAAGAAGAATATATAACCTGGGGTTGCTTCTGTTTCGATCTTTGACTGTTAGCACGAACCCTAAGTGAAACAGGGGATTTGGCGGATTTTTTTGTTTTTTATGATTATGGGTCTTCTTCCTGTAATTGGAATTTTAAATTGAAAGCATCCATTAATGGAGGATGATGCCAACGATGAAATGATTGAATCAAACGTCATTACACACACAAGTTCGAGCTGTGAAGGACCCACTATAGCTCATGGAGCGTAAAACATGCACCAACAGCCGACCACAAATTGATATATTATTATTAATCTATTAACCACCTCAAGGTGTTCTAGCCACCCCGGAGTTTTCTCGTGGAGACTCGGGTTCGATCGTCTATCGGCAAACACTATAGGTGGCTAGCTCACAGTGATGATCGAGACTAGAGTATTAGTATAAACGATGTTCGGATAACCTGGTGACTGGTATTAACGTTTGTGGATTTAAGGGGTGGGGGTTTATAGGCTAGTTAATAAGACTGGTAACATTTATTTTTATTAAATTATTATTTTATTAATATGTTACAATTCAATAAATAAAAGGTTTATAATAAAAAAGATGGCTATAATTCTCTTTGGTTCTCTTTTGTAGTTTTGGGCGGTTTGACGTTATATGTCGTTCCATACCCATAACATGTATGTATGGCTTCATATGTGGTTGATGTATGTCATGGCTGTCTACATTGAAAACATCATGTTTGTCTGCCTACATTTGTCGAGATTTCGTTGTTATCGTGTTTGTTTGCCTACATGCTCTAGATGTCTTTTGTTACATGTATTTAAAAAGCATAGGTCATGAAATATTACGAAATGCATTTTTTAATTTTGATGCCAACAAAAATATAAACATGTAAGAACAAAACTAGATGTAGTTAATGTGCTTTTCTATTATGTGTTCTTAAAATAATGAATAAAATGGTTTAAAGATTAAACAAGTAAAGAAAACAAAATTTATTGCATATTAAAAGAATGAACGATACACACATCAACCATGAATAGACCATAGAGGTTCAGATAGTCCCAACAAGTATGGTCCACTAAAGAATTTTATGCAAAAGACGTGTGGTTGATACACGATTTCAACGTAGTTCATGTTTAAATTTTACTTTAAAAGTTTCATTAATTGTTTCAACTGAAATCCAAACTTATGAAGCTTTTGAATTGAAATCGAAACAATTTGTGAAACTTTTAGAGGTAAATTGATGTTTTCTAATCTTTTAGAGGAAAATAGTTACTTTTGTCAAAACTCAGGGATCAAAATAGAAATTAACTCTTAAATATATGTAATCATTTTGCGAGCTTGGCTTTGTGTATAAATCTAACTAGATATCTACCCGTCGCGCTTTGTAGCGGTATTGTCGCGGCGCAATACAGTACAGGTTATAATCGACCGCACTCATTTGCGAGCAAAATTTACATCGAAACAAAAACTTCCTCGAATTTATTTGTTGAACGCAAACCGTATTATATCTTATCCGATTTTTGTCAAGCCGAATTATGTCGATATGCAAACAAATTCAAAACCTAATAAAAAACGATGTTCAGTTGCGCCGCATGCGATTTATCACATATTATTTAGGCTATAATAAGATGAAAATTAATAGAAAAAATATTAAAAACGATATTATTTTAGTGTAAGACAAAACGTATAATATAGAATTACGAAAGTCTAATTATATTAGCTTTTAACGTGCTTAAATGGATGGGTATTCTATTTTCTGTTGGTTTTTATACAGAAACGTTACATAAAATGTCAAAAAATATCTGAATTTAAACAGAGAAAACAATTTACTATTTTACCTTAATAGATGGTTTCTAGTATAAAATTAATTAAAAAAATCAAATTAAAAAACACTTATAAGCCATCTTCAAAATAGTTAACCCACATGCCACATCACCTCTAGTTTCGTTCACCCACTTTCCCCCAAATCAACATTCTCGACCTAACACTATCCGCAATGCTAAAGGTCTGCCCATCTCACAATCAGTTTAATCAGCATAGCACGTTAGGTTTTTACTAACTTTTATCCATCCATCCCACAAATCACAATCAAATTTTACCCCAACACCAACCATCCCACAATCACCTTTATATTTCCGCATCACTTTTTCTTTTCTATTTATTTAAACATATATATTTAAATTATTATAAGTATATTTACATAAATAAAGTAATCATTAAAATAAATAAATAAATAATCAGTAATATATTTAAATAAAAACACAACAACATTCAAGTTAAATAAACGTATTTATAGTTGGAATTGTAAAACTAGGCGTTATGAATAGGATAAAATTAAAACTAGCCGTTAGAATTTAAAAAGATAAAAAATAAAATTTATTAATAACCATTAATTTTTTAAAAAACAAAAAAAAATAATTGTAGTGTTTGCCGTTAGAGTTTTTTGAACAAAAAAAGAAAATAACATTATTACAAAAAAAGCAATCGAATTATTAAAATAGGACCCACTATTACATCCATCCATAGCCCATAGATATTGATTTTTCATCCACTTTAATTCACCTACAACGCGGCCCATACCATGAATTATGCTATGGATGTTGCGTTGGAGCCAGTCTAACAACCCTTATCCGACCACCGTCGTCGCTTCGCGACCACTGTCGCACTGCCTTTGCATGCATCAACCACCACCACCACCGCATAGATCTGCAGGCCACCAGCATCATCGTGATCCCCACCACCACCATGACGGCACCATCATGTCACACCCCAACCTAGACGGCGGAAACGTCGAGATGTGAGAGTTAAGATCGTTCACAGCCACATAACGCTATTATTAAATCCAAATATATTATTCATAAGTTTTAAAGGTAACATTACAAACATAAGTCTCAAACAAAGATACATCATGAATACAAGGTTGAAAATAACAAGATCATTGTTTATTTCTCTAAGTCCAGTCCTAAGTGAGATAAGCTTCAAAGAGTAGAACGCATACTTGGGTTATTCCTGAAACATGTTAAAAATAAAAGGTCAACATAAACATGTTGGTAAGCATTCCATAGTTTTCAATACATAAGTATATAAAAGATGGCAATTCAAGTTGTAAATTAGTGAATAAAATGATTAGGAATGTTATGAACAATGCAACAATCAAACCTCGACAAAGTTTTACAAGTCTTATACGTTAAAAGTATATACGATCAGCTAAGTGTATTTGGTTCCCTAGTGCACAAGCATACGGCTCCTAGGAGTCGGCAGTTCATCGACTTTAGCACCAAATAGGTTGTCTGTCCCATAGATCTATGACTTCGCTGGGCTAGCAATAGTTAATGATTGTACATATAACGCCATAACATGGTAACCACAAAAGTTCAACTAACCACAACTTTAAGTAAATTGCCATAAAGTTACAAGTCTCGAATAAGTTCATAAGTGCAATGATATAAGTTAACATGTTTCACCCCAAATTGTGAAAATAAGAAAAAGGGGTATGGAAATACTCACATTGATATATGCATTACAAGATGATAATAAAGATTAAACGATAATCCAACGTATTCCATTACAAGGCACCTAAACATATATATATTACAAGATTAAGGTTCATAATAATAAGATTAACGTTCAAACAAAGATTAGGGTTTTGATAGAATTATGGGATTTAATAAGTATTAAGTTTACAAAGTAATTATTTACATTTTAATTCCATTAGAATTATTATATATGTATGTTTAAATATTTTAGAAATGATATTTCGATTAATAACAGGATATTAATCTATACCATTAGTTAAAATATATTGTATAAGGAATAATATTCTTAAATATTTTGTGTAGTTATAAAATATATTTCCACAATTATAAAAGTAATTCTTTAAAGATAAAGATGATATTGTGTCCATTAATATTTTAATGATTTTTTTTTAAATTATTGTTTCAAGTCCATTTTTATATAAATAACTATTCAATTTTAAAGAAAACTATTGGTAATAACTAATAAAGTTCAAAGATAAAATTTAAATAAATATTTAAAATAATCATGGTTTTAAAAGGCAACGTTTGAACTAAACTAATTTACTAATTATTATTTTCAATCCATTTTATTAAAAATTATTCAAACAAGCTTTGTTAAAATGTCTTATCAATAAAAGTATTTTTATTTAAACTTAGAAAAAAATTATAGAAAATTTTTAGTGGTTTAAACCTATATTTGGCGTTTATAAAAGTAATTTTTATATTTATTAAAATATTTTCCATAATTTATTTAAGGCTGAAAGCCTTTTAAAAAATATGAGGTTGCCCGGGTTCAAACCCGGGACCTCAAGGTAGAAAGATGACTACTTAACCAGTGAACCAGGGTCGTGGCCTTGGTATCACTTGGTTTCTAAACCTTATAAGCGCAAACCTCAACTAATCCCAATTTACATAAACCCTAGAAATCAAAGTTGATCCAATTGAACATTCAAACGAGTCTGTTAATTAAAGCATGTTTGGGGCTTTTAATCTTCACACAAAATCGGATCATAAGGTGTTCTAAATACCTGTTAATTTGATGAAAAACAGTGGGTACCAGTTCGAACCAAGGTCGCGGCTGTTCTTGATTTGAATCTGATGTGTGTGTGTGTTTGTGATGGAATTGAAAGTTCAAAGAGTTTAGGACCTCAATTTGAGCATAAGCCCTCTATTTTATAGCCCCAATTCGATTGTTGTATTGCTCGATGGCTATGTGGTTAATGTCGGGTGGTTTCAGGTCGAATTGAATGAGTTTACGACTGTTTCAGATGAAATTTACCTCACCATTATCTTATAAATGATTGCACCAACGTACATGTTCGTTTAATTTCAATAATATTGATCTTTAATGGAATAACCGATTGAAACTTGAATGAGTTTCAGTTTTGATTTGAACATGAGTGTAATCAATGTGAATTTCCAAATTAAAGCACACCCCTGAGTTCGAATCGAGATCGCGAACCGGTTGGGTTTATTTTTTTATGTTTAAACGTGAGTTTTGGGGGGTTATAACCCTCGCCGGAGCTTTGGCCGGCGGTTGGTCGCCGGTGGCCGGACTTCACCGGAAATACGGGGTAAAAAGGGGGGTGAATGTTTTGGGTTTTAAAAATTACACAAATAGCCCCTGTAGTTTAGAGTTTGTTATTTTATGCTAGAAACTTTAATTTTAAGTTTCATAAATTACATAGATAACCCCTGAACTTAATTTACTTTAAGTTATAACTATTTTTAAATTTAAATAATTTCTATAAGTCATTATTATTATTATTATTATTATTATTATTATTATTATTATTATTATTATTATTTATTAATATTATTATTATTATTCTTTTTAGTAATATTATTATTAATTATTATTGTGTTCAATTTAATAAATAAATTATTTACTTCCAATTTAATGAATTTAAAGACAAACTAAGAAATGAGCATAGACAAGCCCTCAATGTTTCATAAGTGTCATAAATGGTCCTTACAAGCATATAAGGGATTAACTTTTATTTAACAAAAATACGAGATGTTACAGTCTCCACAACTTAAAAGAATTTCGTCCCGAAATTAAGAATGAAACTTAAATGAACAAGAGGGTTTAAATGAAAGATAAGTGTACGAACGGACAGTGATAGACGTTTGATTACAGATGAGATGTTTCACTTTAGGGAATCCTTCAAGTCTCTTGACATAATATATGCCAACTTGAACCCTTCAAGTGAAATACGAGACGTTTTGAAAGGAAACATTGGAAATGATGACGAGTTACCATGGTATGTTAGACTTATAAATCACAACTTCAGAATATAATTTCTTTTTTAGGTGATGTCTAGAAATCAATAAAGGACCAACAATGATAAGAAAGGTTACCTGTCGGAATTTAAGAATCCCAAACGTCACCATATGAAACGACATTAACGCATATCTTGTGAATATGTATTTCTCCTTTGACCAACCATCGGTTTAAGAATAATACGTTATGCATAGATCTTGGAATAAGTTCATGACAATGGTTAAGAATATTATTAAAAACAGAAAATGAATCAATCATTCAAAATAACGATCGATGTTTTAACGCCATACCATGGTATACGAATATTTAAAACAGATACAGGTCAATTTCTTGACCCGTCATCCCACATAAATCAAATTGAATTTTTATCCAATCGGTCTATAATGCACCAATTGTCATCATGACATTTAAAATAAGAAGCATTTAGTGAATGAAAGGTTAAACAGGAGATTCATGAGAACACGGAGGTTAGGTTTTGTCATATGTAAAGGTAAGACACTTGGACACATGTCAAGTTATGTCTTTTCTTTTATGCCATACCCATGACTACAAATTACGAAATTTTATGACCATTATATCCACATCGCAATGAGAATAATAACGAGTCTTGTTGATCGAAATCAAATAGAGTTTTAAAGATTTTCAAGGTTAAGGATTCAAAAGCGATTGCAAATAATAAGAAAGGTATTTGTAAACATGTTTTGCAAGGTAGCAATCTCTAAGTACAGTTTACATATGCAATTCAACAAACCATAAGCACAACTGAGAACATTTGTATGACTAGAAAGACATAAGCATAAGTTGATAATGTCTTTCGTTGAAAAATTATTTAGGAAGGCTACCATCGCGCAATCAGGTTTTGATGATAACTCAAAATGATAGTCGATGAATAAGGAATAAATGGTTCCATATAGCTAGATCATATCAGAACATGAGGATAAAGGGAAAGAAATTGATCAAATGCTCCAAGCTTGGAACCAAAATCAACCTAAAGCGATAGGGTCTCCTTTCCAGTTCAGAGATCATGCTTTGGCTTGATAGGTCGAAACACTAACATTGTTTCACCCTTCAAGTTACTGCATGCTTCTCGTCACTTGATTACAACCTTGGTAAGTGGGAGATCAAGAAATAAGAATAGTCATCAAGGTGTGGTTTTCACTCCTAACTTGATGGTGTATTCCCAAGGTTATGACCACTAACTTACCAATCAAAAAAAAATTCGATCCCAACTCATTGTTGAGGATCCATAGAAATAAGACGAGGACACTCACCATTAAGGTAAGAAAAATCACTCCTATCTTAACGATGAAGTTTTACAAAAAAAAATATAACAGGATGAACTTCTTCATCAAAATCCAGTATTCACTCCTACTTTGATGAGGTCGTTTCATTTGAGAAAATACAACCCATAAAATGAAATTATCATCAAGGTATGGGTTCACGCCTATCTTGATGATTGAATTTCATAATAACAAGAAAACAATCGAAGATTGACATTTGTCACCAAAGTACGGGTAATCCTATTTTGGTGAGATCATGTCGTTTAAGAAATGCAAGTTCCAATAAGAATAATTGAAGTCAATCCTCATGATAAGAAATCAACTTGATCCAGAGGATGAAATTTCATAAAACACACGATTGGAAACCATTTATCGAAACGAATGAAGAATCATCACCAAAGTAAGGGAATCACCCCTGTTTTGACGAGTTAGAATCATTTAGGAGATACGAGTGTTCTTAGTCATAGGTTGACTTACAAACTCTTGCATCTCCCCCGATGCAAACGGTACGAAGTTTGACATAACAGCGAAAGAAAGAATATCAATTAGAAATTCAGAAATTTCAAGTTACATCAATGTAACAAAAGAGTGAATCATTCTTACAAGCTTAAGATCAAGGTTCAAGATAACAGATTTTGTTGTGTGTTCTAATCTTGGATGGTTTAAATCGGAAAAACAAAATCAAGGACAGGAATTATTCAACCCACAATGAGATGTGAACATTCGATTCACAATCGAAAGGAGATACATGGACTTCTCAGATTACGAGATCAACCATAACCTTATTGAAGACACGTGTACTTATAAGTGGTCACTCATCTCAAGGATTTCAAGTCAAGTAACCGGATTCAATGGTCGAATCAGATCACTAGTTACACTTTGCGTAGACAAAGTATCCCAAGATATAGAAATTCCAGCTTACAACATTGCATGTCTTTAGTTATGGAAACATTTTTAAGAAGACTTGAGAACCATAAGTAATGGTTTAAAGTTTTGAAGACCATTCGGTTAAGATTCCTAATATCTTTAGATATATTAAGAGTCATGCACACGTTGGTCATAGTATAGAAATAGATACATGAAACGCCCAACGTGTAACGATGTTTAAATGTAAGAGTTGAAAGGTAAGACGAGTTCAATATCATAGGAACATTATGTATGATAAGAATGAGAAGAAGCCAGTTCAAGGAAACAAAGATTTTTAAGATACAAAGAGAATGGTTCCATTTGGTAACGCATTACCATTTGGAATCGTTGACACATTAAGGTAAATTGACCCATTTGTCATAGAGACTTGTGTATGTTGACCATAGTTTATCACTCATCCCAGAAATCCCCAGGTAAGCATAACTGGTCTCACAATGAGATTTATACGATATGCTTGCCTTAGCCCGAAGGCCTTTTGCCAGGAAATCCAGAATACAGGTGTCTATGTGTCACACAAATTTCTTTGGTTTATGAAATCAAAACCTTGATGAGATTTTCATAGATTAGACATAAAGTCTAAGGAATTGAACCCATGATGATAAGTGTAGACTCCACATGTCGTTGAGAATAAGTTTAGGAAGTTCATTTGTCGGGGAGAATCAAAGAGTTAAAGTTAAATTTAGGGAGACAAGTAACTAAGTTTTAAGCATACATAAGGCAATGCTATGCTAAGGCATCAAGTTGCACAAAAGGCATGGCATTATGTAGCATGCAAACAACATGTAAGCACAAAAGTATAAGGATCTTTCTATGAGGTTCATGCAACTATAGTCTAGGTCACCATTTCTAATAACCTAAATCCCTATAGTTATGGGCTCTGATACCAATCTGTCACACCCCAACCTAGACGGCGGAAACGTCGAGATGTGAGAGTTAAGATCGTTCACAGCCATATAACGCTATTATTAAATCCAAATATATTATTCATAAGTTTTAAAGGTAACATTACAAACATAAGTCTCAAACAAAGATACATCATGAATACAAGGTTGAAAGTAACAAGATCATTGTTTATTTCTCTAAGTCCAGTCCTAAGTGAGATAAGCTTCAAAGAGTAGAACGCATACTTGGGTTATTCCTGAAACATGTTAAAAATAAAGGTCAACATAAACATGTTAGTGAGCATTTCATAGTTTTCAATACATAAGTATATAAAAGATGGCAATTCAAGTTGTAAATTAGTGAATAAAGTGATTAGGAATGTTATGAACAATGCAACAATCAAACCTCGACAAAGTTTTACAAGTCTTATACGTTAAAAGTATATAGGATCAGCTAAGTGTATTTGGTTCCCTAGTGCACAAGCATACGGCTCCTAGGAGTCGGCAGTTCATCGACTTTAGCACCAAATAGGTTGTCTGTCCCATAGATCTATGACTTCGCTGGGCTAGCAATAGTTAATGATTGTACATATAACGCCATAACATGGTAACCACAAAAGTTCAACTAACCACAACTTTAAGTAAATTGCCATAAAGTTTACAAGTCTCGAATAAGTTCATAAGTGCAATGATATAAGTTAACATGTTTCACCCCAAAGTGTGAAAATAAGAAAAAGGGGTATGGAAATACTCACATTGATATATGCATACAAGATGATAATAAAGATTAAACGATATTGGACCAAAAGAACCAATAAGCCAAGATCAGGAAAACCTCTAAGTCCCACATATCACTGCAACAACTGCTGAAGACTCCCATCAGTTACAGTGTTCTCTTGCTTGAATGTCAGACTCGAGAACATCTGAAGACTCCCATCAGCTATTGTGTTCTCTTGCTTGAATGTCAGACTCGAGAGCATCTTAGCCCCAGCCTCAGCTGTTATGACAAAGTCTGAAGAACAAAGATTGAAGATCAAAGAACTGAAGAACAACAGCTGAAGACTTCAAGTACTGAAGACCAAGTACTGAAGTATCAAAAGCTGAAGAACTAAAGAACTAAAGATCTTCTTCCGAAGCACAAAGTCTGAAGACAAAAACTGAAGACAACAACTGATGATATCTACTGAAGTCATCAGTTGTTACATCTTTCGAAGCTGTTCTATCTTCCGAAGCAAAGTCTGAAGAAAAAGACTGAGGACAACAACTGATGATATCTACTGAAGTCATCAGTTGTTATATCTTCCGAAGCTGTTACATCTTCCGAAGCCAAGTCTGAAGACCAAGTACTGAAGACTCAGAGTTTGTCACAACAACTGAAGAAGTCTTCTTCAGTTGTTGTGGTGGTTTTTCTTTTTCAGTAGTTTATTTTGTTTCAGTAATTGTACAACAACTGAAGAGCATGTTCTTCAGTTGTTATAGTATCAGTAGTTTTACTTTTGTCAGTACTTAGGAACTTTTGTAAGAAGATGTCAGTTGTTGACATCTTCAGTAGTTTTATGTTTTTGTCAGTTGTAATTTGAATATTCAGTGATGTCAGAAAAAGGACATCAACCCATCCTTTTGCCGCCTATAAAAGGATGGGTAACCATACTGTTTTAATTGCCGAAACGTGCGACCAATAGAACATTTATTGTTTCGCAGAACTCTTCTCTCTCTATGTTTATGCTTTTAATTGAAATATCTTTTATGTTCTTGCTTTAATTGCTAATTAATGTGCTAAATCCGCTGCAAACATAATCTAATTGATCAACCGAGAGGCTGAGATCCTGTCAAATGGTATCAGAGCAGGTTAATCATTGATCGATTTCACTATTGATCATTTGAAACTGCTCTTTTGATCTCTCAGTTTGATCGAATTAGCAATTTGCAAGAATTAGCCATAGAGAGTGAGTTTCTGCTGTTTTCGGCCAAAATCTTGAGGTCTTTTGGTGGTTTTGAGTTACGTTTGTCGTGTTTAAACTTGTTTTTGACTAAAACCTGAGATGACAACACCAACCAATGATCCTCACAATACTGGTTCCGCAACCAAGCCTCCGATGCTGGTTAGGAACGAGTATAACATATGGCAAAGACGTATGCTACACCACTTGGCTGTCAACAGTGCTGGTTGTTGGAAGTCAGTGGTGCATGGGCCATACAAGCCTATGGTGAGCGTCCCGGAATCTAATGAACAGGTTGCGAAGAAACCTGAACAATATTCGGACGGAGATCTAAAGCTGTTCGAAATTGATGCTAGAGCCCATGGAATTTTAGCCATGGCCATTCCAAACGAGATATATTCAGGGCTCTTGCATCATGAGTCTGCTCATGACCTATGGGTTGCTCTAAAGGAACAATTTGGAGGAACTGATTCGGTCTTAGCAAACAATAGGGAAATCCTCGCCCAACAATATGAGACATTCTCATATAGAAAGGGTGAGACTCTGACCCAGCAATATGAGCGGTTCTCTTGTTTGATCTCTGATCTAAAGATGGTTAAACAAGATTACTCCAAAAGCCAGATGAACAACAGGTTCCTCAGGTCATTGCCTGAGAGATGGGACACATATACCATTGTCCTACGCTCCAGTGCTGATCTGAAAACTCTATCTCTCACCCAACTTCATGGGAAGTTGCTCACTTTTGAGAGAGAGATAGAGCAAAAGAGGAAGCTGTCCTCTTCTGGCAAGCTCGCTGATGACTTTGTCCAAGGTAATGCTGCCTTGATAAGTCATGAGTCAGAATATGCTTCATCAGAAAGTTCTTATGATGAGCATATTGATTTCTCTACCAACTCAGAACAAGCTTTTGTTGGTGTTAGTAGTTCAGGAGGTGGTGGTGACAACTTGTGTTTTCTGATGGAGGATTTGAAGGGCATTCCAGATGATGATCTGGAAGAGATGGATATTTTGAACCAAATGGCAATGATAAATATCCGCTCTCAGAAGTTCTACAAAAGAACTGGTAGGAAATTCCCAGGACTCTCTGGCAAAACCAAAGTTGGTTTTGACAAGAGCAAGTTGAGGTGTCACAAGTGCCAAAGGCTTGGACACTTTGCAAGAGAGTGTAGATCATCTGGATCTAACTCATCTGCACCCTTTGTGACTTTTCCCAGCAATAGCTCACAGCACAAAGGGCAACCTTCCTACAGTTCTTCCCATCCATCTCAGGCACAAGCACCACCTGCTTATTTTGTGCCACAGGGTCATATACCATATCCTTACCCCTGTTACTACATGCCTCAGTCTGGTCAAACTCAAGCACCCTCAGCTCAACCACCTCATGCTCTTCCAGAGCCCCAATCTTCCCAATCTCATCATCACACACAACCTCAACAACAAAGCTTTTTCACCCCAACTACTGTTGACTGGAGTAGTCTACCAGAAGAGCTATCTGGTCAGGAACCACTACTCCAAGGTGCTGGTCAACATGGTTGTGATCAACCTTTTGGAAATCTTGCTCTGATGGCCCTTGATTCTGCTGAAGGGTCATCATCTAATGCCTCATCTCAGGTATCCACTGAGGCAAAAGCCAAGCTTTGTTCAGAGTCATGCATAGCAACATTTGCTTCTATTAGAGAAGCAAATGTAGCTTTAATAGATAAAAATCTTGAGCTTGAGCACACGATTTCCAAAAGAAAAGCTGATTTTGAGGTTGTTCTAAAAGATAAAAATAATGAGATTTACAAGCTTAAATGCCAAATCAAAGATGCTAAAGCTAGGGAAGATGTACTTCTAGAGAAGTACAAGGACCTCAAGGAAACTCTTGCAACCACCCAAGTTGAGTGTGATCGATGGGTGCAATCATGCAAGGGTTTTGAAATGCTTCTTAGCAAGCAATCAGCTTCCAATGTGAAGTTTGGCATTGGTTATAATCACACTGCTCCTCCCACAGATTTCATTTCAAGAGCAGAAGTTGAATCTGATGGGGAGAGCAATAACCAATCCTTCTCATCATGTGACTTACTATCCTCTGAATCAGCATCATCAGAGATAGACTGTCACATGACCAAAAGGCTGATCAACTCAGGAGTTGTCACTAGAAGTACTGAAGGTACTGGAGAGCAAGTGACAACATCTGAAGTTCAAACCTCAAATACTGTTAGCACTAAAGAGAAGAAAACTAACAGTAGGAAAGGTTTGAAGACAGCTAGAGAGGATACCAGGAAAGCAGGCACTAGGAAGAAAACTGCTAGTACTGATGACAAACAGCTAAAGAACAAGTCTTTAGCAGTTAAATCCTCTTCAGCTGATGATCAGCATAAGATGAAGAAAAAGCCATGTGAGATATGTGGCTTGTTCAATCATCTTACTGATGATTGCTGGTACAAAAGGGGTTCCAAACTCAAACAGAAGGAGAAAATTACTGAGAGCATCAATAAAATGAAGAATGAGTTTGAAACCAAGTTTGTACTAGCAACATCCAAGCCTGAAATCCCTAAGCCCAAAGCTAAATCTAAAAAGAAGGTAGGGATAACTCAGGCAACAGCTGAGGTTGCTCAGAAAAAGATGGTACAACATAGGAACTCATCATCAGCAAACTCCAATGTGTCTGAAGAGCTGAAAGCTTTATCACAGAATCAGACACAGTTGGTGATGATGGTTCAGCAGCTAGTGGGAAGAGTCAACCACTTAGATGCTCCTGTGTTGAAACCACAGAAAAGGAAGTCCAAGCCAAAGGGTTCCTCTTCTGTACCATCTTCTTCACCTCAAGCTGTCACACACAACACAACTGTTAGTGTTGCACCTGTAGCTGAGAACAGACCCAAAACCAAGCAGGTTTGGGTCTCCAAGACAAACTAACACATGGTTGTGTTTGCAGGGTTCTTCAACATGCCATAGAAGCATCTGGTATGTAGACAGTGGAGGATCCATGCACATGACAGGAAGCAGCTCCCTTCTTAATGACTACTCTCAAGGAAAGAAGGGATTTGTTTCTTTTGGCAATGATGCAAAGGGTTACATCGTCGGAAAAGGCTTTGTTTCCAATGGGGAAATAAGGTTTGATGATGTTAACCATGTGGAGAATCTCAAGTACAACCTCTTAGTGTCAGTCAAATGTGTGACAAAGGCCATGTTGCCCTTTTCACAAGCCAGAACTGTCGGATTCTGTCATCCAAAGTTCTGAGTTTGATTGACAAGGCATTGGATGAACACACTCTCCTGAAGGCCAACAGGACAGGAAGAGTGTATGCCTTAGATCTTTCCAAAAAGATGGATCTAAAAGGCCATCCTTACCTATTCTCCAAGGCATCTCCTCAAGAGTCTACACTATGGCATAGAAGGCTGGGTCATGTTAATTTCAAGAACATGAATCAGCTTATAAGCCATGGTTTAGTAAGAGGATTGCCTTTGAAGGAGTTCAAGTGTGAAGATGACTGCACTGCTTGCTTGAAAGGAAAACAATACAAAGTTTCATTCCCTTCAATAGAAGAACCAAAGTCCTCTGCCTGCTTACAACTTCTGCACATGGATCTCTTTGGTCCCGTCAGAGTAATGAGCATGGCAAAGAAGAAATACTGCCTGGTAATTGTGGATGATTACTCCAGGTTTGTATGGACTTTCTTCTTGCACTCCAAGGATGAAGCAGCAAAGACAATAATGAACTTTGTGTTACAAGTAGAAAAGTAGTATTCCCTACAGGTCAAGTGTGTGAGGAGTGACAATGGAACAGAATTTAGAAACCACACACTTGATGACTTCTACCTGTCCAAGGGAATTAGAAGGCAGTTTAGCATTCCTAGAACTCCTGAGCAGAATGGAGTGGTGGAGAGAAAGAACAGGACCCTCATTGAAGCAGCAAGGTCAATGTTGGCTGACTCTGGGTTGCCACTGACCTTTTGGGCTGAAGCTGTCAATACAGCTTGCTATGTACAAAATAGAGCTTTAGTAAATAAGAGGTTGGTGAAGACACCTTATGAAGTTCTTCATCACTTGGCCCCTCTTATTTCATTCTTTAGAGCCTTTGGGTGTCCATGTTTTATTCTTAACACTAGCAACCCACTCCATAAGTTTGCTAGTAAGGTGGATGCAGGGTACTTTGTTGGTTATTCATCAACTTGCAAAGCATACAGAGTCTTCAACTGTAGAACCAAGGGGGTTGAAGAAACTCTGCATGTTAAGTTCAATGAATCTCCAAAGGACAAGATTCCACAAAACCCTGTGGAGTTGTTTGATCTGGACATACTGCAATATGTTCCTTATCAACCTCCATCTGTTGAGCCTGTCAACAGATCTCCACCTGGTGGTACTGATGATGATGTAGTCAGTACTCACCTCTTTAGGATCAGTGACAACCTGCCTAAGTTCACTGAACCTGATGTTCCTGTAGCCTCAGTAGCTCCATCCACTACAAATGCTGATGAGATTTCTGCCTGCTCTACTTCGTTTGAGCTGCCATCCTCTACATGGTTTCAGGAATCTCCATCACCATCTGTTGCTGCTGATGGGTCTACAAACACTTGCACAGATATCATAGTTTATCAAGAGCTCAAGAATCACCCCACATCACAGATCATTGGTGATATCCATGCTGGAGTTTCAACCAGGAATCAATTGTCTAACTTCTGCTTCTATGCTCTCTTCATCAGTCAGCAAGAGCCAAAGAACTATCATATTGCTTTAAGAGACAATGGATGGGTGGAAGCTATGCAGCTTGAGCTTCTTCAATTCAAGAAACAGCAAGTGTGGGAGCTTGTTCCATTACCCAAAGATAAGTGTGCTATAGGCACCAAGTGGGTATTTAGGAACAAAACAGATGAGAAGGGCCAAATTGTCAAGAACAAGGCAAGACTGGTTGTTCAAGGGTTTGCACAGGAAGAAGGCATCGATTATGATGAGACCTTTGCACCCGTGGCCAGACTGGAAGCAATCAGACTCTTCTTAGCTTATGCTGCCTTTCACAGTCTTAAGGTTTATCAAATGGATGTCAAAAGTGCCTTCCTATATGGGAAAATAAAAGAAGAGGTCTATGTGTGTCAACCACCAGGCTTTGAGGACAATAAACATCCTGATTGGGTGTACAAGCTTGATAAGGCTCTTTATGGGCTGAAGCAAGCACCTAGAGCCTGGTATGAGACACTCTCAACCTTTCTTCTAGAGAATAAGTTCACTAGAGGCACCATTGATAAAACCTTATTCATCAAGACTGTGGAACAACATAAGCTCCTTGTTCAGATTTATGTTGATGACATCATCTTTGCATCCTCTGATCCAAAGTTGTGTGATGAATTTACAAAGCTTATGAAGCTAAGATTTGAAATGAGTGCTATGGGAGAATTACAGTATTTTCTGGGTTTGCAAATCAAACAACTGGATGATGGAATCTTCATCCATCAGTCCAAGTATACCAAAGAGTTGTTAAATAAGTTTGATTTACAATCCTGTAAGCCCTGTTCTACTCCCATGAGCAGCATCACACAATTAGATGTAGACCAGAAAGGTAAAGCGGTTGATGAAACCCTTTACAGATGTATGATTGGGTCCTTGATGTACCTTACAGCTTCTAGACCAGATATCATGTTTTCAACATGTGCTTGTGCTAGATTTCAGGCTGCACCTAAAGAATCCCATTTGATTGCAGTCAAAAGGATCTTTAGATATCTACAAGGTACCCAATCACTAGGTCTTTGGTATTCAGCTGGGCATTCTTGCAAATTAGTTGCTTTCCCTGATAGTGACTATGCAGGATGCAAAGTCACCAGAAAATCCACTTCTGGTGGTTGCCAATTCCTAGGCAATTGTTTAGTTTCTTGGCAGAGTAAGAAACAAACATCAATTGCTACATCTACTGCTGAAGCCGAGTATATTGCTGCTGCAAGTTGTACCTCTCAGATACTCTGGCTTCAGAACCAACTTCTGGACTATGGCATTACTGAGACTAAGACTCCATTATTAATGGATAGTGCTTCAGCTCTCTGTATTGTTAAGAATCCAGTCCAGCACTCAAGGACCAGACATATTGAGATCAGACATCATTTTATCAGGGATTGCTATGAGAAAGGTCTGATTGATCCTAAGTTTGTCCCTAGTGCTGATGAGCTTGCAGACATTTTTACTAAGCCTCTAGATAGTGCCACATTCCAAAATTTGGTACTAAGGCTTGGTATGCTGCAGCTTGAGTGATTTGACCTATGCTGGTACTCTTAGTTCACAACTACTGAAGAGCAAAGGTCAAATACAAGTACTGATGAGTAATTTAGTCTTCAGCTCTTTCACAACTACTGTAGACTAAAATGACTCAAAAGTACTGATGTACATTATTTATTGAAAAACAACTGATGTAGTAAGATGGATTACAACTACTGATGTATGATTTTCAAATAAATAAGTACTGAAGAACAAATTTTGCTCATAAGTACTGATGTGTAATCTTACACAAATACTGAAGATAAAATTTGTTCACCAGCTCTGAAGAATATTTCATCAGCACTTGTGAACATCTGATCACAAGAGCTGAAGGCATAAATATTCACAAGAGCTGAAGGGTCGATGAAACATCTGCAAGTTAGCCAAAGAGCTGATGAGTAAGTGTGGAGGCTAGTATGAAACAACTGATTTGACGGAAACAGCTAATGTGTAATTTCTCATCAGCTGATAACAACAGCTGCTGTTTCATACACAAACAACTGAAGGACAAAACCATGTCTTCAGTAGTTCACAACTACTGACATTAGTAGTTCACAACTACTGAAGGCTAACACCAAGTCCTCAGTTGTTTACAACAACTGAAGCAATACCATGTCTTCAGTAGTTCACAACTACTGATCTCGGTAGTTTACAACTACTGAAGGCTAACACCAAGTCTTCAGTTGTTCCAACGTCTGAAGAAGAATACTAGGTCATCAGTAGTTCATAACTACTGACGACTGACAGTAACTCTTCAGACGTTTACAACATCTGAAGGACAAAACCAAGGTCTCAGTAGTTTCAACTACTGAAGACTAATACCAAGTCCTCAGATGTTACAACCACTGAAGGTTAAAACCACGTCATCAGTCGTTACAACAACTGATAACTGACACCAAAACCTTCAGTAGTTTCCTTTCAACCTTTGGCCTACCCTATAAATACCCCACCTTCAGAGCATTTACTCCACTTGCCCTAATCTTACAAAAACCTCTGAACTTCCCATACACCATTAATGGCGACCATGCAACTGAAACCTCGACACAACTGTGTCGCCCATCTTACAAAATCACCATTATGGCCTAAGTTCCACCAAGCCGTAGATCTTATGAACGACTCACCCTACAAAACGGCTTTTCTCCTGAACCCCACTATATACACCGACTCCTTGGCGGAGTTTTGGACAAATGTAACCGTCCAAACCGGAGAGCACGATGGTGAGGTCTCTCTCCAGTCCTCCGTCAACGGCCAACCCGTGGTTATCACTCCAGCTACCCTACGTCAAACCCTAGAGCTGGAGGATGCCTCTCACCCAACTTCCTACCCCAAAGGTACCTTGGATCTCTCATTCACATCCTATGACTACCAGGGTAACCTCTCCGCCTCCACCTTGTTGAAGAAACACTTCCCTGACCCTCAACGATTGATCTTCCACATGGTAAACATGTTTTGCAAGGTAGCAATCTCTAAGCACAGTTTACATATGCAATTCAACAAACCATAAGCACAACTGAGAACATTTGTATGACTAGAAAGACATAAGCATAAGTTGATAATGTCTTTCGTTGAAAAATTATTTAGGAAGGCTACCATCGCGCAATCAGGTTTTGATGATAACTCAAAATGATAGTCGATGAATAAGGAATAAATGGTTCCATATAGCTAGATCATATCAGAACATGAGGATAAAGGGAAAGAAATTGATCAAATGCTCCAAGCTTGGAACCAAAATCAACCTAAAGCGATAGGGTCTCCTTTCCAGTTCAGAGATCATGCTTTGGCTTGATAGGTCGAAACACTAACATTGTTTCACCCTTCAAGTTACTGCATGCTTCTCGTCACTTGATTACAACCTTGGTAAGTGGGAGATCAAGAAATAAGAATAGTCATCAAGGTGTGGTTTTCACTCCTAACTTGATGGTGTATTCCCAAGGTTATGACCACTAACTTACCAATCAAAAAAAATTCGATCCCAACTCATTGTTGAGGATCCATAGAAATAAGACGAGGTAACTCACCATTAAGGTAAGAAAAATCACTCCTATATTAACGATGAAGTTTTACAAAAACAAAATATAACAGGATGAACTTCTTCATCAAAATCCAGTATTCACTCCTACTTTGATGAGGTCGTTTCATTTGAGAAAATACAACCCATAAAAATGAAATTATCATCAAGGTATGGGGTTCACGCCTATCTTGATGATTGAATTTCATAATAACAAGAAAACAATCGAAGATTGACATTTGTCACCAAAGTACGGGTAATCCTATTTTGGTGAGATCATGTCGTTTAAGAAATGCAAGTTCCAATAAGAATAATTGAAGTCAATCCTCATGATAAAGAAATCAACTTGATCCAGAGGATGAAATTTCATAAAACACACGATTGGAAACCATTTATCGAAACGAATGAAGAATCATCACCAAAGTAAGGGAATCACCCCTGTTTTGACGAGTTAGAATCATTTAGGAGATACGAGTGTTCTTAGTCATAGGTTGACTTACAAACTCTTGCATCTCCCCCGATGCAAACGGTACGAAGTTTGACATAACAGCGAAAAGAAAAGAATATCAATTAGAAATTCAGAAAATTTCAAGTTACATCAATGTAACAAAAGAGTGAATCATTCTTACAAGCTTAAGATCAAGGTTCAAGATAACAGATTTTGTTGTGGTGTTCTAATCTTGGATGGTTTAAATCGGAAAAACAAAATCAAGGACAGGAATTATTCAACACCACAATGAGATGTGAACATTCGATTCACAATCGAAAGGAGATACATGGACTTCTCAGATTACGAGATCAACCATAACCTTATTGAAGACACGTGTACTTATAAGTGGTCACTCATCTCAAGGATTTCAAGTCAAGTAACCGGATTCAATGGTCGAATCAGATCACTAGTTACACTTTGCCTAGACAAAGTATCCCAAGATATAGAAATTCCAGCTTACAACATTGCATGTCTTTAGTTATGGGAAACATTTTTAAGAAGACTTGAGAACCATAAGTAATGGTTTAAAGTTTTGAAGACCATTCGGTTAAGATTCCTAATATCTTTAGATATATTAAGAGTCATGCACACGTTGGTCATAGTATAGAAATAGATACATGAAACGCCCAACGTGTAACGATGTTTAAATGTAGGAGTTGAAAGGTAAGACGAGTTCAATATTATAGGAACATTATGTATGATAAGAATGAGAAGAAGCCAGTTCAAGGAAACAAAGATTTTTAAGATACAAAGAGAATGGTTCCATTTGGTAACGCATTACCATTTGGAATCGTTGACACATTAAGGTAAATTGACCCATTGTTCATAGAGACTTGTGTATGTTGACCATAGTTTATCACTCATCCCAGAAATCCCCAGGTAAGCATAACTGGTCTCACAATGAGATTTATACGATATGCTTGCCTTAGCCCGAAGGCCTTTTGCCAGGAAATCCAGAATACAGGTGTCTATGTGTCACACAAATTTCTTTGGTTTATGAAATCAAAACCTTGATGAGATTTTCATAGATTAGACATAAAGTCTAAGGAATTGAACCCATGATGATAAGTGTAGACTCCACATGTCGTTGAGAATAAGTTTAGGAAGTTCATTTGTCGGGGAGAATCAAAGAGTTAAAGTTAAATTTAGGGAGACAAGTAACTAAGTTTTAAGCATACATAAGGCAATGCTATGCTAAGGCATCAAGTTGCATAAAAGGCATGGCATTATGTAGCATGCAAACAACATGTAAGCACAAAAGTATAAGGATCTTTCTATGAGGTTCATGCAACTATAGTCTAGGTCACCATTTCTAATAACCTAAATCCCTATAGTTATGGGCTCTGATACCAATCTGTCACACCCCAACCTAGACGGCGGAAACGTCGAGATGTGAGAGTTAAGATCGTTCACAGCCACATAACGCTATTATTAAATCCAAATATATTATTCATAAGTTTTAAAGGTAACATTACAAACATAAGTCTCAAACAAAGATACATCATGAATACAAGGTTGAAAGTAACAAGATCATTGTTTATTTCTCTAAGTCCAGTCCTAAGTGAGATAAGCTTCAAAGAGTTAAACGCATACTTGGGTTATTCCTGAAACATGTTAAAAATAAAAGGTCAACATAAACATGTTAGTGAGCATTTCATAGTTTTCAATACATAAGTATATAAAAGATGGCAATTCAAGTTGTAAATTAGTGAATAAAGTGATTAGGAATGTTATGAACAATGCAACAATCAAACCTCGACAAAGTTTTACAAGTCTTATACGTTAAAAGTATATAGGATCAGCTAAGTGTATTTGGTTCCCTAGTGCACAAGCATACGGCTCCTAGGAGTCGGCAGTTCATCGACTTTAGCACCAAATAGGTTGTCTGTCCCATAGATCTATGACTTCGCTGGGCTAGCAATAGTTAATGATTGTACATATAACGCCATAACATGGTAACCACAAAAGTTCAACTAACCACAACTTTAAGTAAATTGCCATAAAGTTTACAAGTCTCGAATAAGTTCATAAGTGCAATGATATAAGTTAACATGTTTCACCCCAAAGTGTGAAAATAAGAAAAAGGGGTATGGAAATACTCACATTGATATATGCATTACAAGATGATAATAAAGATTAAACGATGTTGGACCAAAAGAACCAATGAGCCAAGATCAGGAAAACCTCTAAGTCCCACATGTCACTGCAACAACTGCTGAAGACTCCCATCAGTTACAGTGTTCTCTTGCTTGAATGTCAGACTCGAGAACATCTGAAGACTCCCATCAGCTATTGTGTTCTCTTGCTTGAATGTCAGACTCGAGAGCATCTTAGCCCCAGCCTCAGCTGTTATGACAAAGTCTGAAGAACAAAGATTGAAGATCAAAGAACTGAAGAACAACAGCTGAAGACTTCAAGTACTGAAGACCAAGTACTGAAGTATCAAAAGCTGAAGAACTAAAGAACTAAAGATCTTCTTCCGAAGCACAAAGTCTGAAGACAAAAACTGAAGACAACAACTGATGATATCTACTGAAGTCATCAGTTGTTACATCTTTCGAAGCTGTTCTATCTTCCGAAGCAAAGTCTGAAGAAAAAGACTGAGGACAACAACTGATGATATCTACTGAAGTCATCAGTTGTTATATCTTCCGAAGCTGTTACATCTTCCGAAGCCAAGTCTGAAGACCAAGTACTGAAGACTCAGAGTTTGTCACAACAACTGAAGAAGTCTTCTTCAGTTGTTGTGGTGGTTTTTCTTTTTCAGTAGTTTATTTTGTTTCAGTAATTGTACAACAACTGAAGAGCATGTTCTTCAGTTGTTATAGTATCAGTAGTTTTACTTTTGTCAGTACTTAGGAACTTTTGTAAGAAGATGTCAGTTGTTGACATCTTCAGTAGTTTTATGTTTTTGTCAGTTGTAATTTGAATATTCAGTGATGTCAGAAAAAGGACATCAACCCATCCTTTTGCCGCCTATAAAAGGATGGGTAACCATACTGTTTTAATTGCCGAAACGTGCGACCAATAGAACATTTATTGTTTCGCAGAACTCTTCTCTCTCTATGTTTATGCTTTTAATTGAAATATCTTTTATGTTCTTGCTTTAATTGCTAATTAATGTGCTAAATCCGCTGCAAACATAATCTAATTGATCAACCGAGAGGCTGAGATCCTGTCAAACGATAATCCAACGTATTCCATTACAAGGCACCTAAACATATATATATTACAAGATTAAGGTTCATAATAATAAGATTAACGTTCAAACAAAGATTAGGGTTTTGATAGAATTATGGGGTTTTAATAAGTATTAAGTTTACAAAGTAATTATTTACATTTTAATTCCATTAGAATTATTATATATGTATGTTTAAATATTTTAGAAATGATATTTCGATTAATAACAGGATATTAATCTATACCATTAGTTAAAATATATTTTATAAGGAATAATATTCTTAAATATTTTGTGTAGTTATAAAATATAATTTCCACAATTATGAAAGTAATTCTTTAAAGAATAAAGATAATATTGTGTCCATTAATATTTTAACGATTTTTTTTAAATTATTGTTTCAAGTCCATTTTTATATAAATAACTATTCAATTTTAAAAGAAAACTATTGGTAATAACTAATAAAGTTCAAAGATAAAATTTAAATAAATATTTAAAATAATCATGGTTTTAAAAGGTAACGTTTGAACTAAACTAATTTACTAATTATTATTTTCAATCCATTTTATTAAAAATTATTCAAACAAGCTTTGTTAAAATGTCTTATCAATAAAAGTATTTTTATTTAAACTTAGAAAAAAAATTATAGAAAATTTTTAGTGGTTTAAACCTATATTTGGCGTTTATAAAAGTAATTTTTATATTTATTAAAATATTTTCCATAATTTATTTAAGGCTGAAAGCCTTTTAAAAAAAATATGAGGTTGCCCGGGTTCAAACCCGGGACCTCAAGGTAGAAAGATGACTACTTAACCAGTGAACCAGGGCCGTGGCCTTGGTATCACTTGGTTTCTAAACCTTATAAGCGCAAACCTCAACTAATCCCCAATTTACATAAACCCTAGAAATCAAAGTTGATCCAATTGAACAGTCAAACGAGTCTGTTAATTAAAGCATGTTTGGGGCTTTTAATCTTCACACAAAATCGGATCATAAGGTGTTCTAAATACCTGTTAATTTGATGAAAAACAGTGGGTACCAGTTCGAACCAAGGTCGCGGCTGTTCTTGATTTGAATCTGATGTGTGTGTGTGTTTGTGATGGAATTGAAAGTTCAAAGAGTTTAGGAACCTCAATGTAAGGCCCCGTTCCCGGGCACCTCACAGTTGGTCGTCATTACCCATAAAACATACATTTAGAATAACTTAATAAAAACTATGCAGCGGAAACTTTAAATTTTTACTATAAATGCTTTTGTAAAGTAATACAACACCCGTTACAAAATATCATTTGTTTGCATTACAATACAAAAACGTTAACAAAAGAATGCCATCCCAAAAGAGCTGAGTAGCCGCCTCGTGCCATCCTCAGCAACACTACCTGCCAACTGGAAAACACATAAAAGTCAGCGTTGCTGAGTGAGTTCTAGTTTTGTAATAAAACATACTTTTACTTATTTAAAAGTATCCTTTCGTGCATGCGTTCATACATCATACGTACACAGAGATAATATTCGTTATTATCTTCATCATTTGTTATTCATCGTTATCTTTAACTTCTCGTATGGATTCTGTCAGGCTTTACCCACTTCATAGCACCTGGCTATGATTACTGTGGTCGAATGACAAGAATCCCGTTCATACTTACTTGCACGCATTGAAAGGTGAATTGTACCAATACCATATGCTACACCCCGATCGTTGTTAGCTACCGGGCCGTAGTCAACATATGACGGGAAATCGTATGCCACGGTACTAGAGGTAAGCGGTAGAGGTACCATGACCATGGTCAATCACATAGAAGGACCAATCGCGTTATTCAATGCTTGCAAGACATAATTCGTTCGTTCATTAATGCATGTATTCATCATCATTCTTCTTTTCGTTCGTTCGTTAATATATGCATTCGTCATCATGTTCCTTTTTCCGTTCATACTTACTTGCACGCATTGAAAGGTGAATTGTACCAATACCATATGCTACACCCCGATCGTTGTTAGCTACCGGGCCGTAGTCAACATATGACGGGAAATCGTATGCCACGGTACTAGAGGTAAGCGGTAGAGGTACCATGACCATGGTCAATCACATAGAAGGACCAATCGCGTTATTCAATGCTTGCAAGACATAATTCGTTCGTTCATTAATGCATGTATTCATCATCATTCTTCTTTTCATTCATTCGTTAATACATGCATTCGTCATCATGTTCCTCTTTCATTATCTTTCACTTTACGATACATAATACTTCATTAGTTCATTCTCATTATTCGTAAAGTTTCAGAAAGATAAGCATACACAATTACAAGGAACATACACTCACATCATACATACTCATCATACATTCATCATCATACATTCATCATACCATACTTAACAATATTTTAATAATATTGTCAACAATACTACACTGATAATAATATCAGTAACAATAAGGGTTAACCATAATCGTCATTACACGCATGAAACATCATCATTTGTTAACCCTAGTCAATCCTGGTCAAAACCTCGAACTTCAGTATTGCCGGGAATTTCTGAAAAATTCTAAGTATTCTGGGCGTTTTAGTCCTGTTGGGCGTATAAGCCCTCTGGCCGTATAAGCACTATTGGGCGTAAGAACACTGCTGGACTTTTCATCATACTTAGAAAATTTTCATCTGGTCATACGACCACACTGTTGGCCGTATGAGCACTATTGGTCGTACCATTCCCTAGACTTAGAAACATGTTCTAATCATACGACCACTGTTGGTCGTATGAGTCCTGTGGGTCTCATACTTAGAAAATTTCACATTTGTCATACGACCACTGTTGGTCGTATGAGTCCTATTGGACTCAACACTTAGGAATATAATCTTGGTCATACGACCACACTGTTGGTCGTATGAGTCCTGTTTAGACTCATTAGCACTTAGAAAAAATACATCTCTTGGTCATACGACCACACTGTTGGTCGTATGAGCACTAGTGGACTCATCAACCTGTAATTAATTATTCTAAGTCCCATTTTCAGACATATTTGCAACCTGTTCATGAGTCTAATCCATAATCCAAGTCCCAAACATCATAATGCCTAATTCTAAACATATACACATGATTCTAGGCATAAATCTAGCATAAACATAAACATGCATACATTCATTTCATACGGGTATCATCCCAAACTTACAAAAACATATATATATGCATTTCCAGCCCCAAAACGTTTAAAAATCAGTAAAAAGGGGTCTAGAACTCACCTTAGCTGCTCTTCAAGTTCAAACTCTTCTGCTCGAGCTTTTCCAAAGGATTCGAAAGCCTAGATGTGTCTAAAACACACAAACCCGAACACACATACACATAAGAACATGCATTTCTCGGTTTCTTAGCTCAAACACAACTTAAAAACATCAATTCTTACCTTGAATCTGATTTCTTCTTCTTTCTCTCTCTAAGAATCGAAGTTCCTGCTGTTTCTCTCTCTAAAAACCGATGCAAAGAAATGTGCAGGAGGTAATGGGCGACCATGCCTTCCTTTTGTACAAAATAAATAATAACTTTGCCCATTTGGCACTTTTGGTCCCTCCTTTTTAGTTTCTTTTATTTTCTTTCTCCTTTCTTTCTATTCCATTCTTTTAATTTCTTTAATAAGAAATTACGGGTGTTACAAGTCCACCCCCCTTATATAGGTTTCGTCCCCGAAACCTGTTATTCCTCAAACAGATGTGGGTAGTGTTGTCTCATCTCTTCTTCAGTCTCCCACGTAGACTCGGATCCCTTCCTGTGCTTCCACTGTACACGCACAAGAGGAACCACTTTATTTCTCAACCTCTTCTCCTTACGATCAATGATTGCCACTGGTTGCTCAACGTAATTGAGCCGTTCGTCTACTTCAATATCCTCCAGTGGTACAACCATGCCTTCATCAGCTAAGCATTTTCTCAGATGAGATACATGGAATGTAGGATGAATTCCACTTAACTCATCTGGCAATTCAAGTCGATAGGCCACCTCTCCTACCCGTGCGACAATTCGGAAAGGTCCTATGTATCTCGGGCTTAGCTTACCTCGTTTCCTGAATCTAATGATCCCTTTCCAGGGCGAGACCTTCAACATGACTCGGTCACCAACCTTGAACTCTATCGGTCTCCGCCTCTTGTCAGCATACGACTTTTGCCTATCTTTCGCCGCCTTCATGAAGGCTTTGATCTTTTCTAATTTCTCAGTCGTAGCTTCGACCACCTCAACACCTCCTAACTCTTTCTGCCCAATGTCTCCCCAACATACGGGCGTCCTACATCTCCTACCGTATAGCATCTCGTAGGGTGGCATGCCAATACTGGCATGATAGCTATTGTTGTACGAGAATTCTGCTAACGGCAAGTGATCATCCCAACTTCCTCCAAAATCGATCACGCACGCCCGAAGCATGTCTTCGAGTGTTTGGATCGTCCTCTCAGACTGACCGTCCGTCTGAGGGTGATATGCTGTACTAATGTGTAGTCTCGTCCCCATCGCATCATGAAATCTCTTCCAAAACTTGGAGGTAAACCGGGTGTCACGATCAGACACAATAGACACCGGCACACCATGACGAGCTACAATTTCTTTGATGAACAGATCCGCCAATCTTTCAGATGAATACGTTTCACGGATCGGTAGGAAGTGGGCACTCTTTGTCAAGCGGTCAACTATCACCCATATGGCATCATACCCTTTCGGGGTACGTGGTAGTTTCGTGATGAAGTCCATGGTGATGTGCTCCCACTTCCACTCAGGTATATCCATCGGTTGGATCTTCCCGTAAGGTTTCTGGTGTTCCGCCTTCACTTGTAAACAAGTCAGGCACTTACTCACGTACTCCACTACTTCACGTTTCATACCCGGCCACCAGTAATCCTTCTTCATATCTTGGTACATTTTGGTAGCACCGGGGTGAATGGAGTATCGGGTTTTATGGGCCTCATCCATGATTCTTCCACGTAGATCCCCGTATCGAGGAATCCACATTCGCCCAAATCGGGTCTTAACACCAAGAGTGTTCTCACCCAATTCCGTAACTAGGCCTCTCATCCTTTCGGAGTTAAGACGATCTTCTTTCAAAGCCTCGTCTTGAAACTCCTTAATCTGTGTCATCACATCGGGGGTCATGATCAGCTGATAAGCCTTCACCTGAATCGGTTCAGGCCTTTCTTTTCGGCTAAGGGCATCAGCCACCACATTGGCCTTGCCCGGATGGTAATGGATTTCGCAGTCATAATCCTTTATGAGCTCCAACCATCGCCTTTGCCTCATGTTTAAATCCTTCTGCTCGAAGAAATACTTCAAGCTTTTGTGGTCAGTGAAGATTGTGCACTTCGCCCCGTATAGATAGTGCCGCCAAATCTTCAACGCAAAAACCACCGCGGCTAATTCTAGATCGTGTGTGGGATAGTTGACTTCGTGGGTCTTCAGCTGTCGAGATGCGTAGGCTATCACCTTTCCACGTTGCATCAACACACAACCTAGCCCAGAATAAGATGCATCCGAATAGACCACTAAGTCTTCCCTTCCCTCAGGCAAAGTCAAGACAGGAGCTTGTGTTAGTCTTGCCTTCAACTCCTCAAAAGCCATCTCCTGCTCTCGACCCCACACGAATTTCACGTCCTTACGAGTCAATTTTGTCAAAGGTGAGGCGATCTTTGAAAAGTCTTGAATAAATCTTCTATAATAGCCCGCCAATCCCAAGAAGCTACGAATCTCGGATGGCGTCTTTAGTGATTTCCATTGCATCACAGCCTCAACCTTTGCTGGGTCCACCATGAATCCCTCCGCATTTACCACGTGACCCAGAAATTGCACCTCGCGTAGCCAGAAAGCACATTTGGAGAACTTAGCATACAGTTTCTCCCTTCTCAAAGTCTCCAATACCTCCCGAATGTGACCGGCATGCTCTTCTTCGCTTCTTGAATAAATCAGGATATCATCGATGAACACAATCACTGATTTATCTAACATTGGCCGACACACTCGGTTCATCAAGTCCATAAAAGCAGCTGGCGCGTTAGTTAGACCAAATGACATAACGAGAAACTCATAGTGTCCATAACGCGTACGAAAAGCTGTTTTTAGGAATGTCCTGCTCCTTCACCTTCAACTGGTGGTAGCCAGATCGAAGATCTATCCTCGAGAACCAACTGGCACCCTGGAGCTGGTCAAACAAGTCGTCGATCCTCGGCAAGGGATATCTGTTCTTTACCGTCAGCTTATTCAGCTCGCGGTAGTCGATGCACCTCCTCATACTACCGTTATTGGACTCCCGTCTGGTGCTATCAACGAATCATCTTCTCACGACACGCTATAATTGCCTCGAAGTCCACCAACCCATCCAACCCATGAACTGAATCAAAATCACCCTAGGCTATCATATCTAGTCTAAACGAGTATCTACACCCTTCTAACTTCACCTCGCAGTCTACTATCGTTTCGGAAATCCTGACAGACTTACCTATGGCAGTTTCTACACCCAAGAGTTTATCAATACTTCTATTCCTAGTGAGCAACTTAACATAGAAAAAAACAAAAACAAAAACTCTTTCTGGCTCCGGAATCAAGCAACACGGATGACAGAGTTTGAGTTACTAAACACATACCTGATACTATTTCGGGGCTCGTCCGAGCCTGCTCCAGCCTTATCGTGAAGGCCCTGCGCTCTCAGCCCTTGGCTTCTTGCAATCCCTGCTTATGTGACCTCTTCCACTGCAGTTATAGCACCGTACCACTCCACACTCTCTGGCCACATGACCGTGCTTCCCACATCGGAAACAGGTATTGGTCCCCAATCTACATTCCCCGAGGTGTTCTTTGGCACACTTACCACACTTCCTCGTCCTCGCACCAGATGAAGCTGCACGCCGGTCCTCTGTCCTTACAACCTTTTTGCTGAGGGTGGCGCTGTCACGTCCAACCCGCTTTCCGTTCCAGTTCTTGTCGTCGCTATTCTTCGTGCTTTCTTCAATAGCAGTCGTCTCTTTCACCGCTCTAATTACCTCAGTCATCATGGATGGCAGAATTGCCTGTAAGGCCTGTTGGACTCCCTTCGCAACAGCCTCTTTCATGGCGATCCTCAAACTAGTGCCATCATCGCTGCCCTCCAGGTGAGGGGCCTCAGGCTCTTCGAGTGCCCGTTCAGCCGCCCTAGCCATGCTTCTCGTGACACGCGGTTCAACACCACGTTTATCACTACCCCCATCTGGCAAAACCTTAGAAGATCTACCGCTAGCCATTTTTTTTTGACACACACTGAAAGGTTCAAATACCAACACGGTCATTCAAGGAAATAGCTCAGTTTATGTCAAGTATAGTAAGTCCCTAATTACAGTGGCCATTTGTGATTAGCCACTTACTCTACTCTTCACACCCCGAGCATTACCTGTCCTGACTACATTAGTATCTAAGTCTAACAGTACACATAAACACATAACATGCGCACGTAACACTGGTTAACTTTCAAGAAAATACCTGATGGCACGCAGCTACTCAGATGGCATTCTCATTCTCCCTGTCCCATTCTCAGTTTAAGTTTAGGTTTGTTATAAAAAAATTTACCCATTTCACTTAAACTTTGGCTCTGATACCAACTTGTAAGGCCCCGTTCCCGGGCACCTCACAGTTGGTCGTCATTACCCATAAAACATACATTTAGAATAACTTAATAAAAACCATGCAGCGGAAACTTTAAATTTTTACTATAAATGCTTTTGTAAAGTAATACAACACCCGTTACAAAATATCATTTGTTTGCATTACAATACAAAAACGTTAACAAAAGAATGCCATCCCAAAAGAGCTGAGTAGCCGCCTCGTGCCATCCTCAGCAACACTACCTGCCAACTGGAAAACACATAAAAGTCAGCGTTGCTGAGTGAGTTCTAGTTTTGTAATAAAACATACTTTTACTTATTTAAAAGTATCATTTCGTGCATGCGTTCATACATCATACGTACACAGAGATAATATTCGTTATTATCTTCATCATTTGTTATTCATCGTTATCTTTAACTTCTCGTATGGATTCTGTCAGGCTTTACCCACTTCATAGCACCTGGCTATGATTACTGTGGTCGAATGACAAGAATCCCGTTCATACTTACTTGCACGCATTGAAAGGTGAATTGTACCAATACCATATGCTACACCCCGATCGTTGTTAGCTACCGGGCCGTAGTCAACATATGACGGGAAATCGTATGCCACGGTACTAGAGGTAAGCGGTAGAGGTACCATGACCATGGTCAATCACATAGAAGGACCAATCGTGTTATTCAATGCTTGCAAGACATAATTCGTTCGTTCATTAATGCATGTATTCATCATCATTCTTCTTTTCGTTCGTTCGTTAATATATGCATTCGTCATCATGTTCCTTTTTCCGTTCATACTTACTTGCACGCATTGAAAGGTGAATTGTACCAATACCATATGCTACACCCCGATCGTTGTTAGCTACCGGGCCGTAGTCAACATATGACGGGAAATCGTATGCCACGGTACTAGAGGTAAGCGGTAGAGGTACCATGACCATGGTCAATCACATAGAAGGACCAATCGCGTTATTCAATGCTTGCAAGACATAATTCGTTCGTTCATTAATGCATGTATTCATCATCATTCTTCTTTTCATTCATTCGTTAATACATGCATTCGTCATCATGTTCCTCTTTCATTATCTTTCACTTTACGATACATAATACTTCATTAGTTCATTCTCATTATTCGTAAAGTTTCAGAAAGATAAGCATACACAATTACAAGGAACATACACTCACATCATACATACTCATCATACATTCATCATCATACATTCATCATACCATACTTAACAATATTTTAATAATATTGTCAACAATACTACACTGATAATAATATCAGTAACAATAAGGGTTAACCATAATCGTCATTACACGCATGAAACATCATCATTTGTTAACCCTAGTCAATCCTGGTCAAAACCTCGAACTTCAGTATTGCCGGGAATTTCTGAAAATTCTAAGTATTCTGGGCGTTTTAGTCCTGTTGGGCGTATAAGCCCTCTGGCCGTATAAGCACTATTGGGCGTAAGAACACTGCTGGACTTTTCATCATACTTAGAAAATTTTCATCTGGTCATACGACCACACTGTTGGCCGTATGAGCACTATTGGTCGTACCATTCCCTAGACTTAGAAACATGTTCTAATCATACGACCACTGTTGGTCGTATGAGTCCTGTGGGTCTCATACTTAGAAAATTTCACATTTGTCATACGACCACTGTTGGTCGTATGAGTCCTATTGGACTCAACACTTAGGAATATAATCTTGGTCATACGACCACACTGTTGGTCGTATGAGTCCTGTTTAGACTCATTAGCACTTAGAAAAAATACATCTCTTGGTCATACGACCACACTGTTGGTCGTATGAGCACTAGTGGACTCATCAACCTGTAATTAATTATTCTAAGTCCCATTTTCAGACATATTTGCAACCTGTTCATGAGTCTAATCCATAATCCAAGTCCCAAACATCATAATGCCTAATTCTAAACATATACACATGATTCTAGGCATAAATCTAGCATAAACATAAACATGCATACATTCATTTCATACGGGTATCATCCCAAACTTACAAAAACATATATATATGCATTTCCAGCCCCAAAACGTTTAAAAATCAGTAAAAAGGGGTCTAGAACTCACCTTAGCTGCTCTTCAACTTCAAACTCTTCTGCTCGAGCTTTTCCAAAGGATTCGAAAGCCTAGATGTGTCTAAAACACACAAACCCGAACACACATACACATAAGAACATGCATTTCTTGGTTTCTTAGCTCAAACACAACTTAAAAACATCAATTCTTACCTTGAATCTGATTTCTTCTTCTTTCTCTCTCTAAGAATCGAAGTTCCTGTTGTTTCTCTCTCTAAAAACCGATGCAAAGAAATGTGCAGGAGGTAATGGGCGACCATGCCTTCCTTTTGTACAAAATAAATAATAACTTTGCCCATTTGGCACTTTTGGTCCCTCCTTTTTAGTTTCTTTTATTTTCTTTCTCCTTTCTTTCTATTCCATTCTTTTAATTTCTTTAATAAGAAATTACGGGTGTTACACTCAATTTGAGCATAAGCCCTCTATTTTATAGCCCTAATTCGATTGTTGTATTGCTCGATGGCTATGTGGTTAATGTCGGGTGGTTTCAGGTCGAATTGAATGAGTTTACGACTGTTTCAAAAGAAATTTACCTCACCATTATCTTATAAATGATTGCACCAACGTACATGTTCGTTTAATTTCAATAATATTGATCTTTAATGGAATAACCGATTGAAACTTGAATGAGTTTCAGTTTTGATTTGAACATGAGTGTAATCGATGTGAATTTCCAAATTAAAGCACACCCTTGAGTTCGAATCGAGATCGCGAACCGGTTGGGTTTATTTTTTTATGTTTAAACGTGAGTTTTGGGGGTTATAACCCTCGCCGGAGCTTTGGCCGGCGGTTGGTCGCCGGTGGCCGGACTTCACCGGAAATACGGGGTAAAAAGGGGGGGGGGGTGAATATTTTGGGTTTTAAAAATTACACAAATAGCCCCTGTAGTTTAGAGTTTGTTATTTTATGCTAGAAACTTTAATTTTATGTTTCATAAATTACATAGATAACCCCTGAACTTAATTTACTTTAAGTTCTAACTATTTTTAAATTTAAATAATTTCTATAAGTCATTATTATTATTATTATTATTATTATTATTATTATTATTATTATTATTATTATTATTATTAGTAATATTATTATTAATTATTATTGTGTTCAATTTAATAATTAAATTATTTACTTCCAATTTAATGAATTTAAAGACAAACTAAGAAATGAGCATAGACAAACCCTCAATGTTTCATAAGTGTCATAAATGGTCCTTACAAGCATATAAGGGATTAACTTTTATTTAACAAAAATACGAGATGTTACACCATCATCACACCCACCACCACCATGTCACACCCCGACCGATGGTTGAATCATCGGGGCGGACGAACGTGAAACGATTGTTCATAGATCATGAATTTAAATACGTTGAAATAATATTAAATGTCATTTTCATTGAATAATACTAGACAATCAAGTCATTACAATACAACAAAGATTTAAACAATAACATAAGATATTTAATTAACTAAGTCCAAGTTTTATATGAGCAAGAAGAATTCCTCAAGAAGCAATCATGAAACATGTTAAAATAAAGGGTCAACTTTGAAAGTTGGTGAGTTTCTATGGGTTAAGCGTACATATATATATATATAAAAGTTTACAAGTCGCAATTCATGTCAATGGTTATGAATACATATAACTATCAAACCTTGACAGATTACAAGATTACAAGATTAAACGATTAGCTAAGTGTACTTCATCCTCATAGTGCTCAAGAATACAACACTAGGGCCACCAAATAGGCTTGTCAGGCCCATAGATTTATCACGTCTCCAGGCTAGCAATAGTTAATAATTGTCAATCGTATAATGTATATCATAAAACTCACAATAATACAAATAACCATGACAAAAAGTAAAGATGTGAAATAATAAAAGAGGGGCATGGAAAACTCACATTGTATAATGATGGTTGTAGAGTACATAAGAAAGCTTAGATGTTCAAGAGTCAAAGGTGATGTCCTAAATGATAAAAAAGAAACAATAACTTGAGGTCGGAATTCATTACAAGAAGTTAGGACGTTTAGACAATGTCAAAAAGCGAAGGGTAGATTGGAAAAAGATTATTATACCAATTCCGGACAGAATGTTTGGTACGTCTTTGAACAGGTTTTAAAAATATCAAACGGTTTCAGAAAATTATAAAAATTTGCAGTTGAGTAGTTCAGAGTCTCCCGGATAACTTTCGTTCAGAAACATTTTTATGAAAAAATCCGTAAATAGGTCAAAACAGCAACACAAGACAGAAGGTGCTGAAATATGAACTTATCTTGTGAAGGCTGTTGTTGAGTCGTCCGATTGAGCTTGAAGATGTATAAACTATCGCTAAAAAGGTAATTCAATGAACTTGATATTGGAGTCTGATTTTACCAATGTTGTTAGGACCGGATCGGACCGGCCGGTCCGACCGGTTCGACCGGGATTCGGCCCCCTGTCCGGTCCGGTCCATAGTGGTTCGTTTTTGAGCAGTTGAACCGGCCGGTTCGAACCGAGTCGGCGGTTGGACCGGCCAACCGGTTCGGGTCCGACCGGATTTTGATTTTTTTTTTTTTTTTTTTTTTTGATTTTAGTGGGTAAAAACGGGGTGTTAAACCATAAATTAGTACTTTGTATATACAAATATAGTTAAGTTTTATATATAACTATAAAATATATGTATAAATCATATATAAATTACTTATATTTAATTACATATATAAATATAATTAAAATATAGTTAAATCCGGTCCATCCGGTCCGACCGGTCCGACCGGTCCGACCACCAAACCAGTAAGCCGTCCGGTTCGACGTCCGATCCGGTTCTGAGAACATTGGATTTTACTCAAATTTAGTTTGTTATGACCAAGTTATGGTTAGTTGAAGTCAGACTATATTCTGTCAGATATGTAGTAAGACATTTATGTGTACTTTTAAAATTCCTAAAGCATGAACGGGTTAGAACAAATATATTATGTTGATATATGGTATATTAGACTTCATTTGAGTTATAAAAAAATATTCCAAGAGTTTAGGATAGTCATCATTTAGAGAAATAATCTTGTGGAATAACCGAATACGGCGGCATAGCCGTCCATATGCAAACAGAATTCTTTGTTTACGTTAACGTATTCTTAGTTTGATTTAGGAATGTTAGTAATTGTTATAAGGTTAGTGAAAGTTAGAATATTAATGATCAAGTGATAATGATTAAAATTAAAAGAGATTTAAAAGAAGAAAGAATAAAAATAAGAACATAAGAACAATTGAATATTAGGTTGATTAGAACAATATAGATATACATAATATAAAAGTAGTTACAAGGTTACCTTAGTATTAGAAACTTTTTAAAATTACTTGTAAAATAAAATTTTTAAAATTAATCATAACCAATGGATGAAAGAAAGATATGAGAGTGAGATTTTTAAAGAATGAGCAAATGAAAAGTGTGGCCTAAAGTTTGCTTTTATAGTTGAGGTTAGGAGGGGTTATGAATGATGTTAATGGTGAGTTACAAGTCTTTCAAAAGGGGGTTATGATTGGAATTTGAAATAAATATAAAATTAAATAATTTAAATAAATAAAAGAATGATTACAATTTAAACTCTAAATTTATTAAAAATCTAATTTTAATTAACAACTTCTTTTTTTATTAAATCTTCGTAGACTTTATAAATCTCATAAGAACTTGTAATTTGATTATTTATTTTATTGAATATTTGATATCTTATAAATATTAATAACCTTTTATATTTTATTTTATAAATTATAAAAATTATTATAAGTTGTTTAAATGATTTAATATATTGAAATTGAATAAAACAATTGTTAATATTGGTTAAAGTACACATTTAACGTATTTGATTCATTAAAATTATTAAAATAATTTAATAATGAAAGTTTAAAATGGGTCCGGGTTTAGGTTTTAACTTGGAAAATGACAGATGTTACACACCACGTCGCCGGAAACAGTACCACAACCGCCCACCATGGCCGTTTCGGTTACGATGGTCGTGACGAAGGCGGAAAGGGAGAGGATGGCCCGGAATGAGGTAGCAGGAAAGACCGAAAATCATCGGCTCTCTCTTTCCAATAAAAGACAAAAGCAATGAGATGTTGCAACTTGTGCTTTGCAGACTGTATTATTAGCTACAAGAACTCTCCTCTGTGAGGAGAGTTGCTGTTTAATATTAATTAAATATGCATATTTGTATACTATTACATTTTCACTTGGGTTAAATCGTTTTAAATTCCTATTGATCCATTTAGGCATGTGTCATTCATTTATTAGTTGTGAGTTTTTTCCTTCTTTTTTTTTCTTATTTTGTTAGTTTTTTAGTTTTTAAAAAATGAGGTACTTTAGATATCAAAAATGGTTGCTAGCCGGCCTACCCCCGTGTTAGAAGCTCATGGCCTTCCCCCCTCAACCCGAGTTTGATCTTGAGGGTTTGTTTTATTCCGATTTTTTGAAAGTTTTTTTTGTTTTCTTTTTTTAGCTTTTTAGTTTTCTTCTTTCTAGATTCCGTTTTTATTAGTCTAATATTTTGTTAACACTCTCAAAAACGAATTTGATTTTGTTATTTTTATGTACAAAAAAGGCATAATTGTGTGCAAGAGAGTTTAGTTTTTGAGTTGTTATTGTCTATGTAATTGAGACAAAAATACCCACATACTCATTTAGCCTTGTTAATGTATGCGTGTGGGTGTAATTTCAAGTAGCGAAGATTGAAACAAGAGCCCATTATAAGTTATAAATTGAATTAGATGTTTAAGATTAGGTTTTTGTAATAATTGTATTACTAACTTCTTTGAACCGTGTTATGATCACCTCTTGCATCTTGTGTTTTGGATGTAAACTATTGCTTTTGAATATCCTTAAGTATTCCCTACATGAATTGTTTTCTTGAAACTTTGAGAACAATTTTTGGGATTTTCTAAATTTAGTTTGATATTATAGTAAAAAATTACAAAATATGGGTGTTACATTTAGGCTACTTAGAGTTAATCTTCATTTCTATAGTTAAATTATCACTTTATCTTTAAATATTGTTGATATTTTCGAAACCATATCTCTAAGGGAAATACTTTTGGTAGAGTGATGTTGATTTTAAGTAAAGATGGTAGATTTAAATTCTTTAGAGTGCATGCATAATAATTTTAACAATAAAATAGGTATATAATAAAAGATTGTGTGCTTATCGGTAAAAAGTTATTTTAGAAACACTTTACAGCTCATTTCCCTATTTGTAATTCTATTATATAATATGAAATTACCAAATTGATGAATAGTTATTTGCCATGAACAGTTTTACAGTATTTTATGGTCCCACTCCCCTCACCACACTCCAACACCACCACCTCAACAGCAGACAACCGAATTCAACTTCAACAGCACCTCCACCTCCCCCTACACCACCACACCCTCAAGCCCCAAATTATTATTCCCCAAATTCTCCTGCACCACACAGCACAAAACCGCCACCGCCACCGTCTTCCGACCATCTCTAACTGTTTACCAAAACGACGTCGCGGCGATCCTCTACTCCTCCGGCACCACCGGACTGAGCAAAGGAGTGGTGTTGACTCACCGGAGCATAATCGCGACGATGGTGACGGCGGATCAGGAGTTTTACGGTGAAGGAAGAAGCGTGTTTCTGATAGTGGTGCCGTTGTTTCATGCAGGGTCGGCCCAATAGCATCCTGGCCCAATGCCAGGGCTTTGGGCCTCCCTTTGGTAAAGGGCCTCCATTTTTATAAGGGTTGGTTTCCACTTCATGTCTTCATCTTCTTCCAAAAAGGCAAAAAAACCATCGATCTTCTCATCTTCTATTCTTCTGATCTTCCTTCATTGCCACAACCATGACGTTTCCACTTCATCTTCATTCATTGCCGCTCAGAAAATGGAGACCCTCGAGGCATCGATCTTCACGATTTCCCCCTTTCTGCGATCTTCCGGCTTTCCCCATCGAGACCATCGGCATCGATCTTCCACTTCATCTTCATTCATTTCCCCCTTTCTGCGATTCCCCTTCTGCGATTCCCCTTCTGCGATTCCCCTTCCACTTCATCCTTCTACGATTCCTTCATTCATTGCCACAACCGATTCCTACTACGATTTCGAGAGCAGGGCTGCAGGGCCAGCCGGCCAGGTTCCCCCTTCTGGCCTTCTGCCCGTCGGGTTTCGAGAGCAGGGCAGTGCCCGAGGCCCCGAGTTTCAGCCTGATCAGCCGATCAGGTTAGTTTTCTACTTCTGCCCGTCGGGTTTCGAGAGCAGGTTTCAAATCAATTCGAGAACAATCACAGGTAACAGGTCCCATTCATCACTCATCAGGTATTCAGGTTAGTTTTCTACTTCTTTTTGTTTCTTATTGATTGGTTCATTGAATCATTGGTTGTATAGATCTGGTTCATTGGCTGCTTAGAATTGATTTGAATCTGGTAAGTTTGAATTGATTTGTATAGATCTGAATCTGCTTAGAATTGATTTGTATAGAATTGATTTGAATCTGCTTAGAATATATACAATTGATTTGAATCTGGTAAGTTTGAATTGATTTGTATAGAATTGTTGAATCTGCTTAGAATTTGAATCTGTATAGTTTGAATTGATTTGTATAGAATTGATTTGAATCTGCTTAGAATTGCTTAGAATTGATTTGTATAGATCTGAATCTGCTTAGAACTGATTTGTATAGATCTGCTTATAACAATGTCAAACCGAATCCGTAAGTTTGAATCTGGTGCATCAAAAAGAGATAAAAAGGCCAAAAGAGAAGCTTTAAATGAATCAATTAAAGGATCAATGTTAAAATTTGTAACTAGCACAATGTCTAATAATAATGAAAACCTTGATAAAGCTACAAATAATGATGAAAACTTTGAAAATCTTGATGAAAACTTAGATGAAAACTTAGATGAAAACCTTGATAAAAACCTTGATAAACCAACGACTAATGATGAAAACTTTAAAAATCTTGATGAAAACTTAGATGAAAACCTTGATAAAAACCTTGATAAACCAACGACTAATGATGAAAACTTTGAAAATCTTGATGAAAACCTTGATAAACCAACAACTAATGATGAAAACTTTGAAAATCTTGATGAAAATGAACCTACACATAGTGATGAACTTACAAATGAGAATCATACTAAAAAACCTCTAAATTATGTTGATCCTAGTCAATGGAATAATATTAGTAATAATTTTAGAGATCTACTTGTAGAAAAAGGTCCGGTTCAAATTTTTAATGATAAATTTCCAAGAGATGAATTTTCAAGAAGCTTTAATAATTCTTTTTATATGCAAAAATTACCTAATGGAGAAAAATATAAAAGAAAATGGTTAATTTATTCTATAGAGCTTGATAGAGCATTTTGTTTTTGTTGTAAGTTATTTAATGTAAATCAATGTACAAGTAAGTTAGCAAATGAAGGTAGTAACGATTGGAGAAATTTTTATTCTAAACTAAAAGAACATGAAAGAAGTAATATACATATTATGAATATGAGGACATGGATGGATCTAGAGATAAGATTGGCAAAAAATACGACAATTGATAAAAATATTCAAGATCAAATAAATAAAGATAAGGAACATTGGAAAAATGTACCAAAAAGAATTATTGCCATTGTGAAGAAACTTGGTAAGAAAAATGAATCATTTCGTGGGAGTAAAGAAAAACTTTTTGAAGAAAACAATGGTAACTTTTTAGGTGATATTGAGATGATTGCAGAATTTGATCCGGTAATGCAAGAACATATTCGACGTATAAAAAACAATGAAATTCATAATCATTACCTTGGACATAATATGCAAAATGAACTAATTAGCTTATTAGCAAATGAAATCAAAAGAAAAATTATTAGTAAAGTTAAGGAAGCTAAATATTTTTCGATTATATTAGATTGCACTCCCGATACAAGTCACAAAGAACAAATGTCCATTATCTTACGATGTTTAGATATGTCAACCACCCCAATACAAGTTAAAGAATACTTTTTAGAATTTTTAATAGTAAATGATACAACCGGTAAGGGTCTTTTTGATGTTATTATTGAAGAAATTAATAAGATAGGACTTGATGTAGATGACATTAGAGGACAAGGTTATGATAATGGATCAAATATGAAAGGAAAACACCAAGGAGTGCAACGACGATTATTGGATATTAACCCTAGAGCCTTTTACACACCATGTGGTTGTCATAGTTTAAATTTAGTAATTAGTGATATGGCTAGTTGTTGTAGATATGCTAAGGATTTTTTTGGAATAACACAACGTATTTATAATATGTTCTCATCATCCACTAAAAGGTGGGATATATTACAAAATCATATACCTAAGCTAACTCTAAAAGCATTATCTCAAACACGTTGGGAAAGTCGAATAGAAAGTGTTAAAGCAATTCGATTTCAAGCTCCTCAATTAAGAGAAGCTTTATTGGACTTATATGATGAGATTACTGATGCTGGACTTCAAAGTGAGGTTAAGACCTTAATTATGAATGAGTTTGATAGTTTTGGATTTTATTAGGAATGGTTATTTGGTATGACATTTTGTATGCTATTAACATTGTTAGTAAAACCTTACAAGCAAAAGACATGCGTATTGATGATGCTATAAATCAACTAGATGGGCTTATTTGTTTTTTTAAGAAGTATAGAGATGAGGGATTTGAAAAAGCTATGATTGTAGCTAAAGAAATTGCTTTAGAGATGAATGTAGAACCTGTTTTTCGTGATAAACGACTTATTCGTAGAAATAAAAAGTTTGATGAAAATGTTGATAATGAAACCATAAAAACACCAATTGAAAGTTTTAGAACCGATTACTTCTTATACATAGTAGATCAAGCTAGTTCTTCACTTAAAAGTAGATTTGAACAATTTAAAGAGTTCGAATCTACGTTTGGTTTTTTGTTTAGTATAAAAAAGTTAAAATCCGTCGATGAAGAAAATTTAAAAAAGAAATGTATTTTTCTTGAAAATACCTTGAAACATAATGATAATGTAGATGTTGATGGTGTGGATCTATTTCAAGAATTAAAAATGTTAAGAGAAATTATACACTTAGAATTTGACACAATGATTGATATACTAAATTATATTAAAAACTTTAACTCTTTTCCAAATGCATTTGTTGTCTACCGAGTTATTTTAACAATTCCCGTAACTGTTGCTTCTGCGGAACGTAGCTTTTCCAAATTAAAACTTATAAAAAATTATTTACGATCTACTATGCCACAAGAAAGATTAAACGGTTTAGCTCTTCTGTCGATTGAAAAAGAATTTTTAAAAGAATTTGATTACGACGAATTTATTAAAGATTTTGCATCAAAAAAAGCTAGAAAAATAAACTTAATCTAAATATGATTATACAAACACAATAAATAACTTAAAAAAAAATTTTTAACTCCACCAATTGTAAACTTCTTAGTTTATTTTTGCCGGTCCCAAGTCCGGATAAAGGAGGAGGGTTTATATAAATAATCTTTTGAGGCCTCATATTTTTTGTTCGCTTTGGGCCTCCAAAAACGTTAAGCCGGCCCTGGTTTCATGTGATGGGACTGATAACATTCACGTACTCGCAGTTGAAGAGGGGGAACGCGATGGTGGTGATGGTGAGGTTTGAGCTTGAGAAGGCTCTGGAGGCGATTGAGAGGTTTAGGGTTACGCATCTGTACACTGCTCCGCCGGTGGTGGTGGCGATGGTGAAGCAGCCGGCGATGGTGAGGAGGTACGATACGACGTCGTTGAAGGAGATTGGATCTGGTGCGGCGCCTTTAGGGAAGGATGTTATGGATGAATGTTCTAGAGTTTTTCCTCAAGCAAAGATTTTTCAGGTGAGTTACAAACACGTAGATCAAATTAGTTCATTTTTGTTTTCCAGTTATGCACAAAGTGTGTGTGTTTTGTTACATTTATCATTTGAAAGAACAAAAAAGTTAGAAATTATGTCAACGGATTCCGACGTGGTTTTTATTGGTTTTTGCATAACGTTTTTTTGAGAACCCTCCCATTTGAAAATAAAGATTAAAATAATTTTTTTTGTTGAATTCGAATTGGACAATCAAATTTGAATCGAATCGATTTTGAACTTAGTTCTGAATTTGAATTCGAATTGGACAATCAAATTTGCGCCATTTCAGCACTACCAAGCCGTCAATATAACTAAATTAAGCGATGACCTTTTGAAGCTGTCAATGAATGGGTGTATGCTACTCTATTTTGTAACTTCAAAATCAAACTGTAAAATGTATATATTAGATTGACTGCAGTAATCAGACACAATGCAAAACGAAAAACCTTCTACAAATGCGACGACCATGTACACAGGTTAAGACATTTCGCGCAACGCGCGAACTTGATCACAACTAGTTCAATTAAATAACTCATTATTACTTTTCTCTTTCTTCTGCTTAGAAGATGAACAAATCGTCCTTTGATTAAGGGGTGGAACTGTAAACAGGTTGCCCTGTGGTTTAATTGACCCATGTTCAAAACCGGCCCCTCCATTTAATTACTGCGACATCCAGGTGAGGCTTTGCCTCGGGGTTTCATCCCGAGTTCGTTCCTAATGGGGGCGAGGGTTTACGGATTCAATCCGGTTCCCGCGCATCAGGGGTACGACTTTCGACTGACGGCAAGGTCCAGGGTAACTAGTCCCGATAGATCGTTAGGTTCGGAGTCCTCTGCCATTCAAAAAAAAAAAGAAGATGAACAAATTGTTATAGAAGTGAACCTCTAAATTTAATATCAGTTATGATGTATGAGATTAGAGGATTAATTATGAGGCATTATTACGAGGGTTGGGATTAAATGAAAAGATTTTATGTAAAAAGAATCTTAATCATTAATATATTTTTAACCAATGGTAAAAATCAAATTATAAGGAAAAGATTTGTTAGAGGTGAATTTTAGCATTGATCACTTTTGTTGACTTTTCTTAAATTCTTTTATTTTTTTAAATGTGTATAACTTTTATGTAATGATAATTATTTTATAATAATTATATCTCATAAACGGGTGTTTTCTTATTTTTAAAACGAGTACAATATCATTATATAAAAGATAACAAAAAATGACATTGTTTAGCTCATATGATTTATGCACATCATTGCTCTTTTATTGCAGTTTATTGTATCTTTCGATTTGTTATTGTGTTTTTCTCAATATAATTGTGTTTCTCTAAAATGACGAATTCTAAAAAAACATAATGATAAAATAATACTAATGTGTACATAAACACAAAGATAAAATAGCAAGAAATACATTAAAGACAGTGATAAAATAATTTAAAATTATACAAAATGTAAAACATACAATGATAAAATGTCTCATTAATAAAAAATGATAAAACCAATAACTTGATGTAGTAACACAATGATAAAAAATCATCCATTTAAAATAAGAGTAAATCTCGGTTTTGGTCCCTGTGTTTTGCAAATTGACTCCACTTGAGTACCAACGTTTATTTTGTCTCCATTTGAGTACCAAATTTTAAAAAAGTTGTCTGTTTGAGTACCAAATTTTAAAAAAGTTGTCTGTTTCAGTCCTTTTGACTAACGGTGTTAACATTTTCTGTTAAATTTTTTTAAAAAAGACCAAAATACCCCTAAGGGCTATAAAAATATCACCATCTCCACCACACACCACATACCCCACCACCACCACACACCACCGCCACCACACACCACCGCCACCACACACCACCGCCACCACACACCACCGCCACCACACACCACCGCCGACACACTCCACCGCCACACACCACCGCCACCACACACCACCGCCGGCACGCTCCACCACCACACACCATCGCCACCACACACCACTGCTGGCACACTCCACCGCCGGAATTAGGGTTTGGGGCAAAAAGAAAAACTCAGACGATGAAGAAATGAAGCAACGGATGGTATGGAAGTTTCCGAAGGGTGGTTGACCCCTCCGTTGCTTATGATTTACCCAATCTTGGCTGGAAAATTGCCCAATCAACATACACATCTTCAATCTTCAACAATCGTCCATAACCACAATTCATTTTAATTCGCAGCCCAATCAAGATCATTCACCCATTCATTCACAGTTAACCCCAAATACAGCCGACATCAACAAGCATAACAACATACAACGGACGTATTGTTCTTTGTCCACAGCTGATAAGTTAAGAACAATCACACTGCTGCAAACACACATCCACAGCGGATGTGTTAACTCCACAGCGGACGACCACTACAGAACACGCAACGGACACACAAAGTTTTGTATCCACACAACCTACAGCGAACGACCAAGCTGAATCCATAGCGGATTCATATCAGAATCATACAGCGGAGGAGAAAATTGAGAAAAGTCCACAGCGGACCCAAATTGCACAATTCACAGCCAATCCCCTGTTGACCTTCAAATTCAAACTCTTGTACCCCTAAATCAACTTCAACCGACCGACAACATCATTTTCAATCAATCTCACCTTAACAACCTAAACCCAAATTGCACAATTCACAGCAACCATTCTCTGTCGACCGACACCCACCATCGACCGAACCATCTTCGGTCGACCTTCGAATATCATCCTCGACCGCCACCTGCGAACCAACAAACCACAACCGAAATTCTTGATTTTGATCTCTGAAGCTGTGTTTGTTCAAGTGTGAGCATCCGAGAGAGCATAGAGAGATTGATTGTGAAAGTAGAAACCTTCAGGAGTTTTTAAGTGGAAACTTCAATTTTGACCTTTTTATTTCCCTTGACCGACAAAGGAATTCAAAAATCTAAGATAGCAGCCTCATCAACAACAAGCCGATTCGGAGACTTCTTGCGCTCCAAGATAGCAGTCGAAAAGTCCTTTTTTGACGGAGGCGCACCTTTCCTGCGAAACAAAATCAATCAACAACACAATAATCAGAGTCCGATTGAAGGATGAACGTACGGATCGGAGGAAGAGGATTCCGGCTGGTTGCTCATGGCGGAAGACGACGGTGGATCGGAGAATCGGATTTGCAGAATGAAGGAGATGATGTGGTGGCGGTGGTGTGTGGTGGTGGTGGTATGTGGTGTGTGGTGGAGATGGTGATATTTTATAGCCCTTAGGGGTATTTTGGTCTTTTTACAAAAATCTAACAGAAAATGTTAACCCAGTTAGAAATTTGGACTGAAACAGAGAACTTTTTCAAACTTTGGTACTCAAATGGAGACAAAATAACGTTGGTACTCAAGTGGAGTCAATTTGCAAAACACAAGGACCAAAACCGAGATTTACTCTAAAAATAATAAAGCGACACATGTTAAGTGTAAAATATTTAATTGACATTTTAAATTAAATACATATTTATATCTTAAGACCTTTATTAAAGTTTGAGTTAAGTTCCGTTTTACTCCCTGAGGTTTGACAAAAATAATCATTTTCATCCAAAAAGATTATAAACATCAATTTCCTTCAAAAGTTTTATAAGTTATTTCAATTTCAGTCTAAAAGTTTTATTAGTTGTTTCAACTTAAATCCAAACTTATGAATCTTTTCTTATTAAAATTAAAATAATTTATGAAACTTTTAAATATAAATTGATTTTTCTAATTTTTTGAAGAAAAATAGTTAATTTTGTCAAATCTCGAGAAGTAAAATTAAAACTAACCCTTAAAATTTTATCAAATAGTTTATTTTTTTCATGCTTTATTTTCTCAATTGATTAAACTTACAAAAGAAAGCTTCACTCTCATTTGTTTGTATCTACTAACTAGGCGTGGTCCATCTAGCCAGTTGGAACATTAGTATTAGTTTTGGTGTTGCTTGCACATCCCTCCATTTACTTGGATTAGATAATACGTTGTTTCACTTTTCATGTTTGGCCCTTTTACTTCATCTTGTCATTCTCTCATTTCATATTCTCCTTTTTAACTTCTTGAAATTACTAAAAAAAGTTCATCTTGTCAATAAAATATAAAAATGACCACAAATCTGAAAAGATTAACATTACTGTCATTTTAATCAAAATGTTATAAGAGTAAAAGATTTCTTTTTGTACTGAAATCTTTAATCACATCATGGCCCGTGGTTTTATTTTATAATAATTTTGGTCCCTGACATTAACTTTTTTGTCTTCTTGGTTAAATCTAATGTATTTTGGTCCTTTTACACCTAAAATTAAATTAATAAAATAAAATAAATTATAATAAAATAAAAACCCTAAACTCTACCATCCTCCACTTATCGTTCCTCTCATCCCCCCTCCCCCTAAACTCCCACCGTCACCACCACCACCACCACCACCAAACTCCACCGGCGACTGTAACAAATCTTCATATTCTTCGAAGATCAATTTACTGCCGAAACTTGAATTGTAATTCGGATTAACAAGACAGTACGAGAACGAGTGGTCATACAACGATTGGAGCTGAGAGGCGAACGACAGGGGCCCCACGGCCTACCCCTAGAAGTCTGGCGGCGTCGTGAAACAGGCCACGGTTCAATGGCCGCAGTCGAACATCACGTCCTTCACCTTCACCTCACGGTAGCGCTGCTAGCGACCGTCAACCGTGTTGGCGATGTGGTTGACAATGAACGTCTCGGTGGCGAAGCCATCGATGGTGTTTGAGCTGTCGATTTACAGGATTTTGAGGAGTCTTCTGGTGTCACCGAACAACCAACAATTTCATCATCTTCTACCTCATCATAAATCTAAAAACCCTAAGTTAAAAAATCACCATCTTCACCATAGGCACCACCGCCAGACAACCATCATCGCATATTTTGCACTACCACTAGACAACCACAATCGCCATCATCTTCTTCCTAATTTTCGAACAACGCTCCTATTGCTTGCGCCACCGCCTGCACCACCACGTGCGCCAACGCTATCGCCTGCATCACCGCCACCGCCTGCGCCATCGCCATCACCCACCTGCGCCGTCGCCACACTTGTAGCAGCTGTGGTAGGGTTGGGTGAGTGAGTTGGGAGATCTGGAGGGTTAGATTATATTTAGGTTTTGTTTTTTTTTATTTTTATTGTTGTAAAAAATTATAACAATTATCCTAATCTAATATAATTTACATAACTAATCTTTCAAATATAAAATGACCAAAGTACTCTTACATTTAACTGTAAAAACTAACAAAGTTAGTGTCAGGGATCAAAACCATTACAAAAATAAAACAACATGACATAATATGATCAAAGATTTTTTTTGCACTGAATTGGTTAAAATGATCAAACTACAAGGACCAAAACCAAAATTTGCTCAATTTATAATTACCAAGAAATTTGAAGGCTTTTACAAATTTAAAAGAAAACAATAAAAAAAAAATATTTAATTGAAAACGTAAAGGAGAAAGTAGTGTAAGACTGTAAGATGCTTTAGAAAATAAATAAAAATTTAAAGATTATAACACTTTTATGCTAAATAATAAGAACGTAAACAGTAAACCAAACAAAAATGCTCTAATCATCTTAAATCAAAATAAATAAATAAAATAAAAGGTTAAATATAAATATAATAATAACAAAAATAATTATCGTTTTAACAAAGCAAATCATATACAAAAAGTTCTATTACATGAACCAAAATACATTATTATTATTATTTATTTATTTTGAACGGTACATAAAATACATTATTTGAAGCGTATTTCTTGATTTATTTTAGTTGCAAAATATTAGGTATGAACATTTAATTTAGCCAACAAATTATCTTTATTTATAGAAAGCCCATTATTATCCTACCCAACACAACCAATGCCAGTTAGGTATTAGGTGTTTTTAGCGTGTAAAGGTCCAAAAAAGTCCCAACTGTTTTAACGCCTCTACTTTTCCATATTCCATCGTCAAGGTCAATATCTTTAAATCACATCCTCATTCCTGTTACATGAACAATTAACATATAATAAACAATAATAAATAAAATTAAATAATACAAAATACATATTACCTTGCACGGAACGCACGTAACCCCCGAACGGCGAACGAGAAGGTAAACGGTAGAAGATAACGGAACGTCATGGCACTTAACGGAACATAACACGAATTCTGATGCACGCAACGGAACGGAACGGAACACGATGCAACAACGAATCAGATGCTGCGAAAACGAACGGATCAATCAAAGGATTCAACACAAATCAACAAACAACACGACATACGAATCGAAGTTATGATCTGATGCTGGTTTTAAGTTAGGTTATGAATTTGTTAAGATTTGAAGTTGAATTAAAGTGTTTTGATTTGATGAAAGTGAATGTTTAATCCAAAAGTCCTTCAGTTTTCCGATCACAATGGCTGCAAGCATATACTATCATCTATGTACAAAGGAGATCCGTTTCGTTTCGTTTCGATAATTGAATAAGCTTCTTCATCTTTGTGTCAAAATTGAAGGATTGATTTCATGTCGTCGAGTTACAAAAACCGCAATCTTCGCCGGAATCACAGCACCAGCGGAGGTAGATCTGTAATGAAAAAGGTGAGAGGTGATATTACCAAACCTGTACCGAACAACCAGAGGATTTTCATCGATGAAAATCATAAGTCATCGGCCTTGGACATGACTGACAATCGGCTCGGCCTCGGTTCAAACGCCGATCTCCGGCGTTGTTGATGCGACGACGGACGGATCAACGCCGCTAAGGCTCTCTTAACAAGATCTCCTCCTTCAACGGTACCGATTCGCACAAGCGAGTTCGTCATCGCAGATCTACGAGCATTCAATCTGTTCGGTGAGTACGTCATCGCCTGATTGTTGTTGAAATTCTTATGCAAATTACACCGGAACGATCCTGGATGCGTCGTCGGCGCACACATACACATCTTCTTCGGCAAATTCTTCAACGGATTTCTAGCGTTCTGCTTCCGTACAACCTGATCTCGAGTATTCACCGCCATAGACTTGTTCGGAGATCCCGATCTGCTCGCTAACGAGAACTTCACCGACGACGACGTCACCGGCGCCAAACCGTGCAGATTCACACGCGTCGGAGACGACGAACGGCTGTAAACATGACTCGACGACGGAGACGAATAGAAGCTCGAACTCGTTGACGACGCAAACGGCGACGATACCTCCGCTGCAAACGCCGATGAGTAGTTTCCGATTCGACCGTACGGCGAACTTGATCGGCTAAACGCCGACGTCAACGGCAGCACCGGAGCGTTTGATTTTCTAGAAGATGATCCCATTGTTTCCGACTAGTGTGTGTTTTGGTGTTTGTGTGTGAGAGAGAGTATGGATGAACGAAAAGAGAGAGGAGGGGGTGATTTTACTGAAGGGCCCTTGGCTCTTCAGTTGGGCAAACCTAGCTCTGGTTCGATGGTTAATTTATAGGAGGGGGATTGTGGTGGTATGGGTTGTAATTAAGGGGAACTTTGGAGGTTAATATGCGGAGATTGTGTTTGTTTCTGTTGGTTAGGTTAACCAGAAGAGATGGGGACAGCTAACCATGGTTAATCTAGGGTTTTTATTCCGTTAGCTTGGAGAATGATCGGACGGTTGTGATTCAACAGGCGGCAACCGCAACGCCGGATCAAAATTTGTGGGTCGCGATGACAATTTCGAAGCGAATTTGAATTGAAATTTTTGAAATATTTGAAATACTCTTTGACACCGATTTCCGAATAATTTTATAATTTTTTTTATTTTTAATCCTTTTAAAATAATTATTTGAGTTTAGTTTGATTTTAATACTTGAGATTTGTTAAAAATAACAATGTTCCTCAAAAGATTAAAAAATCAATATATACCTTTAAAAGTTTTATAATTTATTTTAATTTTAATTCAGAAGTTTCATTAATTGTTTTAATTTTATCCATTATAATAAAAATTTTAAATTAAAATTGAAACAAGAAATGAAATTTTTAAAGATAAATGTACATTTGTAATCTTTTGAAGAAAATTGCTTACTTTAATTAAACGTTAGGAAACAAAATTAAAATTAACTTTAATTATTTTGTGATTTTAAATAGTTTAAAGTCATTTAAGGAGGGAGTTTTGAGAATATTTAATTTAATTAATAAAAAATTATTTACTTTTAGAAATATTTATTTAATTTAGGATGGTAAATTTGAAATTACTGGCATCATGGCATGAGGCACTCCATTGACCATGGACATACTCATTGAATCCATATGGGGTTGACCAGCTGGTGCAATTGGGGTGTCCCATGTGGAAGGAGTGATGGTGAATAATAATGACCATGATGCAATAACGCCATAGCAGGTTTAAATGTATCACAGTGTCATGACAATAGTGTGACAAGGCTTTGGCTAGTGAAATATAAGCAAGCAAGCATAAATTAGAAGTTTGAGCTAGGAATATTACAGCAATTAGGAGCCTAAAGATTAAGAGTTTAGTTAGTTCTCACTTTTTTAGAAGAATATGTTATATGTGCATGAGGGTATTTCAAGGGGAGGGAGGATAGACGATATTTTTCTCCATATCTAACACCCTCATGAACCCCCCACCCCCACCCCCACCCCCACCCCCACCCCCACCCCACCCCTCTTCCAACTACTACATACATTCGTTTTTTTTTGTTGTTTGTGACATAAATTTTTTTTTGAATGGCGTCTGTGTCTATAAATTAGTTTTCCTCTCTCTATTTCCAAATAAACCAATGTCACCTAAGCCATCATAACAACCACGAAGGCCAAGGACAACAGATATCATTGACCAAATCACTACATCGATGATAAGGTCGCGCGATGTTTAAAAGGAAAATTTTTCAACAACAAAGGGTGACAAAGACACTTTTCGAATCAAAAAGGGTGACAAAGTTAGTGATATAATTAAGTGCAATTGGATCGTTTCTTGTTGATCGTAAATAAATTTATGTCATTATCTAAGCATGATAAAGAGATATAGTTCATGTTTTATGATTTTTTAGACCGATACAACACAATATTTTTCATACGTTGAAGATATCATGAATATGTGTTTCTAGTTTACTATCTCCTTAAAAAAATAGTTAGTTTGACTACGTACTATACGTATGATCTCTCTATGTTCGGTTTTAAACAACATATTCATTCACAAGTTCTAGGACTACACTCTCATATTATTCCATAAATGCTAAATTAAGCAAACAATTATAGACACTCCATCAATCAAGTAGTATTTTAGCAATGCATGAAGTAAGTCGAAAATGTGTTTGATTGATAAATATGAGATAAAAGTTCATGACTCTTATGGTACTTCTGCAAATGTCAATATTATTGATAATTTGTGGGACTTAAGGATATGTAAATCAAATGTGGTAGAATTTCAAACTCTTCTCGCATATGTTCTCTCACTCATGTTTCACAAAGGGTGGTAATGTTATTGTTCAACATGTCGTTAATCTGTCATCTTTTTTGTTTATCGAGAGGATTCCTACATGGACATTTAAGAAATAGTTATCGGGTTGTGCTAACTATATGGATTATGTTATACATTTGTATCGCCATCAAAAGAACAAGTGTTTGCACTCTCTTTTGTGTTTGTCTTTGTAATATTTAGGAAAGCTGCAGGGATGACAAAAGGAGAGTGCTTTCCTGGATTTAAAAATAAAATAAATAAATAAAAAGGACCTAAGAGAAGAGCGTCTTCTCTTAGCTTTCTTCCTCCCGCGTCCGCCGCCGTCCGGCCCGCGTTAGAGGGGAAGAATACTTGCTTAGTGCTTGTGCGCTAAGGGAAGAAAGATCGAAAAGCCAAAACTTTCGAAAGCGCACTCACTCTTCTCAAAATCTCTTATCTTAAGGGAAGAAAGCTAACATTATAAACACGTTAAAGAGAAAATTAGATACTTTTTTTTTCAATATCAAATTTTTATCCTGTTGGGTTTTACTTGGTTTGATATTAAAAAGCATAATATATTATATGATGGACATCTAAATAGGTGTCATGGATAACTACAAAATACATGTCTATATCACTTAGGTTAGATAAAATTTAATTATGTTTATATCACCTAGATACCGATTAGAAAAGTCTGAATTATATTAGATAAATATTTTGTGAGAGGTTACTATATCTTTATAATATAATTTCTACAAATATATATCTGCACTAAGAGATGAATAAGATATATATTTAATTTAGTTTTCTTCATTTTTACCCTCTTCCTACCATCTCATCATAGTTTTTTTATAGCAACGTAATTTTATAAAACACCCAACTAGCAAGTCGCTAGAAGGGAAAAAAAATTAGCAATTGCATAAATAAGAGAGGTTGTTTCCCACCCTACGCACTTAACGTTTGATCGACTTTACATTCTTATTCCGGACCTTTAAATGAATAATTAACACTATCTCATAATAGTATAATACACTAAAAGTATGAGTGTATCATCATATTTCAAACACCCACAAACATATCATTTCAATTTCCACAAATCTTCCTAAAACACCACTTTCTCTTCAATAATAAGTCTCCTTTCTAACTTCTATAACATTTCCTAATCAACACCTCTTTTTTATATTATTTCGCCATCCAATTATTTTTATATGATAAGTATGAGTGTATCATATTTCAAACACCCACAAACATATCATTTCAATTTCCACAAATCTTCCTAAAACACCACTTTCTCTTCAATAATAAGTCTCCTTTCTAACTTCTATAACATTTCCTAATCAACACCTCTTTTTTATATTATTTCGCCTCCAATTATTTTTATATAATAAGTAATTATGTATTACTTAAATATAATATATATATACCCACCCACACACACACATATGTATACATATATATATATATAGGTATATATATATATAATATTATTACATTGTTAGCTTCATTTGAGAATTCAAAAAGTTTTCAACATCTAATTACCCCTCCAATAGAGATGTCCTCTTTTGGACGTAACGTGTCCATTCATTTCTATAACGTTAGAGATTGCTCTAATAATTAACACAAAACTTATAAAATACAATAAATTTCATTAATATTATGTGTAGTGGGTTACTAATAATTTAATAAATGATTTGTATTATTTTTAACTTAAATTATATTTTAATAGAGATGGATAACGTTGAGGAGACGGAGGTTGCTTTGACATTATCATGAAGCTAGCTGTATATTAAAATGGTTGGACCATGGCCAACGGGACTTCGTTAAACGATTGGATATCATTACGTAACTTGTCCATTTGCTAGACCTCCATATTTAGGGCTTTCGGTTCAACGAATATGACAATTAAAAAATATATGATTTTCAATAACGCTGTGTTCCCGAGTCTCATTTAAGGAGAGAAAAGAAAAGAAATGAAAGGAAAGAAGAAATAGTTGTGTTCCAGAGTTCTTTTAATAGAAGAAAATGAAAGTATTTTAGAAATTCATGTTCGCGAGCTTACTTAAGGAGGAAAAAAAAGGAAATGGAAGGAAAATGAAAGCTAAAACAATCCTTTCAAAATGAAAGGAAATGGAGAGAAATGAAAAGAAAGAAAAGAAAAGAAGAGAAAAGAAAGAAGAGAAAGAAGAGAAAGGAAAAGAAAAGAAAGTGTTTCCTTTCTTTTTTTTGTTAAGTAAACTCGGGAACACAGCGTAATGATGGATGATATAAGTTATAAAGCAAGGTTGAATTTAATTCTTGAATGCGACTATTATGAAGGTGTAATTTGCAGGGGTGTTTTTCTTTTAAATTCGGGAATTCTGCACACACCGCAGTTTCCTGTAAAAAAAACCGATTCAAACGGTCACGTTTAGACCTCCCCGTGACCGTTCAATCAGGTATGAGACCTAAATGTCACGGTGAGGCCTAACCGTGACAGTTAGCTCTGGGGATCTGTTAACAATGATTGGGTATGTAATTAATGGGGAATTGATTGTGTGCAGTTAGGGTTTTGGGGCTATATGTCACGGTTTGGCCAAACCGTGACATATTGCCTTTATTTTTTATATTTTTTTATCATATCACTTTGTTTTTATTTTAATTTTATCACTCGTTTAACCTAATCGTAACTCACAAGTTTGTGTTTTGTGTTTATTAATAATTTATCTTATTATAAGTATTTATTTATTATTAATGTGACAGTTTTATGTTTAATTTGTTTACGAGTTTGTAAAAATCGGTTGTCATTATTATACAGACATATTGTATATATTTTCTAAATTTGAGTAATCACACTAGTTTGTTTTTATTTTTATTTATCACACGGTTAACCTAATCGTAACATACGTGTTTGTGTTTTGTGTTTATTATTAATTATCATATTACAAGTAATTTTTGTGTTTAATTATTTATTAAACAAGTTGGTTATTATTTTATCACATGGTTAACCTAATCGTAAAAATCAGTTGTTATCAAACATATACAATTAACATTATCAACATTACAAATATAAAACAAACAAACAAAGAAACACAACCAAATATACAAGTCATCATAACTGAAACTGCACATATATATATACAACGAGTTTTTACATACAAAAAGAAATAAAATTGTAACATCCAGTTTCTAAATCCGGACTTGTAATTATATTATAGTTATGATTAATTAACTAAGTTGAGTTTGTTTGATTGATTAAGTGTTCAGTCGCATGAGTCATAGTCGTATAAAGGTTATGATACCATTTGGGTCATAGTGGATAGATTGACACGTAGCGGGCATTTCTTACCAATCAAAGAGACGTATAACTCTGAGAAGTTAGCAGAACTGTTTATTCGAGAGATTATTGCTCGACACGGGATACCATTGTCTATTGTGTCGGATAGAGATACGCGTTTTATTTCGAGGTTTTGGAAAAAGTTTCATGAAGATATGGGTACTCGTTTATTACATAGCACATCTTTTCACCCAGAAACTGATGGGTTGACTGAAAGGACTATCCAAACAGTTGAAGATATGTTACGAGCTTGTATTATAGATTTTGGTGGTAGCTGGGATAGTCATGTGCCATTAGTTGAATTCTCCTACAATAACAGTTATCATTCTACGATTGCGAGAGCCCCTTATGAGATGTTATATGGCAGAAAGTGCAGGAGTCCCATATGTTGGGGAGAAATTGGGCAAAAAGAATTGGGCAGTTTGGAAATTGTACAGGCTACAAATGAGAAGTTAGATCAGATCAAAGCTCGGTTTAAAGCGGCTCAGGATCGACAAAAGTCTTATGAAGATAAGAGGCGAAGGCATATAGAATTTGAAGTGGGGGATAGAGTTATGTTGAAAGTATCCCCTTGGAAGGGAATTATCAGATTCAGAAAGAGAGGGAAGTTAAGTCCTCGTTTTATAGGACCATTCAGGATTATAGCACGAGTTGGAGAAGTGGCTTATAGACTAGAATTACCCGATCAGTTACAAAGAATTCACCCAACCTTCCATGTATCACAATTGCGCAAGTGTCTGGCCGATAAGAATGCTTATATACCTTTAGATGATATAGAGGTGGATGATAAGTTTAACTATGTTGAGAAACCTACTGCTATAGTAGACAGAAAGGTGAAAAGACTGAGAAATAAAACCATTGAGTTAGTTAAAGTAAAGTGGTCGAATAGAAAAGGGTCTGATTTCACTTGGGAATCAGAAGATGAAATGAAAAGAGATTATCCTCAGTTGTTTGAATAGTAGGTTTCGAGGACGAAACCTATTTAAGGAGGGGAGAGTTGTAACATCCGGTTTCTAAATCCGGACTTGTAATTATATTATAGTTATGATTAATTAACTAAGTTGAGTTTGTTTGATTGATTAAGTGTTCAGTCGCATGAGTCATATGCGAATGAACTTCAGTCGCACCCCTTACGTGCGATTGAGACGTAGTCGTACGAATATTAGGCGCATGAGCTCCAGTCGCACGCTTCAGTCGTACGAATGGTTCAGTCGTGCGACTGGGGGTAGGGCGATTATGTGGCACATGTGAATAAGTAAGGCGGTGAGAGGAGATGAAAAACAGATTTCTATCTGCATCTACTTCATTCCCCTGTTCTCTTTACACCCAAACACCCCTGTTCTTGCCAATCGACTAGGCTAAACTCCGTTTTGGTAAGTTTTGAATATTACGGATCAATCAAGGGATGTTATAAGCTGTGTAAATGGTTGAATTTGATCCAACAACGTGTTTTAAATCATTGAATTGGTCTGGTTCATTTCTAAATTAAAATCCGGGAATTCGGATCCAAGTTTTGTGTAGTTTTGATGAAATAATGGTCTGAAACCATTGTAAACGATGTGTATATGATTTGTTTTGAATATAACATAATTTGGATGGTTAAAACTCAAATTTTGAGTGAGTTTAGATCAAAAAAGTCAAGAACACAGCTGCTGATCCGTTTCAGACGAATGGGCTCAATCTGTCACACCCCGACCGATGGCGGAATCATCGAGGCGGACGAATGTGAATCGATTGTTCATAGCACAAGGTAATAAATACGTTGAAATAACATTTAATAACCATTTATTTATTGAATAATGTCATTCAAGTCACACATTACAACGCAATTAAAATAAAACCATGAAGTATAATATTGTCTTCTTTATTTTTGACTAGGTCCAATCCTATATGAGCAGAGAGAATTCCACTAATTAGCATTTCCTGAAATCATGTGAAAAAGTAACGAGTCAGCTAAAGAATTAGCCGGTGAGTAATCACAGGTTTAAACACACACAAAATTTGATTGAATAACTTGAAAACAATTCAATTCACATGGTAATGTTATAACTAACATGCAACAAAGTATCATAAATGACAAACAACACGATCAAACCTATTGACTGAATTGACTCGGTCCACAGACGAAGCCTTATAGAATGTATGTTTCCGGTTTCAATCACCACGCGACTAAACAAATGGGGTGGGTTGTCAAACCAATAGATCTATCATTGTTACCGTGGTTGTGTGAATTAATGATCATGTTATCAAGTTTATCTAAATACGAACACATAATTGCAAGTAAATAACATAACACGTATTGAATTGAATATTAGTATGAAATAGAATAAAAATGTATAAGCATGGTTGCGTATGATATCACATGATTTCCCCAAATAATAAAACATAAAAATGGGCAATGAATACTCACTTGATTGATGAGATTAGAATTTTGAACGTGATAGGTTAGACACCTACGATTTCCTTATGATTAACCTAAGGAACGGTGTCTCGAATTAGAATAATAGTAATTTGAGAATTGGGAATGTTTTAGAATTTCTATTGGTTTTTGGAATGGCAGTTTAAATAAACTAATTTATTTAGTTAAAAATGTTTGAAATAATTAAAATGAATTTATTGAAAATGATTATGTTTAGAATTTTAAAATAAACGTATCAATACGCGTAACCGTTAGTTTTATTGTGAAAGTGTGGGAAAATAAATAATTAATTTTATTAATTAATTATATGATAATTAATTAATATATTTAATTATTTAAATTATTAAAAGAAATGAAAATGTTTTTGGAATGATTTAAATATAAAATTTTTATATTTAATCATGATTTAAACAATAATAAATATTATTTAAATAAAATAAAAGTAATTTAGTGTCGAATAATAATTTAATAAATTAAATTATTATTAAAAGTTCACTTTCGTATAAATAATTTTGTATTATTCGTAATTTTTATTTATTTAAAACATTTATTAAAATAGATAAAATGTTAAAAATAAATTTCAGAAATTAATTAAGTTGTTCTAAAAATTTTTAATGTTTGTAAAAACATTTTTAAAATTTTTAGGATTTTTTTCAGAATTTTTAAAGAGCTTAAAATGCTTAAAAAAAAATTTTAAAATTATTGAGGTGGCCCGGGGTCGAACCCGGGACCTCTTGGATTGCAAGTGACCGAAGAGCCAGTGAACCAAAGGCACAAGGCCGCGATAGAAATGGATTCCAAATTGTTTTAACCTTCTTAACCCATTACCCCAAACAACCTATGAACCCTAGATCAAATCAACCCAAATCGAACCACCAATCGAATCGGTTAACGTTTATGTTCATGGGGCTTTTGTTCCCCATGAAAAATCGAGTGTGTGTGTATGTGTAATTACTTTTATAATGATGATTTGATGTTGAATTCGTCAAGAACAGGTCCGCGACAAAGGTGCCAATCGAATGATGCTCAAACAGTGATTATAATCGAATTAAACTTGAAGGAAGCTTATAATGATGATGAGGATGAGAAGCCCTAAACTAATTTCTGCTGAAATTATCTCGGATGTGGTGTTCGATCAATTGCAGGCCGTGATGTGGAGGTGGTGTTTGAAGTCGGTGAAGATGTGATGTATAATTGAAATTAGGGGTACAGAAACTTTGGAAAGGTCATTTAGAAACGTTGCCCTCTATTATATAGGTTCAATTTCAGCTGTTTCATGGTGAATGCGTTTTGAGTGGCATCGGTTATAATTGATTGATTTGATTTGGTTTATACGTTGTTAGTTCAAATTGATGGGATTATTATAACCGCAATGATGTTTGGTACGTTTCGAGTTGATTACAAGAATCAATTTACTGAATTTCGAGTTGAAACAGCTTTGGGTTTGATTGATTTTCGGTTTTGAGATAAAACTCAATATACTTGTGCTAATTTCGAATTGAAACCGTTGACAAGTTCGAAACAGACTCGCGACTAGGAATCACGATTCGATTGGCTTGTAAACAGCTTGGTTTGGTGTGGTTGGACCTCGCCGGAGATCGGCCGGAGGTCTTGGCCGGAGACAACACAGTTGACGGGGGAAAAATGGGGGGGGGGGTTGGTTGTTTTGAAAAATTACAATTTGATCCCTGTAGTTTGATACTTGTTCTATTTATGTAAAAACTTGTAATTCAACTTTTATAATTAACACTTTTCACCCTAGACTTAATTTATATAATAAATCCATTTATTTTACAAAATATTTGTAATGTTAATAGATTTTTTTTATGATTCTTTTAGATTTAGTTTCTTATTTTTTATTTAAAATGATATAGACTTTCAACTTAATAATAAATATTTATGAATCATAACATTATTATAAATTGTTCAATTGTTTTAAATAGATGAAAGATAATTTATAATATTGGTTAAACTACACCATGTTACATTTAATTCATTGAAATAAATATTCTGAACAAAATCGGTTCGGGTTACAATTTGAAAATGGGTCAAATGTTACAGTCTCCCCTACTTTAAGGAATTTCGTCCCGAAATTCGATCACGAAGAGGCTGAGACAAAAAGGTGAGGATACTTGGATTTCATTTGGTCTTCACGCTCCCAAGTGAACTCTGGGCCACGTTTAGACTCCCAACGAACTTTGACGATAGGTATTCGGCTACGCTTGAGTTGTTTGATTTCACGGTCCATGATCTCCACAGGCCTTTCGATAAAGTGCATGGATTCATCAATTTGAACTTCATCAAGTGGAATGCGGAGGTTCTCATCAGCAAGGCATTTCTTGAGGTTGGAAACATGAAAAGTTGGGTGAATGTTGCTGAGTTCTTGAGGCAGTTCAAGCTTGTAAGCTACCTTCCCAATACGTTCAAGCACTTTGAATGGACCCACATAACGAGGTGCTAGTTTCCCTTTCTTCCCAAAACGGATCACCCCTTTCCAAGGTGATACCTTTAGGAGTACGAGATCACCGACGTTGTATTCCATGGGTTTCCGTCCCTTATCAGCATAATGCTTCTGACGATTTCTAGCAGCCAGCAAGTTATCACGAATCTTGTGAATCTTATCGGTTGATTCCTGAATCAGTTCAGGACCGGTGATTTGTGCATCTCCTATCTCAGACCAACATATGGGAGATCGACACTTGCGACCGTACAAAGCTTCAAATGGTGCCATTTGGATACTTGTATGGTAGCTGTTGTTGTATGAAAATTCGATTAACGGTAGATGAGAATCCCATGAGCCACTAAAGTCAATGACACACGCTCGAAGCATATCCTCAAGAGTCTGTATTGTTCTTTCAGTCTGCCCATCGGTTTGAGGGTGATAAGCTGTGCTGAGATTGAGTCGGGTTCCCAAAGACGATTGAAGACTTTGCAAGAAATGGGAGATGAATCGACCATCACGATCGGAGATAATATTTAATGGCACACCATGACGGCTGACTATTTCATTGATATAGATACGAGCTAATTTCTCAACTCGATAATCTTCACGAATCGGTATGAAGTGTGCCGATTTAGTCAATCGATCAAACGATGACCCAAATACTATCATAACCGCTAGAGGTTCGAGGCAATTTGGTAATGAAGTCCATAGATATGTCTTCCCACTTCCACACTGGAATATCAGGTTGAACAAGTAATCCAGACGGACGTTAATGTTCGGCTTTAACTTTTGAACAGGTGAGGCATTTGGACACATACAAAGCTATATCCTTTTTCATGCCGGGCCACCAATACTGATTACGGAGATTCATAAACATCTTATCCGCACCGGGATGGATGGAATAACGAGTTTTGTGAGCCTCGCTCATGATGAGGATTCGAAGATCATTGCGGTTAGGAATCCAAAGACGATCCAGAAAATACAACAAACCATCAGGTTTTGTTTCCAATTGAAGTTCAGCGCCGCATGACATTTCATCGTACATGTTACCCTCAGTGACTGACTCGTGTTGGGCTTCAAGAATTCGAGTTTTAAGTTCTGATTGAATCGTAACACTTTGGAGTATGACATAATCCTTACGACTCAATGCATCGGCTACGACATTCGCTTTTCCAGGGTGATAGCGAATTTCACAATCGTAGTCATTGAGTAACTCAACCCATCGCCGTTGTCTCATGTTTAGTTCTTTTTGATTGAAAATGTGCTGAAGACTCTTATGGTCAGTGAATACAACACACTTGGTGCCGTAAAGATAGTGTCTCCAGATTTTGAGTGCGAAAACCACAGCTCCTAATTCGAGATCATGAGTTGTGTAATTCTTCTCATGGATTTTGAGCTGTCTTGAGGCATAGGCTATGACTTTTCCTCGTTGCATGAGGACACAGCCAAGACCTTGCTTGGAAGCATCGCAGTAAACAACAAAATCATCATTTCCATCAGGGAGGGTCAAGATTGGAGCATTGCATAACTTTTGTTTAAGTGTTTGGAATGCTTTTTCTTGATCTGGTCCCCACTGGAAAGACTTATCCTTGTGGGTCAAAGCAGTAAGAGGCACAGCGATCTTTGAGAAATTTGGGATGAAACGCCGATAGTAGCCGGCCAAGCCAAGGAATGAACGGATCTCAGTGGGAGTTTTAGGTTCCACCCAACTCTTTACCGCCTCAATCTTTGCAGGATCCACATGAATTCCTTTATCATTTACGATGTGACCAAGAAATTGTACCTCCTTCAACCAAAATTCACACTTAGAGAATTTGGCATATAGTTTCTCCTTTTTCAATAGTTCAAGAATCAAACGAAGATGATGTTCATGCTCGGATCTTGATTTTGAATAAATCAAAATGTCGTCGATGAAGACGATCACGAACTTGTCCAAGTATGGTTTACACACGCGGTTCATTAAATCCATGAACACAGCTGGTGCGTTGGTCAAACCAAATGGCATAACTAGAAATTCGTAATGACCATATCTTGTACGGAAGGCTGTTTTGGGAATGTCGTCATCATGCACTCGTAGTTGATGATAACCAGAACGAAGGTCAATCTTGGAAAAGTATGAAGCGCCTTGAAGTTGATCAAACAAATCATCGATTCTTGGTAGGGGATACCGGTTCTTAACAGTAAGCTTGTTGAGTTCCCGATAATCGATACACATACGAAATGAGCCATCTTTCTTCTTCACAAACAATACTGGGGCTCCCCAAGGTGAGGAACTTGGTCGAATGAAACCTTTATCGGAAAGTTCTTGAAGTTGACTAGCAAGTTCTTGCATCTCAGATGGTGCAAGACGATATGGAGATTTTGCTACAGGTGTTGCACCAGGTACAAGATCGATACGAAACTCAATTTGACGAACAGGAGGGAGTTCAGTTAAGTCATCGGGGAACACTTCCGGAAAATCACGAATGATTGGAATATCCTCGACTTTCTTTGACTTCTCATTCGTTTTCACGATATGTGCTAAGAAAGCCACATAATGCTTGCGAAGGTACTTTTGAGCTTTGGTACATGACATAAGTCGAAGGCCTTTGGAAGGTTTTTCTCCATAAATATTTAACACCTTTTCGGGCGCAAGAGGGATCCGGATGATTTTCTCGTAACAAACAACTTCAGCATGGTTCTTAGATAGCCAATCCATGCCTATAATGACGTCGAAATTTCCAAGTTGCATTGGTGTGAGATCGATAGGAAAATCATGTTCGCTAAGACTAAGGATACAGTTTGGAATAATTGAATCGATTGTGATAGGTTTCCCGTCGGCTATCTCTACCGTAAATGGTTTTCTCAACTTAGTCCGTGCACTAGCAAGTAAGGGCTCAAATTCTAAGGACACAAAACTTTTGTCGGCGCCGGTATCAAATAAGACTGAAGCATAATGATTATTGATTAAAAACATACCGTTCACCACATCGCTATTGGTTTGAGCTTGATGAGCATTGATGTTAAAAGCACGTCCTTGAGCCGTAGGCACCGTGCTGACAAGTTGAGGGCATCGATTGCGGTAGTGGTTCGGATCACCACATTGATAGCATGCACGACCCTGAGTAACTGCAGGAGGATGTTGAAGAACAGGTGCGGTAGCCGGAGTCTTAGCTGCGCTCTTACACACATTGAAAGTATGACCGAAACGACCACAGTTGGTGCAGCGACGACATTGTGCATTAGTAGGGTGGTGGTACTTGCAAATATTGCACTGTGGGAAAGTTCCGGTGTAAGGTTTCTTTGCCGGGACTTGATTGTTGGAGACTGGTTGGTAGCTTGGTGCGACTTGATTAACTGGAACAGTAGGGGTAACCACAGCAAAGTTTTGGGATTTAACCTTCCTCTTCTTGTTTTGAGAAGGTTCAGGTTTTTCCTCCTTAGGGGGTTCAGCTGAGGGTTTCTCGGGCACCTTCTTAGCACCCTTCCTAGTCAGGGTTCCAGCTTTGACATGATTGTCAGTTAACTGAGCAGCTAACCGGATGGTATCTTCCAGAGTTGCAGGATTCCTACCCCACACCGTGTCTTGAATTTTCATGGGTAGACCACCAATGTACTTTTCAATGGCCCGGGATAATGGGGTAACTAAGTGGGGAACAAGTAGGCTCAATTCATGAAATCGGTGGGTGTAAGCTAGATTTTCTCCACTTTCTTGAGCTAAGTCCCAGAACTCAGCTTCTAACTTCTTTATCTCATTTCTTGGACAGAATTCCCGAGTCATGAGTTCTTTGACTTCATCCCACGTTAATGCCAAAGCAGCATCAGTTCCACGGGTTCGTTTCTCCCCGTTCCACCAAGTGAGTGCTCTCTTTTGAAGAACACTTGTAGCATAGCGAACCTTGAGATTCTCAGGACACTCACTATTGAGAAAAGTGTTCTCGATACTCTCAAACCACTGTAAAAGACCAGTGGCTCCTTCGGTCCCGCTAAACTTAGTGGGATTGCAAGAACTGAAGTGCTTGTAAGTACAAGCTTGGGGAGGGTTTGGTGCAGCTTGATTTTGAACAACGTTGTTGCCTTGGTTCAAATGATTAAGCAGTGTTGGGATGACCGCAGCAACTTCACGTGCTACTATAGCAGCAATCTTACGGCCAGAGCTTCTAGATCGGGAGCGGTTTTGACGGGAAGACATGCTGTATAATATGGAAAAAAAACTTTATGAGAAACGGGTAATTGGTTTTTTAAAAACTTTTCAAAGTAATAAAATCGTTAATGAGATTATTTAGAATAACAATGATAGGTTAGGAGTGTAAACGTTCGGTTCGCAAACCAAAGCGAATACGTTGACTTATCAAAGTATTTGTGTCCACCACAACCTTAATGAGGACATGCGTACCTATAAGCGAATACTCATCTCGAGGGTTCCCAGGTAAGGTACTCAAGTTGTATGAATACCTTGCCTAGACAGAACACCTTAAGATACAGGTATCCCACTCTTCCAGCATTGCATGTTCTCGGTCATGTGACACGGGCTTTGACGAGATTTGAAAACCATAAATAACAAGTCAAAATTTAAAATTTGAAAACAATTGATTTAGGCACATAATGCCATATAATATGATTTGAGAATTTGTATGTGAAAGGTAAGAATCAAGATATAAGAGAATGTGGTAATCATATAAACATAATAGACATAAGTGACACATATAAGCCCTATCTAAACATATAGAATACATGAGAGGACTCATGTGCAAAGGTACTTAGTTATAGTCTAGGTCATTCCATTTCTAATAACCTAATTCCCTATAACCTTGGCTCTGATACCAATCTGTCACACCCCGATCGATGGCGGAATCATCGAGGCGGACGAATGTGAATCGATTGTTCATAGCACAAGGTAATAAATACGTTGAAATAACATTTAATAACCATTTATTTATTGAATAATGTCATTCAAGTCACACATTACAACGCAATTAAAATAAAACCATGAAGTATAATATTGTCTTCTTTATTTTTGACTAGGTCCAATCCTATATGAGCAGAGAGAATTCCACTAATTAGCATTTCCTGAAATCATGTGAAAAAGTAACGAGTCAGCTAAAGAATTAGCCGGTGAGTAATCACAGGTTTAAACACACACAAAATTTGATTGAATAACTTGAAAACAATTCAATTCACATGGTAATGTTATAACTAACATGCAACAAAGTATCATAAATGACAAACAACACGATCAAACCTATTGACTAAATTGACTCGGTCCACAGACGAAGCCTTATAGAATGTATGTTTCCGGTTTCAATCACCACGCGACTAAACAAATGGGGTGGGTTGTCAAACCAATAGATCTATCATTGTTACCGTGGTTGTGTGAATTAATGATCATGTTATCAAGTTTATCTAAATACGAACACATAATTGCAAGTAAATAACATAACACGTATTGAATTGAATATTAGTATGAAATAGAATAAAAATGTATAAGCATGGTTGCGTATGATATCACATGATTTCCCCAAATAATAAAACATAAAAATGGGCAATGAATACTCACTTGATTGATGAGATTAGAATTTTGAACGTGATAGGTTAGACACCTACGATTTCCTTATGATTAACCTAAGGAACGGTGTCTCGAATTAGAATAATAGTAATTGAGAATTGGGAATGTTTTAGAATTTCTATTGGTTTTTGGAATGGCAGTTTAAATAAACTAATTTATTTAGTTAAAAATGTTTGAAAGAATTAAAATGAATTTATTGAAAATGATTATGTTTAGAATTTTAAAATAAACGTATCAATACGCGTAACCGTTAGTTTTATTGTGAAAGTGTGGGAAAATAAATAATTAATTTTATTAATTAATTATATGATAATTAATTAATATATTTAATTATTTAAATTATTAAAAGAAATGAAAATGTTTTTGGAATGATTTAAATATAAAATTTTTATATTTAATCATGATTTAAACAATAATAAATATTATTTAAATAAAATAAAAGTAATTTAGTGTCGAATAATAATTTAATAAATTAAATTATTATTAAAAGTTCACTTTCGTATAAATAATTTTGTATTATTCATAATTTTTATTTATTTAAAACATTTATTAAAATAGATAAAATGTTAAAAATAAATTTCAGAAATTAATTAAGTTGTTCTAAAAATTTTTAATGTTTGTAAAAACATTTTTAAAATTTTTAGGATTTTTTTCAGAATTTTTAAAGAGCTTAAAATGCTTAAAAAATTTTAAAAATTATTGAGGTGGCCCGGGGTCGAACCCGGGACCTCTTGGATTGCAAGTGACCGAAGAGCCAGTGAACCAAAGGCACAAGGCCGTGATAGAAATGGATTCCAAATTGTTTTAACCTTCTTAACCCATTACCCCAAACACCCTATGAACCCTAGATCAAATCAACCCAAATCGAACCACCAATCGAATCGGTTAACGTTTATGTTCATGGGGCTTTTGTTCCCCATGAAAAATCGAGTGTGTGTGTATGTGTAATTACTTTTATAATGATGATTTGATGTTGAATTCGTCAAGAACAGGTCCGCGACAAAGGTGCCAATCGAATGATGCTCAAACAGTGATTATAATCGAATTAAACTTGAAGGAAGCGTATAATGATGATGAGGATGAGAAGCCCTAAACTAATTTCTGCTGAAATTATCTCGGATGTGGTGTTCGATCAATTGCAGGTCGCGATGTGGAGGTGGTGTTTGAAGTCGGTGAAGATGTGATGTATAATTGAAATTAGGGGTACAGAAACTTTGGAAAGGTCATTTAGAAACGTTGCCCTCTATTATATAGGTTCAATTTCAGCTGTTTCATGGTGAATGCGTTTTGAGTGGCATCGGTTATAATTGATTGATTTTGATTTGGTTTATACGTTGTTAGTTCAAATTGATGGGATTATTATAACCGCAATGATGTTTGGTACGTTTCGAGTTGATTACAAGAATCAATTTACTGAATTTCGAGTTGAAACAGCTTTGGGTTTGATTGATTTTCGGTTTTGAGATAAAACTCAATATACTTGTGCTAATTTCGAATTGAAACCGTTGACAAGTTCGAAACAGACTCGCGACTAGGAATCACGGTTCGATTGGCTTGTAAACAGCTTGGTTTGGTGTGGTTGGACCTCGCCGGAGATCGGCCGGAGGTCTTGGCCGGAGACAACACAGTCGACGGGGGAAAAATGGGGGGGGGGTTGGTTGTTTTGAAAAATTACAATTTGATCCCTGTAGTTTGATACTTGTTCTATTTATGTAAAAACTTGTAATTCAACTTTTATAATTAACACTTTTCACCCTAGACTTAATTTATATAATAAATCCATTTATTTTACAAAATATTTGTAATGTTAATAGATTTTTTTTTATTATTCTTTTAGATTTAGTTTCTTATTTTTTATTTAAAATGATATAGACTTTCAACTTAATAATAAATATTTATGAATCATAACATTATTATAAATTGTTCAATTGTTTTAAATAGATGAAAGATAATTTATAATATTGGTTAAACTACACCATGTTACATTTAATTCATTGAAATAAATATTCTGAACAAAATCGGTTCGGGTTACAATTTGAAAATGGGTCAAATGTTACACAATCGTATGCCTCAGTCGTACGAATGAGAGTCTAATCGTGCGACTGAGTACGAATGGAGGTTCAGTCGTACGACTGGGAACCCAGTCGCCTGGTTAGAAGGTCGAATGAAGACGAGTGAACACTGGGTACAAATGAGAACTCAGTCGTGCGAATGAGTGGCTAGTCATACGGCTGAAGGTTCAGTCGCATGGTTCATCCGCATAGGTCCAATCATGTGGGTGCTCATTCGCATAAGTGTTCAATCGCATGAGGGCCCTGTTTAAGAATATGTTTACTGAATCAAGGTTTATTGCTTTAGATATACCTTGATTAGAGGAAGGACTAGTTACCTTGTGTACGTGGATTGTGTAGATTGTGGTGAGGAAGTTGATAAGGTGAGTTCTAAGCCCTTTTCAAATGTTTGGTTTTTAACATTCGGGCTAGCACACATACAATGATAAATAAATTGAATGTTTTAGTACCAGAAATGTGATAGCGATGTTGATATGTATCTAACAGTTTGTAAAGCTGTTAGGGGGAAAAGTGAGGGTATTGAATGATTACCTGAACATTGTTAATCATTACGTGATGATAATGATTTCAGTGGGTCAGGTAGAGTGTAAAAGATGGTCATCTGAACATTGTTAATCATTACATGATGGTAATGATTCTAGTGGGTCAGAAGGGGGTAATGATTAATGAAAATATGTTAAAACTGGTACTAAAAGAAAGAATGTGTGGGGTGTGAATGAATGTGATAATATTGGCAATAAGTAAAAGAAATGTTTTTGAAATGGTAAAGTGATGTAAATCTCAACAGGCCAGTTAGGGTAAGATGCCTGGGGGTATAAACTGTACAGTTTGATAGGAGTGATGACGATCACTCAGCTTTGTGAACATCTTGTGGTGACGACCCTAAAAGATTAATTGGCATCCTACTGGATGAGAGATAGTAACTTCAGTTTCTGGATGTGAGAAACTGATAGTTATAGGGTATGGGAAACTTCAGTTTCTGGATGTGGGAAACTGACAGTTTCTGGATGTAGGAAACTGGTAGTTGCAGGATGTGGGCAACCGACGTTTCTGGATGTAGGAAACTGGTAGTTGCTGGATGTGGGCAACCGACGTTTCTGGATGTAGGAAACTGGTAGTTGCTGGATGTGGGCAACCGACGTTTCTGGATGTGGGGAACTGGTAGTTGCTGGATGTGGGCAACCGACGTTCCGGGGGACAGGTCCGGTGGGACAAAGTAATGATAAAAGTTGAAATTATAATATTGCCAATATAAATATAACTTTTGTGTGTGTAAAGGTGTTGTTAATGTTTTAATGAAAATGTAGAACTCACCAGTTTATCTGATGTTTTGAGTATGTTGTGTGTGCTAGGTAAGGAGGGATCCTCTGATAATAGAGGAAAGCAAGTATGAGCTGAACGAGGATGCTATCCCGAAGTAGTTGCTAGCATAGGATATAAGACTTGTTAATACTGTAAATAGGGCAATGTATAATTAAATACAATTATATGTACAATGTTTTAAAAAGTTGGGTTAATATATAATGTTGTTTAAGTCTTCCGCTGTAAGTAGAAAACTCTGATTTATGTTTAAATATTAATCCAACTACGTGACGTGCCTCCGGTGCCCTGTCGGGTTTAGGGCGTCATAAAAATACAAACAAAATACCTATCTAATCCATCATCCCCGGATCGCTGCCCTGACCAGACCCGCCCGCGCCAGATGGGCCAGCACCGTCATGGTCTAACCGCCTCGGTGGATGTAATAACAACGGCGTACCCGAGGCGACATAGTCCGCGACCATGTGCTGGATGACCCAGTCCATCATATCATGCAGCCTCGTGGTCGTATCCTCCAGCCTCGTGACCCTGTCTCGTGTGTCCTGAAGCATATCAAGAACATGAGCAGGCAATCGCACGGCATAGTACACGCGCTGAGGATGCTGGGGCGGGTCCTGGTCGTGCGGCGGGGGAATGGGCTGATCCTCCCCGCCGCCAAGGGGCTCGTGGGCATCCTGAAGGTGGACCTCAGCCCCCGCCGGCTCAAGGGGGTCCACCAACGGCTCGGGCACCCATGGCACGAGCTCATGGTATCTACTGAGCAGGTGCCACGTGCCGTCGGGGAACCTCCGAACGATCCTCATCCCAGTGGCGGTGGTCCGGCCAACCACGCGCACAGGAGTCGGAGGTAGCGGGAGCTGGGACATGGCGTGCGCGTACCCCAAGCCCCGAGCGATCCGGGAAACGATGTTCCCGCCCACTAACGCCCCTCGCGACTGCCGATGATAATAACTATCAAAATAATCAGCGAGGGCATGCGCGAGGTGGCAGTGTCGGTGTGTGAGTACACACCGAAGAAAAAAAAGGTCGGCGGCGTTGACCCTGTCAGTCCCCGCCCCACGACCGGCGACGGACATGGTGATGAGTCGGTGAACGGATCTATTACTATTATTATATTTGTACTATTATTTTTATCATCATCATCATCATCATCAAATAAAAGGATCTTCATTAATATGATAAAGTATCGGAAAATGATAACTTACAAGAGGCATTGGTGCCTCTATGACGATCCGTTATTCTAACGTAATTATTTATACGATCCTCATACATATTTTGCCATTCTAGTGCTTGTTGATATGCAAATCTCGGCCAATGATAGCCCACACTGGGCATTGGGTAATCCCCTTCCAATTGTATGCAAATAAAGTGACATTGGTGAACATGAGCAAGTGCGACAACTGGATAGGTGAATAATGGCTCTGGGGCTGTTCTCAGCGGGAACCATGTCTGGCTGCCAAATGAAGAAATAAGATGCACAATACAATTGAATGTTTCCGCAATTACGAGTCCATGGGCCGGAAAAGTTAGCCAATGGGTATCGGGTGCGGGTTGAGTCGTGCCAAACCAATTTAAGCTATTACGAACAGAATCATAATAGCCAGGCAACTCACGGTTCAAATTGCTCCGCCAATACCTCATGTTTCTGTCCATCTCCGACAACATTTGGCGCCTAACCCATTCCCATTCATTTTGCTTTTTCCCTAAAGCCACCGCGATCGCCCGAAAACCACAGTTACCATCAGGCCGCACATTTTTTATAGTCGAAACGTACCGGTGAATCCATTGGGGCAGCTGATCATTAAACTTCATAACTTTTATCACGTCCTTTGGTTTCAATATTAAAGGAAACCCTAGGGCAGCTCCCGTAATCGGTACATTTGAAGCAGCCTTTGCCTGATTAGAACGGTCGTTGGGCATTTTAAACTGAGGGTATATGAGCTATGCCTCGCCGGGTCAGGCATAGTTTATTGTGAGGAAGTATAGGAGCTGTGTCTAGTAGCCTCATACTGTGATGTATTGGAGTCCGCTCTTCTTTGTTGCTCCTTAATATTTGGGCGACCACGTCGGTCATGACGCACCTCAGGTTCTTTAAGTTTTGACTTTCTCTTAAACAAAGAGTCAAATACTTTCTTAAACAATTTTTTCTTTACTTGAGGGTTGGGAGACGACATAACCTTTTGTTTCAAGTCATCAAATTTCAAATCGTAGTTGGGTTCAGGCGGCGCGACGTACGCTGGCTTGAAATCAAGCTTCCTCCAGTGTGGATCTACCACATCGAGTGGAATACTTATGACTGGATTTAAAGGTTAAATTATTAGTGAAAAATATGCAATCGTGTGACAACAGTAAAAAATGTATTAAGAAAAATATAACCTTCTCGGATGTATATCTCCAAACGACAAGCACATGGCAAGCCCATGGACGTGAACAACTGGTGTCCACATGAACCCCCAGACTCCTGAATCATTTCCATTTTTGTCAACTCTGATTCAAGGAGGCTAAGGCAAAAAATGGATACTTTATAATGCAACTTTGAGAACAATGACAGTCGATGGTCTTTTTTAATTTTCACACGGGACACCTCGAATGTTTTACAAATTTCAATCTCCTGGCCGCGCACGAGGTAACAAACATATCCGACTAGTGTGTGCAACGTATTATTGGTCCCTGTGAGGTAACTCTTGAAGTTGGCATGTTGGCCCTCAACCCTATTAGTTGTAAACTCACCAAAGTTAAGGCGGCCGTACATCCAACAAGTAATAATTTTCTCTTTGTACGACACCAACCAATTATTCCAAATATATTCCCATACCTCTGAAAGAAATAACAAAATTTATAAAATGAACAAATAAATTATTAGAGTAAAAATAACTATGAAATTCTTACCACGTTTACCATCTTCAGTTAACTTTTCTTCCATCTTCCTGCAATTGTAATCGTACAATGCCTCTATGGGAGACGAACACAAGGTCTTCCACCAGTATGGAAAATCCTTCCACATGCCGGTTTTGAATATCATATTCCACCGTCTTTTGATATTCTCCCTAACGTGCCACCTGCATAGTTTTTTAGTAGCACTCGGGAACACGGTGTCACACACGCTCATCAGGGCCAGGTCCCTGTCTGTGACAATAACGCGGGGCTCCACACACCCATCGAGCATATCTCTGATCCGCTCCAGTACCCATGTGAAGTTGTCCTGCCGTTCCCTCGATATAAATGCATGCGCAATACAAAACGACTTCGACGTCGACGTAACGCCAATAACCTGAACAAACGGAATGTTGTACATGTTGGTCTTGTATGTCGTGTCTATCAACATCACGTGCGGGAATGCGCGCCACATTTTATACGAAGTAGGATGACAAAAGAAAACATCTTCCACGACCTTAGTAGTTGCATTCGTTCGTGTTTCATACACGAACTCTTTAGATTGTAGCAGGTTTTCAAGTTCCTGCATTGGTGTCATGCCTTTTCTCCCCTCAGCCCTAAACTTCGACGTCAGATTGTATATGTCTTGAACAACACAGACACTGTGGGGAAAGTGCTCCCTTACGGCTGAATGGATATGTCGTGGCCGCACATGCTGCCTGTGTAACTTCTCGACAAGATCAATTTCTTCGGCAGTCATCTTCCTAAGATGCGCGTGGCCCTCCTCGTACACAACAGGATCGTGGTTATGCGTCTCGTTTCTCACCTCTAACATCCAACTGTCACTCTTTCCTACGTACTTCCCTACGAGTTTAAAGGGACATCCCTTCTTTATGCTCCCAGTACGTCTACTTGTGTCAGTGAATTTAGGTTCACCACTACGATTGCATAATAGTTCCACATCCTTTTTTCGTGACCGACCCACCATAATGACGCACCCATGCTCACGTCCTCTCATTTTAGCCCAGCTCTCCAAGTCCTCACGAGAATCAAAATACTGAAAAAATGATAAAGCTAGACATAAAAAACAATATATAAAACAAATAAAAAATAAAATAAACAGAAGAATAAAAACTCTTCGTACTTTATCGGTTTTATAAGAAACCGTAGTCTTTCGAATCCGATCCTCATCCTCATCATGCTCCGCGGTGTCCCCATGGTTTTCTTTGAGGTGAACCGAACCGTCACTCTCATCTGTGTCATTCCCATTAAAAGTATCCGACACATGTGTAATTTCTAGTTCTGACTGGTACGGGGGATGTCCGTAATCCAGCTCTGTTTGTGAGTGGTACGTGTTCGGGGCATGCCCGTAAGAATTGCAAGGGGGATATCTGTACCCTTCACCGTAACCTGTCTGTCCAAATAAAGAGTTGTACGCCTCTTGAGCAAATGTGTTCGACGGGTTGGTTTCCTCCTCCCCCCACGGAGGGTGACTCCCGTATACGTAATATTCCTAAAAAGATAATGGTTAGATATTTCAAATAATAAGTTATAATAAAACATATACTAGTTCAACCTGGTTCGAATCTTCGATATGTGGCACCTCATTCAAATCTTGAAGCTTCGGCTTTTGATAATGATCTCCCGAACCCGACATTGTTTTCGAATTAACGTGTTTTTTGGAATGACGAAGGCTGAAAAAACTCGAGTGTTGGATGAATGAAAGCTCAAATGAAAAAAATTTCGAATGAGATGATTCGATGCGGAGTGTTGAAAGAGGAAAGGTATTTAAGGTGAAAATCTGGTGCACAAACCGTCACGGTTTGGCCTCCACGTGACGGTTCGTGGCGCGATTCCCGGCCTTCTGTCAAAATCACGTCTACCTCGTACCTTAAACTGAGACCTCGTACCCTAGAGGTCACGGTTAGGCCAAACCGTGACGGTTTGGTGACCGCTTTTCAACTTTATCTGGCCGTTTTGTCGTTTTGTTGTCACGAGGTCACGGGTAGTACCAGCCTAAACTGTGACAGCAAGGCCTTGCGGTCACGGTTAGGGGCCAAAATGTGACCGCAAGCCCTAACCGTGACCGTTTGAATCAGCCTACCACCAAAAACCCTAGCGGTGTTCCCAGCACAACCCTTTAAATTTGACACTTTCACCGAAATTCGAGTCAAGTTTCACTCATAACAGAACTTGAAGTTATTATATGTTAGACAAAATGTGTAACTGATGGAGTTTAAGGGTAGACTTATTGTGAGGCCAAGATCAGTTTACAACACAAATGTATATAACAATTATTTTCATATTTCTAGTAAGCAAAACTACAAATACAAAAGGTGTAATATAAATGACGAATTGACGATGATGATGAAAAAGAGCTAGATAGTCAAATTTATAACAGAAACTCATTGTAAATTACAAATCACGCCTAATAAATCAAACATAAATAACCATTATCGAGAGAAGAAGAATCGTCATTGTCAGCTTATGGTGTGAGCTTATGGTGTGATAATAAGAAAAGTTGTTATTCCAGTCACAAAAGTTTTTTTTGTGACAAATTAAAATGTGTTGTATATTTAATTAAATACAGAAGTGAGAAAAATGAAAAGAAACAAACACCTCAACTTATTTATCATATTGTATGTTTTTTTTTAGAAAATATATTAATATTTGTGTTACCTAATTTAATCAGATAGTAACATGTGTTAGCATTATATTTACTCTTAAAAAGCAATGTCGATAGCATGTCACTAATCAACTTTCATCTTACGCCTTTTAAAATTTTAACTTACACCCTTAAATTTCTAATGTTTCAACCTCACCTTCTACATTATGTATAACATAACATATGATTTTAACCTATTAATTTTTTTATGTTTATTTTTTCTTTAATATCATCTACCACAATTATAACAAGCGAGGAAGTAAGGAAAGTCCTTAAGAAAATGAGGAGGGCTAAGACAGTGGGGATAGACAACATATCAATTGAGGTATGGAGTTGTCTTGGGAAGAAGGACTCCAATGACTAACAAAGTTATTCAACACCACCTTCGAGACTGCGAAGATGCCGGATCAGTGGAGGAATAACAATATAGTTTCTTTATATAAGAAGAAAAAGGATGCTTAAGTTTGCACAAACTACAGGGGAATAAAGCTCCTGAGTCATACTATGAAACTTTGGAAAAGAGTTATCGACTCGAGACTTAGAAGATAAACTAAGGTAACAATAAATCAATTTGGATTTATGTCCGGGCGCTCTACAACGAAAGCCATACACATCATAAGAAGGGTAATGAAGAAATATAGAGGAAAAAAAAAGGGATTTCCGTATAGTCTTTGTCAACCTGGAAAAAGCCTAAAATAGAGTGCCGCGAAAACTCATTTGGGAAATTCTACAGGGTAGAAAGGTTCCAGAGAGATATATTACGTTAGTCAAGAATATGTATGAGGGGGCGAAAACGTGTGTGCTGTGCCGGTGCGTGACACAGATTTCTTTTCGGTGGAGGTGAGTCTCTACCAAGAATCAGCATTGAGTCCATTTTTTTTCACGGTAGTTTTGGATGAGTTGTCTAAGTCTATACAGGGGATAGTTCCGTGGTGTGTGTCATTTGTTGATGACATTGTGTTAATAGTAGAGGATAAAAGAATGCTTAATGATAGGTTAGAAGAGTGGAGAACGGTATTAGAGCGCAAAGGCTTAAGGATAAGTCACTTTAAAATGGAATACATGCATTGTAACTTCAGTGGTGCGAACGAAGAGGACACCCAAATTAGTATTCAGGATCTCGTGATTCCACAAACAACTAGATTCAAGTATCTTGGCTTGTATGTCCAGAAGAACAGAGAGATTCACAGTGATTTAGGCCACCATGTCCAGGCAGGATGGTGCAATGAAGAGTAGCGTCGAGGATTTTATGTGATTAGAGGTTTCTAACAAAACTAAAAGGAAAGTTATATAGAGTAGCAACAAGACCTGTTATATTATACAGAACAGATTAGTGGCCCATGAAGAAGTCATAAGGGCGGCAAATGAAGGTCGTAGAAATGAGAATGTTGAGGTGGATGTGCGGCCACACAAGAATAGATCGGATAAGGAACAACGTGTTCCGACAAAAATCAGGGGTGGCATGCATCACTGACAAAATTCGGGATGAGAGATTGAGATGGCTTAGACACATAAAGAGGAGATAAATGACAGCACCGGTTAGAACTATAGATAACATTGTCTTAGATGGTAGGAGGGGTAGAGGAATACCAAAGTTGATGTGGGAGGAGTTGATTAGGCTGAACATGTTAGAGTTGCACATCTCCGAGCACATGATCGAGGATAGGAGTGACTGGAGGCGTAAAATTATAATTAAGGACTGTTAGTGGGAATCGGTTGAGATAGTGCATGCTTGTAACATAGGTAGACTCTCTTTTTCCTTTATATGTGAAGTGCTAATACAAGATAGAGGCTTTTAGAACAATCATAGAGCAGAGTAATTACAAGTGCTGTTATTGAATGTGCGTTTTTTATTTTAAAATTTTGTCTGCCTTTTGTTCATTGCCTGAGATGTATATGTGGGTTTATATGTCGTTGTGTTTTGCTAAACTATTATTTGAAATATATGAAATGTGCCTGTAATCTTTTGGGTTTTTTCATTTTGAGCCGGGGGTCTCATTGGAAGCGGTCTCATTGAAAGCGGTCTCTTATCCTAAAAGATAGAGGTAAGATTTGTCATCATCCAACCCCTCCCAGATACTGTTTTTAGTAAGATATACTGGGTATCTTGTTGTTGTTGTATTTAGTGTATTTTTTAATTTCTGGACTCAAAAAAAGTGTTTTAAGCAGAACTAAACAAGAAAGGGAAGAAAAAAAATACCCTTAGTTGAATTGTCAAACCTCATTGAAAATTAAAATGGAATAAAAACCTATTTTAATATATTTAAGATTGATAATGTTTGATAAAATAAGTCAGGTGAGGTTAGGTCCGATGAAAATCGCGTTTGAAGTTAGACTAGTGAATCTCCCATTCGGGTCAATGGTTCGAGTCACGTATATAACGAGTTAATGTAAATGAGTTGTGATGTATAATTAAAAGTATATTTTAGATGAGTTTATAATTGCCGTTATAAGAAAAAGTTAAAAATAAGTCGACTAAATTAAGGCTAGCTTCTAGTAGGAGGAGAGAAAAAATAACCAAAATACCAAACAATAACCAGAAGAACAAATTAACAGAGAAAGTGATGATTCGAGTAACTTAATTAACCAAATCGATTATACTAAATCCAACTTTTGTTTTACTTATCTTTTATAGAAAATATGTTATACATCACAAATTTTTACACACGTAATTACACTATTTCTATCCATAAGGTTTGTAATCTTAATTGTCCCCCCCCCACCATTTGCTTCGCCATATACCGAACCATACCACCACATCCAGCCCTCATCATGGCAAACACCTCTTGTCCACCACCCACCACACCACCCCCGTCTGAGCCACCTTCAGACACCGTCGAGCTCCACCTAAGCACCCTGGATGGATTGATTCATCGCTTCCTCATCCACCATCAACTCCCACCATCGACTCCCACCATCAAGCACCATGGCACCACCCATAATTTGCTTTTTATATATGGATTTTGTATAATTGTTTAGCATCAATTTGTACCCTACCTGACTGAACAGGACCGAAAAAGATATCATATGATAGACATCCTATTTTTTAAAGTTTCGGACACACACAAAAAAAATCTTGACTATCCCACTATTTATTGTTCGCATTTTTATATATCTTCGCATAAAATAAACAAATAACTCAATCAGCATATATCGACAAATTCATCAAAGTGAATGTATATACACTACAAAAGATTAAACCACTGAAACCAATTAAATCAATGTCTTTGTTCTAAATAGCTCATTTCATCATCTAGCCTTTCGTGTTATCCAAAATTGACATCATAGTTTACTTGAGGTCCACGCATAAAATTGGGTAGGAAATGCCATGCTTAACCTAAAAGGAAAAGTTACGATAATGATTTCTCATGAAGATATTTTGGCATAATGTTCAAAATACTCCAAAACTATATTTCAGATTATTGTAATTGCAAGTATATGTTGATAAGTAATCACACAATGCGTCTAACATGAGATTTGAACACATAATTGTTTAGTTAATTAATTATGGCATATATATGTTTAATGGTGCATTCAGAATCTTTTCAATATGGTTTGGCACATAACGGAAGAGAGTAGTTTCACTACAAGGAAACGGGTCTTTAGGGGCGACAAAAGTCGCCACTAAAAACCCATATGTCGCCGCTATTACCTTTAGCGGCGACCTGTCACCGCTAATAGGTCGCCGCTAATAAAACGTCGCAAAATGCTCAAAAATTCGCCACTAATGGGTCGCCACTAATGGGTCGCCGCTAATTCGGTCGCCGCTAATTCTCCTATGTCGCCGCTAATGGGTCGCCCCTAATGGGTGCAGGCCTGACTAAGAATGTGTCGCCCCTAATACCTATATGTGTCGCCCCTAATACCCCTGTCCACCTATTACAGCTTCGTGTTGTATTTTTCGGTTTTCCATTATACCTGCCAATCTGTCATACATACCATACATCAACAAATTTATACCTGCCAATCTGTCATACATTACCATACATCAACCAAATTACCATACATGAACCAAATTACCATACATCAACTAATTTGTTACACAACTAAGTCAACATCCTAACATTCAAACCATACTAAGTTAACATCCTGTCATACATTACATAATATTCTAAATTAAGTCAACATACATTTATCAATTAAGCTTCATCATCTTCATCATCTTCTTCGTCTTCACCGTCCTCGTCACTGACTTGTTTATTTTTCTCATAATTTTGGAGTTGATCTCTAAAATATGGGTCTTGAAACAAGGCATCAATTTGTTTCTACAATAAAAATAATGTTTAAAGTCAAACTAATAACATTTACCCGTGTAATAACATTTACCAAACTAATAACATATATATTAATGTCTATTTTGTCTCATTTTATATTTTAAGATCAAACGAGTCAAACTAATAACATTTACCAAACTAATAACATATTGACTCATTCCCAACACGTCTATTTTGTCTCATTTAACATTCCAATTCTAATAACATTTATGAACGTCTATTTGTCTGATTTAACATTCCAATTCTAATAACATTTATGAACGTCTATTTTGTCTCATTTAACATTCCAATTCCATTTTAAGGTCAAACTAATAACATTTATCCGTGCAATAACATTTACCAAACTAATAACATATATATTAATGTCTATTTTGTCTCATTTAATATTTTAAGGTCAAACGGGTCAAACGGGTCAAACTAATAACATTTACCAAACTAATAACATATTGACTCATTTCCAACACGTCTATTTTGTCTCATTTAACATTTCAATTCTAATAACATTTATGAACATCTATTTTGTCTGATTTAACATTCCAATTCTAATAACATTTATGAACGTCTATTTTGTCTCATTTAACATTCCAATTCCATTTTAAGGTCAAACTAATAACATTTACCCGTGCAATAACATTTACCAAACTAATAACATATATATTAATGTCAATTTTGTGTTATTAATATTTTAAGGTCAAACGGGTCAAACTAATAACATTTACCAAACTAATAACATATATATAAATTTAAGGTCATTATAAAGAAATGTTATTGTTACCCGTGTGAATGCGACCATTGGCTGCGGTTGAGACTTATCATGGGTAACCGGAGCTTTTGAAGAAGGTTTGAACCCAATCCCTCGGATCCATCCGCGCCTACTACCGAGTACGTTTTCAAACGCATTCACTTGATTATCTCCTTGAGTTTGGGCAGCCAACTCATCCTCTAATCGCCGCTGTAGTTTACAAAAGGTGAATTATATATGCAAGTAACAAAAAATTAAATTTAAATAGTTACTAACAATTGTTTCAGTTGCTGCGCTATCAATCGTTCCATCTTTAGCTGTATGAGCATCAATGAACGTCTGTAGGTGACTTTGAGTCTGTTTAACATTAAATATTATTTTTATTACAACTAGTACGTATAAGATATATATATATATATAATATATAAACCAAACATTACTTTTTTATAAGTTGTGCTGCTATACGATGATGTCCCCCCTCGGTTTGGGTATTTTTGAAGTTGACGATTTGCTTGGTTAACGAGTGACTGTTTTTGATGCTTCTCTGACATGAAATGTCTAATGGCACTCTCCCAATTAGCCGGAGTCATCCATTCAGGAACACTGGCTAGAGCTCTCTCGACATCCCCTCCAAACTCTCGAAAACGCCTTGTTGCATCTGCCTTGCGATCTCTGTATCGCTTCATGTATATTGAATAAATTCCCAACTTTAACTTAGATCGATCAACGTCCGATCAATCTGCTCTAGATCGAATGATTTCTAAAAAAAATAAACAAAAAAAGTTAGTCAAGTAAAAAGCAAAGATCTCGACATAAGATAAACTTAAATAAATCATTTACCGCGAGGTGCTCGTATAATGTATTCTGTTGAGCTTCTGAAACCTGTCTCCACTAGCATTTTTTTTAACCACAACGTCTTTCGAATTTTTAGCTTTTCCAAGTCAACACGTGCGTTTGACGTGTCTTTTGTTTTATCATTCATTAAAAGAGTACCGAGCAAACTATCGCACACATTTCGCTCAATATGCATCACTTCTAAATTGTGCTTTAGCTGCAAATAAGACCAATACTCAAGTTCATAAAATATGCTTCGTTTAGACCAGTTTAACTCAAACTCCTCTCGCTTTCTCATAACACCTCCAAAACTAGGATGCTTGCCCGGTAGACGAGGGAGTAAACGATCGAGTTGAGCCTGTATATCAGCATCACTAAATTGTTTAGGAGGTGCTCTTGTATCAGGTTGCCCATTAAATTCCAAATTTGTTCTCCATGGATGGTTAGCATCTAAGAACCGACGATGACCAACATATACAACTTATTTGTTACTCGTGTTGAAGGAGTGTCTTCATTGTAAGTCGGGCATGCTTTGTATCCCTGTCCGCTCCAACCTGATAGACTACTACGGGCTGGAAAGTCACTTATAGTCCATAACAACACCGCCTTCATTATGAAGATTATGTTTGTTGCCGCGTCTTTAGTACGTATGCATGTATGCCATAATTCGTTAAGCTCATCCACCAACGGTCTAAGGAAAACGTCTATATCCTTCCCAGGTGATTTAGGACCAGGAATCAATAAAGTCAACATGAATGACGACTCTTTCATGCATAGCCATGGAGGCAAATTATATGTTGTGAGTACAACCGGCCACGTGCTATGAGTCGAACTCATGTTACCAAATGGATTAAAACCGTCAGCTGCAAGCCCTAGGTGAACATTTCGGGGTTCCTTCGTGAAGTTAGAGTACTTCTTATCAAATTCTTTCCATGAAGATCCGTCAACAAGATGACGCATCGTACCCTCTTCTGATCTTCCAGTACTGTGCCATATCATATCCTTTGCCGTGTGCCTTGAACAATACAAACATCGTAGCCGGGGGGTCAAAGGAAAGTATCGTAACACCTTGTGAGCTACTTTCTTACCCTTTGTGTTTGTATCAACCCATCGACTCTCCTTACAAACGGGACAATTCTGTAGCAACTTGTGATCGTTCCAGATGAGAGCACAATCATTTTTGCACACGTGTATCGACTCATACCCTAAACCAATCTTTTTTAATGTCTTTTTTACAACATAATACGAAGGGGGAATCTTGTTGCCTTCTGGATGTGAAGATTGCAACAATTTAAGAAGCTCATCAAACGAACTATTAGTCCATTTGTTTTTCACCTTGATATGCATAAGCTTTGCTAAAAAATCAAGGGAAGAAAACTTAGTACAACCGGGATATAATTCTGACTGAACTTCATGTAACAAGTTTTCAAAATCATCACCGACACTTTCACTCTCTGTACAAGGGTTCTCTTTATTAAGGTTGGTATTCCCTTCCATAAGATCTTCAATAACGCCAGCCATATCATTAGTAAACGTAACTTCATCTTGTACTACAACTTGAGAAATTGAGGGTTCATGATGATAAATCCAGTCTGAATAACTACGCTGGAAACCCCACGCGTACAAATGATACTTCACTTTTACCAAAGATAGCATGACCGAATTCCGACATTTAGTACATGGACAAAAAACATAACCTCTATTGTCAACCAGATTCTTGCACATCTCAAGAAAAGAACTGAGTCCATTATTATACTCCTCTGAGCTTCGGTTGGATGTTAAGCCAACTTTTATCGACAACCATGATGCAACTGAAACATAAGGTAGAGAATATACAAAGATAGGCTGCTGAAACTTTTTGATTAAGTTGTTATACTTTACCAATATCAATAACTTACTTCTAAACTATAACAACTTAATCACAACCTAGAACTTAATATCAATAACTTACTTGTAAACTATAACAACTGCATTTATTCCATTCAAAATAACCAACTACATTAGCCAAACTAATAACATATATATTACAAAATAATAACATATATACTACATTAAAAAATAATTAAATTTAACATTTACCCGTGTAATAACATTAGCCAAACTAATAACATTTACCCGCGTAATAACATTAGCCAACTAATCACAACCTAGAACTTAATTCAAAATAACCAAATATATTAGCCAAACTACATTTATTCCATTCAAAATAACCAACTACATTAGCCAAACTAATAACATATATACTACATTACAAAATAATTAAATTTAAACCTACAAAATACAATATACAAAAAGACAACTCAAATCAATTCACTATCCTTAAATCAACAACCAAATCAACAAAAAATTAAACCTATAGTTAATTTACACACTACACCATACATGAACCAAAATCTAAGAAAAGAAAACAAAAAAATTACCTTCAAAGACGGATTTAGCGGCGACAGATTGTAGCAACAGCAGCGACAAATCGATCTGAAAAAACTTATAAATATTACAAGAATGAAATGCGATCTGTAACAACAATGAAGCTAATATCCTTTCAATATTGCGTGAACATTACCGATCCTTTCAATAGTGGTGCAGCAGACGAATTTTCGTGGAGGGACAGCGAGTGGTGGTCGGCGAGGGGTGGACGGCGAGTGGTGGTCGGCGAGGGGTGGACGGCGAGTGATGGTCGGCGAGGGGTGGACGGCGAGTGGTGGTCGGCGAAGGGTGGTCGGCCGGACGGCGAGGGGTGGTCGGCGATCGAGGGGGGTGGAGGTGAAGGGTGTCGCGGGGTGAAATTTTGTGGTGGAGGGAAATGCTCAGTCGATCCGCGCGACTGGATATTAGGGGAAAAAAGCATTAGCGGCGACGCGCCGCTAATGCCTTGTTGTACGATGAAAATACGAACCGTCAGATCTACATTTGATCTACGGCTAGAATGGAGTTGACACAGGCGTACGGATCGCAGACTATTAGCGGCGACCCTAAAGGTGTCGCCACTAATACGTGTGTCGCCCCTAAAGGTGTCGCCACTAATTATAAGAATTCTTGTAGTGTTTAACTCCTACCAGAAGATGTCTATACATGGTAAGCAAACCTCTACATGTTTTGTTTTGTTTTGTTTTATTTTATTTATTAATTTTATTTTGTAATTTGGTATTCTTCTTTGTATATAGTTTTTTTATGAACATTGACTTCTCTCGACTAGCCTTCATGGAGGAGGGTCATACAAGAATTTCTCAGGAAGAATGTATGTTTTGGAAGGGTTAACATTGTAGATTTCTTTTTACAGATGGATGAATTTTCAGTGTTTGTTGATTCCATTATGCAAGAATTAGGTTTGTTTAAAGAGGGATATTAATGAATATATTATTATGACTTTCAAATACACAGAATGGATTTATATTTTGTATATATGAATTGAACATGGTGAAAACAAGTTTGCATTTACTTAGACTATATGCAGTGGTTGGTTAAAATACCATTTAAATGCTACGTGGATGAAAATCATTTTATTAAAGACTCTTTTAATCAAATGTAGTGGTAAGTTTGAAACATCCAATGGCGGAGCATTATAGGGGCCGGGGGGGGCCGCCCCCCCCTATTTTTTCGTCCGTAGTGTTAAATTTTAGCCCGATAGTGTAATTTTTTGACCCGGTAGTGTAAATTTTATATAAATATCGAGTCCGCCCCCCCTAAAAAAAATTAATTTCGCCCCCGCCCCCCCTACGAAAGAGTTGAAGATCCGCCACTGGAAACATCTACCGATGCAATAATATAGAAAAATTTATGTCTGGCGCCCATTAAATGCTTGGAGCCTTATGAGTTTGGAGCATTTTTAACTATCTTGTAATGATGTTTGAAACTTCACTTTCATACTATCATGTTTGGAGTCTCACTACGTCCAGTCTTAACTCCATTAGTAGCTAAGGTGCCTTTCTTAAAAATAATAGTCGTTAAGGAGACATCTTCATTTTTAAACGATGGCATATGTTATAACTATATAAAAACAATGACTAACAGGATACTAGCTGATCAAGAAAAAAAAGTAGTACAAGAATGAAAAAGGATTTAGAATCCACTTTTTTCATTTCAGCTTATGCTTCTGATTTTAACTATTATACCATTAAAAAAAAAAGAAAAATGCATGACCACGTCAATAAATAAAAAAACAAAAAAAAAACTGCATCATCCACATAAAAGAAATGATATAATATTATTTCTTTACTGCAAAGAAAAACGATTACTTTGCATTCACTTTGTATACATATTAGTTGGACTCGTGACTACAAACATTGATAGTTTAGACGACTAAAGACAACCAAGATCCACCCTATGACTTCAACCCAAACTCCATGAATCCATAACATGCTTTAGAAAATCCCACTACACGTGGTCATAAGCTTTTTTAACTTCAATCTTATTAATCAAAAGATTTTTCAATCAAAAAGCCTTTTTTAAACCAAACAATAATCTTATTCATAATCAAAGGACCATCAAAAAATTCAATGACCCTTAACTAAACCAGATTGTTCACCACTCACTACCCACTGATAACTGAAGATCGTTTATTTGCCAGAAGTCATCCCGCCTAAAAGTTTAAACCAACAGCAGGATGGTAACTATTGAATTTATCAAATTTTGTCGTTAAAAAAATTTCTTTTATCATAAAATTCAACAATAAGAACGAATTCTTTTCAGCTTTCACCGGACTCATATCATCAGTGGCAGAGCTTGAGTTAAAGGTTAGGGGGGCGGGGGCGAAAGTAAACTATTTTAAGGGGGGCGACTCTATATTCATTAAAAAATTCCATTACCGCACCGAAAATTTACACTATCGAGCCAAAAATTTACATTACTGACCACGGCCGGCCCAAAAGGGTAGTGAACCCAAGCAAGGGCTTTAGGCCCCACTTCTCTAAGGGCCCCAAAAGTTTGAATGTTATTTACGTGTGTGTAATTTGGGCCAGATCCATATGACGATTATAGATCATCTTAAGAGTAGCGATGAGAATATGGGATTGGGGAGAATCGAGAGACTGTAATGAAAACTTTTGACGGAATATGTATGGATATCTGAAACGCAAACTTTGAAAATTGAATTGTCGCCTCTGTTCTCGTCAAATCGCCTTCATTGTTCTTGTTGTTTGAATTTTGAAGAAAGGGTCATCGAATGGAAAGTTTTATTTTCGTTTGTTCTTCTGTTGAAGGAATGAAGGGCGAAGGTACGGTACTTTATACGATAATCTTGATATTGATAAGTATTGATAATATGTCGCAAGGTACTTATTTAATCTAATATTATGTTGAATCTTAAATATGATATTCTTGAAACTGTTTTATTGTTTGGTGTGCAACAAAGAGGGGATATCCACAATGTAGACACAATCTATTCTTTCAAATGCTTATTCAAAGCTTATCCGCAGTATCACTTTTTGTTATTATGTAATTTTTTAGTGAAATCAATTCCAAACTCTTGCTCTTGTGAGAAACCAGGTTCATGTGCAGATTATTCTGTTATATGTATAAAATTCATTTAGAATTTTGGGTTTGATTCTTGGGTATCATTCAAGATTTCATCTTCTTTAGTATTGTAACATTTACTTTGTTAAGGAAATTAAAAATTGTTTTATTTTTTCCATTCAACATTCTCTTAACAAGTTACATGTAATTGAATTTGTATGTTTTATGCTTTCTATTTTAAGCATTTTGATAACATAATAGAAATTTCGTGTAACTGATTTTTGTGTGTTTTACCATTTCAGCTTATGTTCAATGTAGGCATCTTGTAAGTTAAATGGAAAAACCTTTTGAATCTAGAAAAAACCATTTAAGTAATACGGATGGATTTATGCATTTTAATAATTTAAATGAAAAAGCTTTTAAATCTAGAATAAAACCGTAACTTCTCGTTAGCTAATTTAATGATATTCCAATTCCTTAGGATCGTAAGCTAAAAAATTATATCATAGAAAAGGGCCCAAAATTTTAGTTCGCTTTAGGCCTCCGAAATAATTGAGCCGCCCCTGTTGCTGACGAAAAAAAGAGAGCCGCCGCGGCCGCAATGAAGCTTGGCCATTGCATATCATTACATCCTTCTCACCCTCCAGTGTCTGGATTAATAATTCAGTGTGATGATTATGGTAGTAATTCACATTTTAGAGATGTAATCAACAGTTTTTTTTGTTGCGATTTATAAATTATAAAATCGTATATAATGCAATATATAATGATTCTATATGATTTTGTCAATATAACTGTCTCGATACAAAGAAATATGACAATTAAATTTTTTAGTCAACAAAGTATGTTTAAACATTGTTTATAATTAGTTAACTATATCCCACCTAGGGCTGCAAATGAACCGAACAAACACGAACAAATTAAGCGTTGTTCGTGTTCGTTCATTACGAGAACGGATTTCATTGTTCTTGTCCGTTCATTAAGGAATTGAACATGTTCATGCACTGTTCATGAACACTTATCGAACACAAACGAACATAAACAATTTCAAACGAAAACAAACACATGTTCATGAACATAACGAACACAAAGAAATCTATGAACACAAACGAATACAAATGATCACATATTTATTTTAGAATAAACTCATCATTTTCATCATAAAATTACCAAAATAAATAAACACGTAATATAAATATCCAAAAACACTTAACATAATGTCATAAAAATAACTAACACAAAATTAAGAACATAATCGAACACATTAACGAACATAAGCAACATATTATCGAACGTTCATGAACGGACATTAACGAACATAATCGAACACGTTATTGAACGTTCACGAACATAAATGAATGAACACGGCTTGTGTTCATGTTTGTTCGTTTAACTAAACAAACGAAATTCTCTTGTTTGTGTTCGTTCATTTACTAAACGAACGAACATAAACAAACTTCCCGCTGAATAGTTCACAAACTTTTCGCTGAACGTTCAATTCGTTTACAGTCCTAATCCCACGTATAACCTTGTACCATTGTACCGTTTATAATTTCAATTTTAAAGTCAATAAATCAAAGATGCTTCATTTTGAAGACTTCAAAGTCATAGCAACATATAACTATTACCTTACAAGTGAGAGAATATATTAAAAAAAGGAATATGTCAATGTCATGATATAATTAATTGCAACATAATAATAAACTAGGTTTGAATCCCGCGCTTCGCAGCGGGAGTTTTGTTGGTTCGTTGGAGGTTAAGTAGTTTTAACTATTGGCTGAATTGCAAGAAATAATACCTAAAAAGTTGGCAAAGCCCGCTATCAAGTTTTTGCAATATGGACAAACAATCTTCTGAATTATCTTGAAAACTATATTTAACACCAAATGTGTACTCGGGTAAGTATAGAATAGTAATTAATTTACCTCAAGATTTAGGTTATCAACTATGTGTACAATGAAACCACCACCTTCACAAGGCCGAATAAGGTAGCCACTTGGTAGCATTTCCCTCTCTACAAACAGAGTAGCAGCAACCGGATTTGGGCCGGCACCAGAGCCTGATAAGGATCTCTCACACACCTTACATGCAGGAAACTCGCATCAAATTTAGACATAGACAAATTGATAAAACCAGAGTAAAATGGAATTATAAACATACCACAAGACTTCCATTTTCTAAACTTGTAGTGTATCTTAAGGTCTAGAAATCCCTTGCTAGAGCTAGTGTGGTTAGAGCAAAAATCTAAGATGCAAAATTAATACATTATTTTTTTGAAAATACAGAATTGCTGCTTCAAATGAGTGTATATATATAGTTAATGATGTATATTTATGTTAACCTGCGTACATACAAGTTCAATTGTCCCCCCATTTCCAGCAGGAAATATTGTAAAAACTTCAAGGGTACGACAGTCACGGAACCAAGAAGGACGATCTTTAAGTATCTCTACAATCTACAAATCATGGAAATCAGTAATAAACACAATCAGTGTCATATAAATCCTTTTGACTTGTTAAAATTAAGGAGAGTAATGTCACCTTTGTGGGCTCTAAACTTACGAGACCGTAGGCTCTAGCTGCCACTCCACTGCAACTCTGTGAAATGGCAAAGATCCCAACTGAATCCGGACCAGGCTGCAAAAAAGATTTGATTTGGATTAACTAATCATAATCAATTTAGACATTTCAATCAAGATTGTTACAGATTAGTCCATAAAGATACAAATTTGATAACCAAATTAAACACTTTAATCATGATTACTACTGTATAATTTAGCCCCAAAAAAAGTGTAGACTTGGATGCCAATTTCGACATTTTGATCAAGATTATTATTATTAATTAATACAATTAGAGGTAAGGAGATTATAGAAACCTTCATCCCAGGCATCTAGACCCAATCAACAGCAGTTCCTCTGGCCTTTGAAAGGAACTCCGCCAAGGTCTCTTCTGCAATCGAGAGAAGTCTGCCAAAATCACAAACAATTATCAGATTAGAATTACCAAATAAAGTAAAAATAAAGTTTAAAGATAACTGTCATCTATGGAAGCCCGAATTACGCAGCCGGGTTGTTTGCATCTCTTAGAGAATGCTGTGGAGTGGTAATCACAGATTCGCAGCTTGCATCCGTAGCTGCTGAACCCTGAAAAAATATCGATTTTTCATGAATATTTAAGAACTGATAAAAGAATTTATTTCGCTTCGTTTTTTAGTAAACTTCTAGCTATTAAATTTGTATGTCCACAGTTAAAGTGAGTAGGAAAGAAACAAAAAAAGTTTAATGACTAAAACAAACTTAAAACCTTTAAATTCCATTTGCTACTTGCAGTTGATCAATGGGAGAAGATGAAAGGGCACTGCCATCAACATCACAAGCATATTCAACACTTTCTGTCTTTCCAAAAGTAATTTCATGCCAAAATTCTTTTCCACATATGAATACGTCAATAAGAGTATGCAAATTAAACGTTTCACGCAAATTTCGTAACTCTTCTAACCCCGATCTTAGTTGACCTACATAAACAGCCAAAAGTAATCAAAATTAACACATAATATAGACTACATACACATGTAATGCTCACATAATGCTCTATATATATAGTCTTATATAATGTACGTAATACACATGCATAGTACCACATGCACCCACCTACAAAAATTAACACATTCCCACTTGCTGTCAATGTATACGCATACCATGAAGAACACACATACAAAGCACAAAAAACAACGGCCATAAAAATCCACACATAACACCCCTTACAATAAAATATACACCTGAACACATGCATCCACCCAATACATTCAGATGAGCATACAAGACACACTCATGCATACATCCATAGCATCTTGCATATTCATACCCAATAGGGGTGTTCATTACACCTTGCTGGTGTTCTTGATAGCAAAAAAACAAAGAGAACAACTGAAATTTGTAGTTTACATGCTGTTTGTAGACAGAATATTTTCAGTTAAGCTTCAGCACTATATCATATAGCCATACAGGAGTGTTCAAAAAAAAAACACTAAATCATATAGAAGATTAAAATGGCAATGTGTGACATTCAGAGAGTTTAGACTGTCTGGCCAGAACAACTATCAAGCTGTCACTTTCACCTAAAATAGCATTTGCAGGTCTGAACATACTTTTGATCATTATAATTGCTAAAATATACACACATAATCAATATTAACTTTGTGCTTTTACCTTGTAAAGCAGCAGATATTCTTATAAGTAAAAGAAAAGTCCAAATTTAGTTCTCAAGTTTCTATATCAATAACACAACATAACTCATTGCAAATTATAAACATGAATGAATTTAGCAAACAGTTGATGAAAATGCGTTGTTAGTTTTCACATATGCAATCGCACGCCAAGTGTTTGACAAAATGCCTAAACCAAATTCATGTCAAATCTTGGCAGAAAGTGCTTGAAAGTTAAATTAAACAAAAAGGGTTTGAAACTTAAATTAAACAAAGATGCAATCAAGAAGCACAAAAACCCAATCAACCAAATTGGGTTTAAAAGCGCCGATTGTAACCACAAGACAGCCAATCCAACCAAAGAACTCCCGAAATGAAACATGCATAAGAAACCTAAAAACACACCTGAATCGCAGCAGGAAAGTCACGTGAAAATCCGGATGTCAAGCGACGATGCCGGGTTGGATGCCGGGTTGGATGTCAAGCGACAATGCGACGACGCCGGGTTGTTTGGGGGTTGGATGTCAAGCGACGATGGCGGGTTGGGGGTTGTTTTGGGGCTTGGATGTCAAGCGACGATGGCGGGTTGGGGGTTGCGGCGACGATGGCGGGTTGGGGGTTGCGACGATGCCGGGTTGGGGGTTGGAGGCCGGGTTTGAGATAAGGGAGGGAGGAACTGTTTCCACCGACATAAGAGAATAATATGTATATATAATATCAAATTGTTCACTGAACGTTCAATTCGTTTACGGTCCTAATTTCACATATAGCATTGTACCGTTGCACAGTTTATAGTTTTCAATTTTAAAGTCAATAAATGAAAGATGCTTGTCATAGCAACATATAACTATTACCTTACAAGTGAGAGAATATATTAAAAAAGGAATATGTCAATATCATGATATAATTAATCGCAACATAATAATTAATCTACAAATGTCAATTTGATCTTCAGATTTTAATACTTTAAAAATGCAAATTAAGGTGATATTTATAGGTCGAACACCAAACACTAATAGTGCTATTTTAGTTAGGGTTTATTATTATTTTTAATGTCAAAAACCTACACTACCACTTAAACAACTCATTATCATATTTTAAGTTTACTTCAAAAAAGCTTTACCTCTGCCATTAAACTATAACTAAGGTGTTGTTTGTTTAATTCATTACTTAAGAACATATGATAAGATTTTTTTTGATATACTTCCTATTAATTAACTTTTTTTGATATACTTCCTATTAATTAATCTTTTTTAATATTAACTGTACCCTTGTTTCAATCATTACATTGCTTTCGAAAAAAAATCTTTCCTAATTAAACTAAGGAAATTTGGAAAAATAAAAAGCTTTTGGTTATTTCTATTACAAACAACTTTTAAATAAATAAATCATGCCCAATGGTTTTAGCTAACATCTCTTAAATAAAGAATACTTAATAAATGACTATTAAAATAAAAAATAAGAAATAGTTGAAGACTTAAAGTAAAATATCACGACACATCATTTCGGATAACATTTTAGCTCCAAGAATTATTATTAAATTTCTAATAGAAATATGAAAAGAGTTGTTTATTTGCTACAAGTGGTTGAAGACTTGGGTGGCAACCTTTCCATATTTGAAGGAACAAATAATATAGAGAATATTGTTTATTTTAAACAAGTGATATATTAGAGAGGTCTTTGTAGCGTGTAATTGTGTTTATATAATACTAGTTTTAGAAAACCCGTGTAATACACGAGTTGAATAAATAAAATATTAATATAATAAAATTTATAAAAAATAAAATGATATTCCAAGATATGATATGAATGAAATTACGTATGAGTAATTATTATAAGTAATAAAGCAGTGATATTAACATTTTTTAACTTTGTTTTTAACTTTTTTCAAAAAATAACATTTTGTTTTAAAACAACTTATAAAAATATCATTTTTTTAAAAATATTTCATTATCATAACTTCTAAATTAAATTATTTTTGGTTTTTAAATAATTTACTTTTTAAAAACACTAATTTTATAATATATCATATTTTTAAAAAAGTTTGATATTTTAGAAAAAATATTATTTATAAACATTTGTTTATTTAGAAATAGCATTAACAAAAAATCTTTTCTTAATTTATAATAAAGTATTTTAATCTAAAAATGTTAAATAATATTATTAGTAATTAATGTACTTATTTTATAGGAGAGAGAGGCGAGAAATTTTTGATGAGGAGAATTACGGTGGTGGCACGTGTTATACCAAGTTACTTTTTTATTATAACAGGTAAATAATACAATGAAACAAACAATCAAATGATATAGACAGATGCATAATACATCATACATACATGCATGTATATGCCCACATGCAGCATACATACTATTATGCGCTCCTATTTTACATATATGTGTAGACATGAGGGACTCCATATTTGAAAGTCTAAGGTAGACGTTCAAATTAAGGCATTTTTAAAGGAGATGCAAGAATAAACTAAAACTTTACATTTTTCAGGGTTAAACATTTTAACATGAATTAAAATATGTAGATTTTTGTAGTGTAGCTCTGTACTAGTTACTATCTTTAGGTGGAAGGGGCACAAAATTTTTTACATACAATTACCATCAACAACATTTAATTAAAATGTTATCTCATTTGTATCTAAAACTATCCTAAAAGGTTGTAATTTTATTTTTCTTTTACCATAAAGTACCCTAGCTCCATCAGTCAACAATGTTAACGCCTCTTGACTTGCTTTCTTCATCGGATTCACGAACCCGAAATGAAAGACGTTGCCCCAATCCACCCAAGGGACTTGCAGTGGTGTTCCTGCAATACCCTCTACTACCCGAAGCTTGAACTCGAAAATGCCCCAACCATGCTTATAAAATGCTATTTTGACCGTTATAGTCAAGCAAAGAGACACATTGGTTTTTGAGGTTAACCAAGTAATTTATGAAATTTAAGCTTGATGCAAAAACCTTATTATTTCTATAAAGATTTACATCCATATTAATGATTAAACTCGAAAGTAGACTGATATTGGAGTCAAATTACTTCTTTTGATTTTAGAAAGTGGTATATACGTTTGACCATGAAAGTAAAAGCAACAACGTGTATTCCAACAATATTGAACTTGATACTTTGAGATTTCAAGAATAACACAGTAGTGATTATTTCTCAATGTACCGATGGACCTTTTCTCTGATAATTTCTCATAATACCACTACATGATATTTTGGATAGCTAGTTAAACAAATTTGGGCCAAAATGAAGCCCCAAGTTTTTGAGGGCCTATATACAAAAGCCTTTTTCATTCCTAATGTTGGGCCACGATATATTTGCGGTGGCGACGACTAGGATTTATATATTTGCGGTGGCACGACGGAGGTGGTAGAGAGAGTAGGGTGACTCCGATACCATGTAAGATGTGTAAAAAACTTGATTGATTATTATTGATAGATTATATTACATTATATAGAGTTTACAATAAAACCCTAAAAATTTAAACGGACCCATAGAGTCTACCCAAATAACTAAACCTTAATAATAATATAGTATAATTAATATATCCATTGTAGTAATCTAACTTGACCCCTATAGTAATCAAGTTCATAATTCCTTAAAGGTATATAAAAATCAAAGCATTATTGTTAATGTATAAGTCTATATTCATACAATCTACTCCATAAACATTTAGCGACGAAAATTCTCTACCCTTATATTTACAAACTCCGTTGCTAAAAAAAGGTCATTTACAATCTTCTTTACACATCTTTCTCCCCTCCCCGTCCGCTTCTACCGATAGCGTTAGCGTTATTCGTATAAACACGATATCTCCTCTCTCTCCCGTAAATCACCCACAAAATGAGCGAAAACATCACCGCTAGCGACACCATCAACAGCCCGACATAGATCCAGTTGAGGTAGCGACAAAGCCCCGGGCAATGGTCACGAGAGATATCGGTAAAAGTCTGGCGGACAAACGTGCAATCTTGAAGGTCAACCAAAAACGGCCCGTACAAGCACAACGAGTAGCCTAACTCGATCCCAGCGGACATTTGGGTAAACGAGTCGGGCGTTAGACGGCCCGTAGTGGTGCACACCCCGTTTGATGAAACTTGACAAACGTATTTACTATAGACGTGTGAGGCGTTACTCAATGGCACTTCATCGGGTTCGCAGGCTCGGTTAGTGAAGTCGGGGTTGAACGGGTTGCATAGTGATGGCATCATCGGGCCCGATTGGTTAAAGTATAGCGGGGCGTTGGTCGGTGGGAAGTTACCATTTGTGACGTTTCTTATGACTTGGTTGATCACATTTACGAGCTGGACCGTGACTTCTTTGGACCGCATTGAGGTCTCGTGAGCCGTGGCGTTGTCTACACATGGGAGGATGTCGTCTAGAGTCGTGTGAGCCGTTGGGTTTTCGACCCACTGGTTCATCGCCTCGCAACTGTCTGCGGTCACACTATTGTAGAAGCGTTAATTTTAGACTATGGTGACAAGAAGTAACATTAGTGACAAATGAAAAAGAATTGAACTTACTTGTGGAGACAAAGGAACACGCTGCATAATATAAATGTTGTGGTCACAAAACCCATCCAAATAACACCAATCTGCAATAATTCAGTTTGTTTGTTGTAAGTAAAATTAAACATGTCATAATCATTTATAAGTAAAATTAAACATGACATAATCATTGCTTTCATAACAACAAAAATAATACTAGCTAATATATTTCACTCACGTGTAAACCATGCATTGCATGCCAAGAATGGAAAACACTGCAAAGTAGGAATTTTATAAACGTTACTCAAGGTTTAAAAACAGTTTAAATCTATCCATTTAGCTTTACAAATAATTACGTCCAATTATAATATGTCACGCGCAGTGAGATTATGAAAATGATGCAAATTATGACAAGTTTTACGTCAATGTTCAAGTACTCTAATCGATGAAAAAGTGGCTAATTTTTGTGTAAAAATGGTCCATGGTCTTTTTAAAAGATTTTGTACTGGTTACATTGACAAATAATAAAAACTATATGGTGACAATTTTGATGAAATATTTAGTGAAATGATTATTTAAATAACATATACATGTGGGTTGCTTATGATCAAAATTTTTGCAACTTTTATTGGTTTTTTAACCTGAAAAGGTAAGTTGCATTTAATAAAAACAAGGCAAATTGGAAATAAATAATCCAATCTTTATCAAATTGGTCATTAATAATTCCACCTCAAGTATTTACCAATATTGGTTCAACCTTTTTCATCTTTTTGGTTTTATGGTCCCCCGTTAAAAAAACCCTAACGGAGTTAACTCCGTTATTGGTAAATACTTGAGGTGAGATTATTAATGGCCAATTTGATAAAGATTGGATTATTTATTTCCAATTTGCCAAATAAAAAAACGCCAAGTCACCAAGCCACGTAGAAGAGAGTTCACTCCGTTAGGGTTTTTTTAACGGGGGACCATAAAACCAAAAAGATGAAAAAGGTTGAATCAATATTGGTAAATACTTGAGGTGAGATTATTAATGGCCAATTTGATAAAGATTAGATTATTTATTTCCAATTTCTCTAAAAACAAACTAAAACGATCTCATCCTTTACAGCTAGCAAATCAAAGGAACTTACTGAACCCAAGAAACGTCAAAAACAGCATCACAGCAGCTATAACAATCAACACTATTCTCCTACAAAAACACATATAAAACATTAAACAACAAAAGAAAATGGCGATCGCTATTAGAAAACTGAGTTATCAACAACAGCATTTTTGGTCCCAAATAGTATTTTGTGACCGATTTAAACAGTCGCAAATCACAATTGTCTCGGTCACTAAATTTGCGACCATTTATGAAAAACAGTTGTAAAATTTCCAACCATTTTCTTATTAATTTCAATGTCAAATACCCAGTTTTCTAACAGTCCGCTTTTAATCTTGGTAGGGATGTAAAAAACTTACACAGTTTGAAGAATTTTATGAATGTCTTGCTTATTCTCTTTGGTCCTCTGAGACAATTCAATAGCCGAAACATTAAGCTTGGTTTGTATCTCATCAATGTCAGCCTGCACATCAACCGGCAAAAACACTTGCGCAACGGCTATTTTCTTCGCCGCAGCAAGATCATCCGACACATTTCCAAGCGTTTTCGCAGTTTTCTCCGCTTGATTAACGATATACCTCAACGCTTTCGTTGTACTTATGTGAAATTTCCCCTGACCCGTGTACAAAACAATGCATCCAACACTGCAAAATGTATACATTATATAATTCGTTTAGTGATTTAAAAATTAGGGGATTTGAGATGGTGATCATGACATCACGTACACTGCGGTGATGGTGAAGAGAATCAGAAGAGCGAGAGATAGAGTGTAAGCGGTTTTCGAGTAGCCGTAAGGCTCATTTCGACGACAGCAACAGTAGCAGAAGCATGTTAGGGATAAGAATAGACCGAAGAACACGAACCAAGCTGCAGCCACCACGAAGAATGGTGCAGCCGTGAACGCCACAGACTGCAACCATGCAAACATTCGTTATACGTGCATGCACACAATATTAATAAAGGGTTATGATGAACATTTTCAAATGACAGAAATAATAATATACCATTTGAGTACATACATATCATATGATTTAAATTTATAGACAAATAATGAAGAATTAAAAAGCTTACAGCCCAATAATGACGCTCTTTAATGTTCCAACCTCCTCTGTATTTCTTGAATTTTTTAAGAGGATCTTTTCTTGTTGTTCTTTCTTGAGCCAAAATTAGTGATGCATTCCCATTCTTTTGTTCATCCCCAAGTAGCCTCTTGCTCCCCTGTATTTCCACAATATCATAATTCTCCCTTTCAATTTTCCCTAAAATATTAAGAAAAGAATTAATCTTTATCCCTAAAAAATATATTCTGCAACAAAATCACATTATCTTGATGAATGAAAGACAAAAAAAAAAAAAGTAACAATCTTACCATCCCATCCAAATACCCTAAATTTTCTGCAGCAAAAACACATTTTCTTGGTGAAATAAATCCAAAATGAAAAAGGAAACAAGCTTTTTTTAAAATTTCCACAACAGACACACATTTTCTTGATGAATCTAAGACAAGTTCAAGAAAAGAAACAACCTTCATCACCTTCTCCAAAAACCCAAAATATCTGATAAAGAAACACATTTTCTTGAAGGATTTAAACCATAATAAAGAAAAAGAAACAATTTTTATTAACTCCTCTAAAAACCCTTAAATTTTCTCCAACAAAAACACATTTTCTTGTGAACCCAAGCCAAAATCAAGAATATAATCAAGAAAACATGAAGAACCTGAAGAGGGACTTGATTGGGCGATGGTGAAATGGGATTCTGCATTTGGTAAAAAGAAACAAAATGCAAGAAAAAGAAGAAAAGAAACTGGGAATGGGAACGAAACCCTTTTAAGCATTATGATTTTAAAAGCTCTGTTTTTTTGGGTTTGAAGATGGTGTGATTTCAAGAACACACTTGAGCCATAGAAAATAATCTGGGGGCCGAAATATGCCGCGGGAGTCGGGTGATGATTTTTTGTAGGGATTTGACATGTAATGAAGGTGTTGATTCACATACACACGGTGTGTGTGAATGAGAGAGAAACAGAGGAAATGAAACAAACACTGTCACATTAAAACTGTTCAAATTCTACGAAAGGTGCGACAAAGTGTTTCTAACAAAACTAATCGAATCATGTATTGGTTAGTTTCATAAATAATACTCTTTGAACACGTATACATATCGGATATTTTTTTACATTTCTTTCAAATCTCTGTGTCGCTATTTGTTGCTACACGAAAATCAGTCAAGGGACTTACGTCCGGAAGCAGTGCGATTGAATCAGGGAAAATATCACCAAGACTCGGGCTGTGGGTTGGTTGGATTCGTCAAGGGTACCTAATCTGCAAAACGACAGCAGACACCGTGAGTCTCGCCACGGGCAGAAGGGATTTCTCCCCGTGACCAACCTCCGGCGTGAAAATAAGTATCTGGGAGAGTGTATGAGTATGTGTATAGTGAGTTAAGATGAGATGATCTGAGACATACCTGAGCCTTCCTATTTATAATTACTTGGGCATGGCAAATCTTCCCATGCAAATCTATTTCTAGTTGTCTGGAGTTAGACATCCAGGCTGGAGTTTTTGGGTCAATGGACTTGTTTCCCTCTTAGTGTAAAGGGTTTCTCACTTGACATTAATGTTGTTTGTCTCCTATAGTTGACCTGTGTTTCATTGGTTCTGCATGGCCACCCTGCTGTGCCTACTTTCCACAGGGTTTGTATTTTGTTCTTTGTTTTCTTCTTCTTCTGGTTATGTTCCTGAAGCAGCCAATAACCTTCTCTCTGCACTTATCAAATTCTTGATGTTTCTTGATGTTGATTTCTTGGACGATTTCTCAAGTATTGAATTACCCCGACTGGAAATCCTGAAACGTGTGAGGGTCGAGCCTTGCCCTTGCTGGGCCGCGGCTGGCAGCTCCGAAACATGCTGGGCCGCGGCTGGAAGGTTCCGAAACATGTTGGGCCGCGACTGGCAGCTCCGAAACATGCTAGGCCGCAGCTGGGCTTGCCCCGTTTTGCCCTGCTGGGCCTCCGTGTATTTGCAATGGATCCGCGGCCGATGCTTCTTGCTCCGAACCCCTTCCCCAGCCGCGGCTGGGCTTCGGGTTATGAGGGCTTGCGTTGCTTTTTTTGTGTATTGCAATGGATCCCGGGTGGTACCCCATCATGTCCCCTAGTCCAATGTTGTGGTTTATACCATGGCATTGGAATAACACCCATAGTTTTGTCAACTCCTAGCTTGTTACATCAAGCCACCCTACCCCTTGTTACATCAAGCCGCCCTATTCTCTTGTAGGTCGGTTACTAGGTTTAGCTTGTCATCATGGAAGACAACTTCATGTCTTCTTGTCTCCTCCTCTCTTCTCTATATAAACCACATCTTCTTCTTATTTTCTTTCATCTTTTGGAAGACATTGTTTTGGTCTCTCTCTCTAGGTAAGTTTCCTTTACTTCTTATTTTCATTTCTTGTGTAACATGGAGTGTAGAAACGATATGCATTTACAAACGTCGGTGGTCACGCAAGATTATCTAAACAATTTTGCGAACCGATATGGTGTTAGCCAAGATCTTGTGCTGATGGTCCCTCCGCCTGGCGCAACGGTGCGGGATGCACCTTCTGGCACCGTAGCTTTGTATACTACCTTCTTTACCTTTAGTAACTTTCGAGTACCGTTAGTCGCTTTTTATGCCTTATTTTGACGTATTATTCAGTACACTTGGCTCAGATCATTCGCTTAGGTTTGATAAAGGTTTATCATTTTGAGATATCATGTTGCGCCCTTAGGTTAGATCCTAGCGTTAACTTGTTTAGGGCCTTTTATAAGCTGACCAGAGTGGGTGACTGGGTTACGTTTGAGAAAAGGAAATCTCTGCGGCCAACTATCGCGCTGCGCACGTTTACTAGTCTGAAACACTGGAAAGACTATTTCTTTTTTGTTTCTGATCGGATTGTGCCTTTTGGGATGCACTGGCTTGGTATGGATGAGGACGTTAGGGATCCTCTTCCAAAAAGAGGTGAATATGATATGGCAGCGTTTAACGCTTTGAAGGCTGAGCCGACCATGCTTCGTTCTTATTCTGAGCACTTTCTCGTGATGGCTGGGATCAGCCGCATTTGGCCGGACACGAGCCTTTATCCATATATGACTTGTCAAGGGGAGCGTAAGTTCTCGCTTTATTTTTCTTACGTTTCCACATTTTTAGCTAATCATTGATGTATTGTTATTTTTTCCAGGTATGGGTTTATTCGAACGTATGAAGCTGTTTGCCATGATTGACGTTACGGAAGAAATCGAGCCTCTCCCTCAAGGAACCTGTCCCATCCTTGAGATAACTGCTGGTTTCGTGGTTAAGCCGGGGAGTCTCTACCTGCTTCTTCCTCCGGTCGTCGGAGCGTGAATAACCGTAGTCTGCCGGCGAAACGACATAATGTGGGTCGCATGAAGGGGTTGGGAGGCTCGGGACTGAAACCGTGGGATTCCGCTTCCTTTGTGGGGACCTCGGCCGCGACTCGCGGTGCGAAGGTCGTGATGGGACTCTCGGCCGCGGCTGGAGGTGCGGCGACATCGCGGCCGCGGTTGGCGCCGCGATGGTCGCTTCGGCCGCGGCTGGAGGTGGGGGGTCCGCTGGCGATTCCTTTTCTAGTTCGGTCGGGAAATCTCAGGGTACCCATGGCGCTGCTATTTCTGCGTGTACTTCTTCGGGAGATACTGATATGGACCCTAACGAAAAATTCGTTCCAAATTAGGATCTCATGAATGGGTCCTTGTTTGACGACCCTGAGTTATGCAAAGACTTCATGTTTGCTGCTCGTACTCCGGTTGAGTTTTACCGTAGTGAGGGTTTGAAGAATAGGGATTTGTCTAACGCTGGTTGTTCGTCCATGGCGAGCAGTTTTTTTCTCTTTTATCGAGATTCATAATTGCTGGGCCGATGTTTTTAAGGAAAACCGCGAATTCAAGAGAAAAATGCTGCGGCTTGGAGATGATCGTGCTTCCTTGAAGCTTTGATGTGATTCTCTTGAAAAGGAAAAAGAGAAGGCCACCCTCAGTCTCAGTGAAGTTCAAGAAGAACTTTGCGTCCAGTCTGCTACCGTGAAGCGTCTTTCATCTGAGCTGAAGAGCTCAAAAATACTTCAGACGCTCGGATTTCTCAGCTTGAGGGGGTTGTTGCGAGACTTCAAGCTGAGAGAAAATGGCTTATTTCGGACGGGATTGGCTTGGCCTTCAACAAAATTCGTGACAGTGACGAATTTCTTAACATGTTGGCCAAGATTAACGGCCTTGCTGATAAGGTTGGGTATAACGCAGGTGAGGTTTTTACCTGATGCTTTAAGGGTGAATTTTGTAGCTTTTGTGAATATGATTAGTAAACTAATCTTGAGCTTGGTTTTATTGCAGGTCTTTACGATGGTGCCCGACTTGCTGCTGCTGGGAAAAGGCTGGAAGATGCTCAGAACTTCAACAGGGATGCTTTGTTTGATCTTCAGGAGCAGTCGACCCTGTTTGATGAAAGCACCTTTCCGATGACTGACACCATTGCCGCGATATGCGACTCGGATTTATCCGATATCAAGGCGTTTCTTGCTCCGGTGGTTCCCGATCAGCCCAGGGGTTAACCAGTGTGCTTTTAGCTGTGGCACGTATTGTACCTTTTATGTTTGCTGTTGTATGAATCTTCGTAGAGCGTTAGCTCAAGACTGTTCTTTTGGTTGTAATGGCTTTGTGCTTTCTTGTTATGTTTAGACTCCCTTTTGATTACTGAGAGTTTGCTTACTTTTGGCTGTAATTTGCGATGTTCCAACTTGGCTTTGTTTTATCGCACCAGATTTCATTTCCTTTTTGTAAAGGAGTCGTGATACGTGTGAAACGCTATTTGGCTATGGTTGTTCGCCTTTGGTTGCTTATGTTTGTTTGGTGACGACTTATCGTGCCAACTTTTGGTTTCCCATATTCGCGCTTGCTTGTTTGGCGTTTTGGTTACTTCTATTTATGCCGGATACTCTATATGGTTATTAGTGTGTCATATGGTTACTCTACATCCTTTCCTCTACATGTTACTGGTTATTATATTTACCACAAAACGATAGGTTAAGCCGTGGTTTTGACTTTATTTTTATCGCACGTCAGCTCAAGTATACTTGCAATGGTTATAAAATTTAGGGGTTTTGTGAGTGCTAACTCTGGTGCTCGCGTGCACCTTCATTCATTGAAAATTGAATTACACTCATGATTACACCTCAAAATACATGGTTACATATAACACCTACGGAGTTGTGCCCCATTCCATGTTTGTGGAATGCTTGTTCCATCTATGCGAGCGAGTTTGTACGCGCCATTGCGTCCTGCTTCGATGACCTGATATGGACCCTCCCATCATGGCCCTAGCTTTCCTTGGCTCTCCGCACGGCTTGCTTCATTGCTACGAAGCACATAATCTCCTTCCCTGAAAGTCTGTTTATTGACTCGTGAGTTGTAATATCGTTCAACCTCCTTTTTGTGTTTTGCTTCTCTTATTGCTGCTATCATTCTCCTTTCTTCTAACAGGTTTAGGTTGAGCCGCAGCTCCGCTTCGTTGTTTGTCTCTTCAGCCTGTGATACTCGTGCTGTTGGCATTCCAATTTCAGCTGGAATCATTGCTTTCGAGCCATACGTTAGGCTGAAGGGTGTTTCTCCATGGCTGGTTTTTAGCATGGTGTGATGGGCCCATAATACGTTGGGTAGTTCCTCCAACCAGTTCCTTCCTTCCAGGCCCAGTCGCGTCTTAATTCCCTCTACAATACTTTTATTTGCTCGTTCCACCAATCCGTTGGCTTATGGGTGGCCGACTGAAGTAAAAATTTGTTTGATCATCAGCTCCTTGCATAGGATTTGAATGGGTCGTCCGCAAACTGCTTCCCATTGTCTGTGACTATGTAAAGTGGCAACCTAAAACGACATACTATGTTCTCGCATACGAATTTCTTTACCTGTTGTCCTGTTATGGTCCTCAAAGCTTTCGCCTCCACCCATTTAGTGAAATAGTCTATTGCCACCAAAAGAAACTTGACTTTAGCCGTCGTGATCGGGAATGGACCTACGATGTCCATGGCCCATTGTTGGAATGGCCACGCAGATGTGACCAGGATCATGTCATTTTTGGCCTGTAGCATATAGGGGCGTGCCTTTGACAACTTTCACATCTTTAGATTTCTTCAACCGTGCTTCTGTGCATTCCTGGCCAATAATATCTTGCTCCCATCGCCTTGGCGACGACCATTCGAGGACTGGCATGGATTCCACATATGCCTTCGTGTATTTCTATGACGACATAATTGGCTTCTTCCGGCGTCAAACACCTCAAAAGCGGACCCATGTATGATCGTTGGTACAAAACTCCTCGTTGCATTTTATAATGCAGTGCATTGGCTTGCAATGCCCTTGCCTCCATCCTCCCCTCGGGCAAGGTTCCGTTTGTCAAGAATTCCACGATTGGCTTCATCCAGTTTTCCTTCTCCACCTCGGCGGTTGCTGCTACTTCCCCTATTTTTATGGAAGGGGATTGCAACACCTCCACCCTCACCTCTCGTGCCAGGTGGCTGAATGTCGCGGATGCTAGTTTGCTTAGTGCATCCGCCTTTTTACTTTTGCTTCGTGGGATATGTGACACGTAACACCTATCAAATCCCCTGATTGCTTCTTTTGCTTTACTCAGATATTGCTTCATCGTCTCCTCCTTCGCATCATACAAACCGTTGATTTGATTTGCTACCAACAATGAGTCTACATGTGCGTGTAGTTTTTTAATAATCATCTGTTTTGCTAGCCTGAGACCAGCCAGAAATGCTTCGTACTCAGCCTCGTTGTTGGAGCTCTTAAAATCCAACCGCAGGGCGTAGGTGAGTTCTTCTCCCTCCGGTCCTACGAGTATCAGACCCGCCCCTGATCCTTCGTCATTTGATGCTCCGTCGGTATGTAAACACCATTCGTCTACTTCTTTTGGATTGGTCTCTATTGGATCCGGGATGGACTCTTCCTCCTACGGGATTTCTGCTAAAAAGTCTGCAACTACTGACCTTTCATGGCTATCCGGGGTTTGTATTCGATCCCAAAAACTCCCAACTCGATTGCCCACTTCGCTAGTCTTCCTGAAATCTCCAGCTTTCTCAAGATCTGCTGTATTGGGTGACTTGTTCTTACTTCAATAACATGGGCTTGGAAATATCGGCATAGTCTTCTGGACGCGTGAACCAGGGATAGCACGAGTTTCTCCATAAGAGAGTACCGGGTTTCTGGATCTTTCAGCGCCCTGCTAATGAAATAGATCGGAGTCTGTTCTCCCCCTCGGTCTGTCATGAGCACAGCGCTGATTGCTTCTTTCCCTGTGGAAAGATGCATGATGAGCTTTTCTCCTTGGAAAGGTGCCACCAATGTCGGTAGGTTGCTCAGGTAGACCTTCATTTGTTGGAAAGCTTTTTCTGCTTCTTGCATCCATGAAAAGTTTTTCTTCCCAAGATAGTTCTTCAACGTTGACATGAAGGGCAGGGTTCGTTCGGCGTGCTTGGATAGGAATCTGTTAAGTGCCACGAGGCGCCCATTAAGTGTCTGAACGTCCTTGATGGACTTCGGAGAGGGCATTTTCAGGACTGCCATTACTTTCTCCGGGTTGGCCTCGAACCCATCTTTCATCACAACATGCCCAGGAATCGTCCTTCTTCGACCCCGAAGGAACACTTCTTAGGATTTAGTTTCATATTCATCTCCCGCAACCTTCCGAAGGTCTCAGCTATATCTTGTAATAAAGCATCTTCATCGCGACTATTGATGACTATATCGTCAACATATACTTCGATGTTTCTTCCGATTTGGGATTCGAAGGTCCTGTCCATCAAGCGTTGATAGGTTGCCCCTGCATTTTTTAATCCAAAAGGCATTTTTGTGAAACAAAAGATACCTACGTTGGTGTAGAATGCCGTTTTATCTTCATCCTCTGGAGACATCTGAACCTGGTGATAGCCCTTGTAGGCGTCCAAAAAGCACTTTAACGGAAAACAGGCTAGCGAGTCTACCTTTATGTCGATCTGTGGGAGCGGATAGCAATCCTTAGGACACGCATTGTTGAGGTCCTTGAAATCAATGCACATCCTCCACGTCCCGTCTCCTTTCCTCACCATCACCGGATTGGCGATCCAAGTTTGATAACGAACTTCCCTAACGATGCCTGCTTGTAACAGCTTCCTCACTTCTTCCACTACCGCTCGGATCCTTTCTTCACCCATGTGCCTTCGCTTTTGAACGACTGACTCCTTAGATTTGTATGTATTCAATTTGTGTTCAGCGGTACTACGGGGCACTCTCGTCATGTCAGAAGGTTCCCATGAAAAAACGTCCAAGTTACTTTGAAGTAGGCACTTGAGTCTGTCTTTCGTGGCATCTCCGAGTTGCCCCCCAATTGTGAGCTTCTGCTCTGGAAATCGCGTATTGACTACCCATTTTTCATGTGTCGGGCTCACGAGATCTTCCGTCGGGCTTGCCTCCTCCATCTTCAACGGCTTCACCTCCTTACATTCTCTGCTGGAGTATATGGTGACTACTCTTGTCAGAGTTAGGAACTTTATTGCTGCATGTACGGTGGATATTACTGCTCCTAGTGGGCACAACCCAGGTCATCCTAAAATCACGTTGTGGCATGACTCTGACCGTACCACCAGGAACGTCATTGCTACTTCCCAATATTGTCACGACCGGATCGGACCGGCCGGTCCGACCGGTTCAACCGGGGATCGGTCCGGTGACCGGTCCGGTGACCGGTCCGGTCAGGGGTGAATCGTTTTTGGGAGGTTGAACCGGCCGGTCGTACCCGAACCGGTGGTTGGACTGGTGAACCGGGCAGGTTCGGACCGGTTTTCAATTTTTTTTAAAAAAAACGGAGTGCTGAACTATAAATTAGTGTGTTAGATGAAAAAGTAAAATCGAGTTCAAAAACTGGCTCGCACGGGCCCGGGTTTTTAAAACTGCATTCGTGTTCGCGACACGTGCGAGTACGCACTAGTTCACTGGAAATCCAACCGTTTTCCCCGTTTTTGCACCCCCCTTGCGCGCGGGTAGTACTTGTGGCAAAATATGTTATAAAGATACACTAGAGTGATAAGACAATTACTTATAAACCAAACTTCACTTTGGTGGTGTTTGTTTTTTAAGAAAACCTCTTCCCCACCTCTTCATCTGCGCGCATGCAGACGCGGGAAGAGGTTTTGAGTGCGCAGACTGTTTGTTTTTTGGAAGACGTTTCATTAAAAAACGTCTGCGCGAGGTCTTCTTGGTACAGACATGGACTAGTGTCTTCAGGCGGGAAGACATTTCATCAAACCTATTCTCCCTAATCACAAAACACAAAACACAACCAGCCACCCATCTGCTCCTCCAGGCCGGCCCCCTCCTGCCCCAACTGCTCGACCGACCCATCTGCTCGACCGACTGCCATCCATCGCCGGCCACCTAAGCGGCGGCCACCTCTTCCCTGGGCACCTCACGGCCGACCCCCTCCTTGATCTTCTTCCGTGCCATTAGCGCTCCTTGAAAACACTGTTCTTCCCCGAAACAAAACAACAAAATCACTACACTCCACAGATCTCGATTTATATTTACACAACAAGCACCAGATCAGATCAATCGATAACTTTGCTCACATTTCAAATCAAATTTACAAACAATCGATGAATCAAATGATGTGTTCTTATGGAATCACATGAGTTTGTGAGAATTAGGGAACTTACAGGTATGTGTGAGTTTGGTTGAAGGCTGTTGGAGATTGGATGCAGAGCAGGTATACAGAGTGAATAGCTGCAGATTTATAGTTGAATATTATTATTTTTTATTTCGATTTTGTTTTTATGCGGCGGGAAGAAGGATACCAATTGCCAATGGTGCATCTTGCTGAGTTTATGGTGATCTATTATATTTTCTTAACCCAATGGTGCAACTTGGTTACTAATGTTTCAAATTTTTTATTTTGATTTTGTTTTTATGAGTTAGTTCGTTTCTCTTTAATATTGTTTGATGATTTTGTTTATACAAACAAGTAAACAATATCAAATGTATAAAACTTAAGTTAGCTCGTTTTTCTTAAATACAATGATCTTTTTTATGCGATTGTGATATGAATCTGATGAATAATAATGGGTTTGGTTTTGATTGATGAATCTTTTGGTGAAATTAAAGATGAAATTTGGGGATTTGGGTTTTTGAGGGTCGGCAAATGTGCCATGAAGGGGAGGGAGAAAGATATTTGATTTTCAAAGGTGTATATTTTTCACAAACTTATAAAATTAAACTTTGTATTTAAGTTTGACATTATTCAGTAATCCAACTTATTTTTTAAGTACTCTTTAAAGTTTAAAAAATAAATTTACTTTAGTTACATAATATTTTAGCAGTCCGCAGACGTTAAAAAACAAACAGTTTTTTTCTTGCAGACTGCAGACGTTTGGTCCACCTCTTGTGCTGCAGATATCTGCAGATGTGGTCCGCAGACTGCAGACGTTTTCCAGCAGAAAAAACAAAATCACCTTTGTCCCCACACCAATGTGGGACAAAATGTTCACCATAATCTTAAACATGCATTCACACACACCCAAATATACTTAAGTTTTATATATAACTATAAAATACATATATAAACCATATATAAATTACTTATATTCAATTACATATATAAATATAATTAAAAATATAGTTAAATCCAGTCCAACCGGTCCGACCGGTCCGACCACCAAACCAGTAAGGTGTCCGGTTCGACGTCCGATCTGGTTCTGAAAACATTGCTACTTCCCGCCAACCTGAGTGGTTTCCAATGACAACCGGGAGCTGGATCTGTCCCAGCGGCTGGACTACCTCCCCGGTGAAACCTGTGAGCATGTGGGTTTTTGTATCGAGGCCTCTTCTTACTTCTTCGTCTAGTTGTAAAAAGCAATGCTCATACATAATCTCCGAGCTACTTCCGCTATCGACGTACACACGATGTACTTGATGTCCTGCTATTATGGCCGACACCGTGACAGGCCCGCTAGCGAAACTTCCTCCATGTATCGGAGGGAAAGAGATTTCTTGTGCCATCCAGGCTTCCATGTGATCGGACTGCCTCTTTCCTTTGTTGCTGACGAGCTGGACCATGAATATCTCTTTCCTTTTTTCTCCGGTTGTAGCGTCTTCTTCAACTCCCTCAGTAGGTGGGCTAGCTTTCCGGTCATGATCGCAAGTTCTATCTGTCTTTTTAACGAGAAGCAGTCGTCAGTTGCGTGACCATTTTCCTTGTGAAATTCACAATATTTGGTTGTGTCTCGTCTTCCGCCGGGCTTCAAGGGTGCGGGTTTTGCAAAATTTTACATTTTCTGTGGCCAAAATTTCACTTGGAGTTTTTGTTAGGGGTAGGAGGGTGACATTAGGCCCGAGTGGGTTTCTGGGGGGTCGTGTGTGTCGTGACTGGAAAAATGAATGTTGTTGTGGATGGCGCGCCTGGAATCGCGGCTTTCCTAGGGTCTTGGTCCTCCGAGTCTCTTTGGCGATTCCCACGTAGATACCGTTGGTTTCTTTAGAGCTTTCTCCTTCAACTGTTCCCACGCCTTCTTTCCTCGGACAAACGCCTTGGCGCGCTCTAGCATTTCCTCTACTGACTGCGGTAAGTTCTCGTGGAACCGCTCCACCAGCTGGTCGTTCCTTACGCCATGAATGAAAGCTGAGATTCGTATCGTCTCCCCGGCCCCTCGGACCTGCATACCATCCTTGGAATATCTAGTGATGAAGTTTTCGATTGATTCGCCATCTCCTCGCTTGATATTATGTAATTCTGTCGGGTCTTTGGCAGACATTTTTGCTGACTAAAGTTTTTCAGAAAGCTATCCTCCAGTTCCTCAAAACTGCTGATTTCCCCTGCCAGAAGACTATCAAACCATACCCTTGCTGCCCCCGTTAACGTCTGGGTGAACATGTGACACCATACCGGCACGGACCATTGCTCCACTTCGGCTGGTCCAACAAAGACAACCAGATGATCGTCCGGATCTCCTAAGCCATTGTATCTTCCCACGTTTGAAGGCATTTTCAGCTTTAGGGGAAAAGTGAACTCCGCTATCCTTGGGATGAACTTGGACCTGACACGTGCGGAAGAGGGCCGGTATGGTTTGCTATAATCGTCGTCCCCGTCCGCCCCTGCACCATTATCCACTAGAGTGTGGTTCATCCTTTTCTCCCCCGTCGATAGGTTTGTCTTGCTGCCAGGATGACTTCTCCCTTTCTCATGCTCTGCTCCCTCCGGCGTCTCTTCGTACTCCAGACGGGTCCGTACTTCTTCAATGCGATGAGTTCGCTCTTCTTGCTGCAGGAGGGATAATATCCGCTCCCGGTTTTGGCCGATAAACTCTGGAGTAATTACCACCCCGTCGCCGGTTGGCTCTCCTGCAGCAGCGTTTGTACGATTAAAGAGCGTCGTGCTTTCACCTCCCATATGACTTACGTCGGGGTTCTCGTTAGTTGGTGTTTTCTCGCCCAAGTCCATGAACAATAAGTGGATAGGTTTCGAGGCTTTACAGTCGGGTCCCACGGATGGCGCCAAATGTTGCTACACGGAAATCAGTCGAGGGACTTACGTCCAGAAGCAGTGCGATTGGATCAGGGAAAATATCACAAAGACTCGGGCTGTGGGTTGGTTGGATTCATCAAGGGTACCTAATCTGCAAAACGACAGCAGACACCGTGAGTCTCGCCACGGGCAGAAGGGATTTCTCCCCGTGACCAACCTCCGGCGTGAGAATAAGTATCTGGGAGAGTGCATGAGTATGTGTATAGTGAGTTAGGATGAGATGATCTGAGACATACCTGAGCCTTCCTATTTATAATTACTTGGGCATGGCAAATCTTCCCATGCAAATCTATTTCTAGTTGTCTGGAGTTAGACATCCGGGCTAGAGTTTTTGGGTCAAGGGACTTGTTTCACTCTTAGTGTAAAGGGTTTCTCACTTGACATTAATGTTGTTTGTCTACTATAGTTGACCTGTGTTTCATTGGTTCTGCATGGCCACCATGCTGTGCCTACTTTTCACAGGGTTTGTATTTTGTTCTTTGTTTTCTTCTGCTTCTGGTTATGTTCCTGAAGCAGCCAATAACCTTCTCTCTGCACTTATCAAATTCTTGATGTTTCTTGATGTTGGTTTCTTGGACGATTTCTCAAGTATTGAATTACCCCGACTGGAAATCCTGAAACGTGCGAGGGTCGGGCCTTGCCCTTGGCCACGGCTGGCAGCTCCGAAACATGCTGGGCCGCGGCTGGAAGGTTCCGAAACATGTTGGGCCGTGGCTGGCAGCTCCGAAACATGCTAGGCCGCGGCTGGGCTTGCCCCGTTTTGCCCCTGCTGGGCCTCCGTGTATTTGCGATGGATCCGCGGCCGATGCTTCTTGCTCCGAACCCCTTCCCCAGCCGCGGCTGGGCTTCGGGTTGTGAGGGCTTGCGCGTTGCTTTTTTCGTGTATTGCAATGGATCCCGGGTGGTACCCCATCAGTCACTGTTTCGCTGACTCTCTTCCACTATGACTCTCTTCCACAAAAAATTGATTGTAAAATTACTCGAGTAGAATATTATAATAATGGTTAAGAGAATGGAAATTAAAATTAAGGAATTTGGGGTTAATATATTAAATTTAAATAACTAAATTTATAATATAACCATTTAACAAAATAAATAAAAAAAATTTCGGGCATCTAATCGGGTGAACAGGTATGCTTAAGCAGGTAATCGGGTCAGGTAAACGTATATATTATGTTATCTCATATATATCGTATACCCAGAAAATATTAAAAAGTAATCTCATACCCACTTACCCGACCTCGTACTCGTCCCAGATTTCTTGGGTCTAAGGTATTTGATCGATGTCGTATGGTTGGTCAAAACTATACTTAAAAGGGTGCCTAATCACCATTAATAATAAGAAGAATGATGTCGAATTTACAGGGAATCACATGAAAATGCTGGTAACAACTAAACTAGAAACATTAACATTAAAAACGAACTTACGTTATTAATTGATTAAGAAATTACGAAATTAAGTAAAGTTTGGTTTTTTTAACAATCTAGGAGAAAAAGCAACCCACTTTGGGATTCCGGTTCGGCAAACTATGTTATATTAGTTAAACCTAGTGAGAAGTCATTAATGATAATTCTATACGTGACACCATCCAGTTGATGACTATAGGTTAAAGTTTAATTGACTTCATTCATATAGTCATCAATTCAAGAATAAATACCTAACTTCAAAACCGATTACACAATGATTAAAATTGTGTTTGTTAAGCTAAACGAACAAACATGAATAGAAGCTGCGTTTGTCCATTTATGTTCGTGAACTTTTGATAACATGTTCGTTTATGTTTGTTAATTTAAATATGTTATATTCTATTTTTTACGAACATCTGAGTTATAACTGGACAAACTTCTAAACTTTTGTGTTAAATATATTTATGTTATAACGATACTTATATCAAGTATGTTCGGATAATTATGTTAAGTTTATGTTAAAGCTTGACAAACTTTCATTTGTGTTTCTTTAAGTTTATGACTATTTATTTGTGTTTGTTTGTCTTTGTTTGTGTTTATTAATGTTTGGTAAGTATTTTTGAAGAGTTCATTTCCTTAATGAACGAACACGAACAAGAAATTAAAATTTCATTTGGTAAGCATACGTGAATTGTTCATGAACAACTTCATTTTTCAATTAACAAACACGAACACGAACACGAACAAAGCTTTGTTTGTGTTCGTTTGATTCGTTTACAGTCCTATCCCTAGCTCCCTAAACTATAGCAATACCCCTTGTTTCCTAGATCCCCTTCCTAGCAAAATATACAAACTTTTAAGCATAGTGTAGAATGTGTATAGTTATGTTTGAGTACCATAAGCGGCACCACACTCATTCATCTTGCTCTACTGTACGCACTCTAATGAGGAGGGGCGGTGTTCCCGTCGGTACCGTACACTACAATCACTTATTCACTTGCTCCTTCCACTCCTTCCCCCTTTAGGTACTAAATGTTAGGTTAGGAATCCAAATTTTTTTGAATCTTTGGGATATTTCTAACATGTCTGAAAAAATTTCTTTATTTCAGTTCATAATAATTTAGTAAGCAATACAAATATTACTTTTGGTAGAAATAAGTAAATAAATGAGCATCCGGGAGAAGCACACATTACATATTTACATGTGTCTACACATACAAAAAGCATGGTTAAAACCGTAAAATAGTTGAAGAATTGTTAACTTCCTGATAATATTAAAAAATAATAAATAATAAATAAATAAATAATCTCTGTTGTCATGGCCCAAACTTAGTAGCCCAATTCATTATGACTAGAAATGAAAGAAGCCCAAGACTAATGACGGTCAACATGGAAAGTATGCAGCCCAAAACCCTTCATTTATCCCACTATAATTTCAGACGCTAGTCTTTGACCAGATTTGTTTCATAAAGGCCGATTAGATCCAATTCAACGATACACGGGTCCGAACCGGTTAACGGGAACTAACCGGTCAAAACCAGGCAAAATCATGAACTGAACCGGTTTTAACTCAAACTAGTTTTGAATTGAAAACGGGTACTTACATGAACCGGTTCTAGAAAAGTGGTTTGTTGCATCTCTAGTCCTCAGGATATACGCTTGGTACTGCTTGTGGTAAAAAAGTATGTATATATTTGCATCCTACTTGAGAATAACAACATAAAAAGAATTTTGTACTTTGTAATTTTATTTATAAGATTAGCATCGAATGTACTTGATTCATGATGTTGATCACCTGGCAATTATTTTCCTCAGGTTGTGTTCGAAATATAATTTCTTAATTTGTTAATAATATTTTAAACTTTTGTTATTAGTTGCTTAATTTAACTGATCTTGAATTTTTGTTTGTGTTGACACATGCGGTTCAATAACATTGGTTTAGCCGTCAAGAAGATGCCATCATCATGCTTTATACACCATGCATAAGGAAAAAGTCTAAATAATATTCTTAAGTTGACTTTTTTTATTTTTTTGATGATTGACTTGGTCAAAGCTATTTTTAAATAGATTCAAGAGTTAATTACACAAATGCTTTGGCAAGTTAACAATTTTTTGAGTGGAAAAATAACACGTTTGAATATTAACTTTTAATTTCGTAATGAGTTTGTGTATTAAAGTTAACTTTGTACTCTAATTTTGCTTAAAAATTAAAGAAAGTAACAGATTTGAGCATTAAAATTTCATTCCAATGTGGCAGAAAATTAATTGAAATTAGTATCAATACAAAACTCATTGCAAAATTAAACGTTAGTATCTAAACCTGTTACTTTTTTTACTTAATACTCAAATTTGTTATTTCATGCGAACCACAGGGGCTATATGTGTAATAAACCCTATATTTAATGATATAAGCATAGGTTTTCAAGTACTCCATTATATTTTCAAACACTACTCACTATAATTCAAGGTGAATTGCTTTCATGTTTGTAATGGAGTCATTCTCGATAAAATATGGCATGAAGATACTCAAAATGTAGACAACTTTTAGAGTGATTAATCAAAAGTGCATATTCTTCTGCCATCTTAAGAAAATATGTCTTTTAAACTTTTCCAATTTTACAAACTCACACGTCATATCCTTTGCAGATTCTTCGTTCGTCATCTTCAATAGGAGATCATTTCAATCTTTACAGGGGCTTCAAATTCAATAACATTGATAATTTGAAATTCCTGTGAGACACTTTCTAAAAATTATTCGATGATTCACGCAAATAAATCAGTCGGATTAAACTTAAACGAAATAAAAAACAAGTATGATTTTGCATGTGATCTTCGAACCAGAAGAACAAGAGAGGATCAAATATGATGAAAAAGTAATTTTGCAGGAAAGGGTCTAGAAGTTGCTTATATATAGTTACCCTTTTGAATTCAAATTTGCTTTAATTTTTGTTTCAATTTTAATTTCAGATTACTCATGTGAAACTCCATAAAAATTAAAATCTAAAAAACTATTAGTAAAACTGACTCCAGCCAGGACACCGACTCCAAACCCCTGCCAAGAGAGTGTTGTCCTCATAGAACCCCCATTATACACGGGTGAGGTTTTTAATACCGAAAATCATAGTAAACTACAAGAAATGTGCGTAACGCATCTCTTGTCTTGTTTTATGCATATATTGGTAAACTATTCAATATAATTATATTAAAATATCTAACAATACCATATAATATGTAGTTGTTTTTTTCCTACCATTGTTGCGTGACTTGGAACACCCAAAATGTTCGAATGTAATAATGGCGATACATGAGCCCCTGAACCGAATTACACATGAATCAAAATTAATCAAAATTACACGATTGGTCCTTGTGGTATGCTCATGTTGCAATATTGATCCCAACATTTAAGAAATTACATCATTAGTCTTTACGATTTATCAAACTATAACACGATTGATGTTTGATACTAATTTTTGTTAAATTTCTCTGTTAAATAAAAATGGAAAAAACCAAATCACCCCTGAACTATAAAACAAAACCTAAAGTACATATGATATGGCTGGGATCCACTTTCTTCTTAACTAAACAAATATTTATATTAATATTTATATAATACTAGTTTAGTATACTGTGTATTACACGAGTTAAATAAATAAAATATTAAATAGTTATTAACAAAAATTAATAAATTATAAAATGATATTTTGATAAAATATATGATTGACATTACGTACAAGTGATAAAATGACGGTATCAGTTTTAAACTTTTGTTTATTTTTTTTTGTTTTTCTCAAAAAAAGTTGGTTTTTAAACAAATTGTTTCAAAACAAACCATTTATAAAAAGTGTCATTTTTAATAATTTTTTATTATAACTTTGAAATTTAATTAATTTTGTTTCATAAGAATTTTATTTCTTAAAAGCCACGGTTTTTAAAATTATATTATGTTTTTTAGAAGTTTGGTATTTTTTTTAAAATTCTTATTTATAAAAAATTATTTCTTTATAAATTGCCTTTGTAGAAAGATCTTTTTTTTTAATTTGATAAAAAATATTTTAAATATGAGAAGAATTAAATAATATTATTCGTAGTTAATATGATATTTATTAAGAGACAAAAACGAAAAAATAAAATTTAAAAGCTTCAGAATTATAACAAGTGAAATATAATTTTTTTTATTATATAGATTGATTATACACACATAACATCATAATCAATATTCATCAATACCATCATGATCATCCATCTTCCCTAGGAAGTCCAATGTTCTCAGAACCGGATCGGACGTCGAACCGGACGGCTTACTGGTTTGGTGGTCGGACCGGTCGGACCGGATGGACCGGATTTAACTATATTTTAATTATATTTATATATGTAATTAAATATAAGTAATTTATATATGATTTATACATATATTTTATAGTTATATATAAAACTTAACTATATTTGTATATACAAAGTACTAATCTATGGTTTAACACCCCGTTTTTACCCACTAAAATCAAAAAAAAAAAAAATTCAAAATCCGGTCGGAACCGGCCCGGTTCGCCGGTCCAACCGGCGACTCGGTTCGAACCGGCCGGTTCAACTGCACAAAAACGATCCACTATGGACCGGACCGGACAGGGGGCCGAATCGCGGTCCGACCGGCCGGACCGGCCGGTCCGATCCGGTCCTAACAACATTGCTAGGAACACCGTCGCCGCCTTCCAACAACCCTAAGCGACCCCTTTCCCCGCCGCCTCTCTCCTTCGTTTGCAGTCCTCCTCCACCGCAACCCTCCGCCGCCTGCATCCCATCATCACCGGTTGCCGCCTCCGCCAGCGACAACGGCTCTGCAGATCTAAATCGCCACAATCGCAACCCCCCACCACCACCTTCGAAGCTTGCACCCAACCCATGGTGTAGTGTGTTGAATATTTTCACATTTTTAGTAGATTTTGAAACAATTGATTTAGTGGGTTTTGAAAATCAAGATCGTCTTCACATTGTTTTTCACGGTTTACTTTCGACTTTGGTCATAATTATGGTGTTAGTGGTAGTGTTTAAATGATGGTGATGGTGGTGGTTATGTGATGGTGATGGTGGTGGTTATGTGATGGTGACGGTGGTGGTGTGGGTTATGTGATGGTGATGGTGGTGGTATGATGGTGACGGTTAGTGGCAGAACTTGAATATTATCATTATCTTAGGGGCGTGGGTGAAATTAATATTTTTACGAGGAGCGAAATTAATACTTTTTAAAAGGGCGAACTCAATATTTATATAAAAATTTACATTACCGGAACAAAATTTAACACTACCGGAACAAAATTTAACACTACCAGAACAAAATTTAACACTACCGGCAAAAAAAGAGAGGGTCGGCCCCTCTCCCCCCCCCCCCCCCGGTCTCCACTATACTTAGCCCTTGGTGACGGTGGTGGTGGTGTTGGTGGTGTGATGGTTCTAACGGTAAATGTACAACACTGCTTCAAATGTATTTTGTTATTTTAACTGGGTCTATTTATAGATTTTCTAGCTGAAATCGCATTCCAATCTCTTCAGGAGGAAACCCAAGACCTGCTTATTTTTAATTGTCTTGGGTATCTCATATTATGGTTTAGCTAGCATGAAAGGTTACCAATGATTTTTAGTCTAAGTGATTAAAATGTGATATTTAAAATAACTAAAAATATGAATGTATTGAATTCAAATATTAATCAGAATAAAATGCTTTACAATAAAATATGAAGTGTTTTCATTTGTAGGTTTCCTCTTAAGAATGTTAGAGATGCGATCCCAACTGATAAACACATGCATAAGCTAAAACGTCTATCTTACGAAAGGGGTCATATGTGTATCCTTAAAAAAGCTATCACGAAAAGTGCCATCACGATAGTGCACGAGAAGGAAAATGTCAACTTGAGATTCTTAAGTTGACTTTTTGGCCTACATATTTGTTTTATCTCAGAAAAGCAAAATTATATAATATGAAATTTGCAAATCTGATGAATAGTACTATTCATCAGTGAATAGTACTATTTATGTGCCTTTCTTCTTCAACCTTCAAACCACCACCTCTCACCGGAACCCTCACCTCCACCGGACCACCACCACCATGACCACCGACGGCGACTGCAGCCACCACCACACGGTTTTCACCGACGGCGACTGTAGCCACCACCATCGATTTGTGCTCCTTTCTCGCCGATGGTTGCATGTCGGCCGATCAAAGGCTTAGAGACTCTGCCTCTCTCTGGTTCCTGGGTTTTTAGGGTTTGGTGGGGGTCGCCGGCCGTACCAAAGGCGACGATCGCGGGAAAGGCGACGACGGCGATGTTGAGTTGGCTCGCGACGACGGCAGTTGTTATGGCGGTGGCTCTGTTGCCGCTTCGCCTCCCCTCTGTGGTTGAGGTAATGCAGGCGGCGGTTGTCCATGGTTCAATCGTCGATCACGTCGTCGTCGTCGTCATCGTCGGTGCGGTACTAGAGGCGACGAGGGGTTTTTAGGGTTTTGTGTTGGGAAATCATACTAGATCATCGTGGTGTGTTTGGGGTTTTCTCGCCAGATCTTGTTCCTTGACCACCGGATGTGCCGGTGTTTGTATGCGATCTTTCTACTGCATGTGCACCTTTGTGTTTAAATCTGAGTTCTTTCAGGTTTTTGCCGGCTTTGGTTGGTGTTTGTGTGTTGCCATTGCCACCGGTGGTGTAACATCTCGTAATTTTATTAATTAAAAAAAGGGTTAACTTTGTTAAATTTTAAAAGGGCCTTTATGTCATTTTGAGGACTTGTTATGCTTGATAATTTGGTGCTTAACAAATTAACTTAATGAATGAAAAAAAAAATATATTATTAGTATTTAAAACGTTTGCTTAATATTATATAACATAACATAAGAAACTTAAAATAATAATTATTATTATGATAACAATAATAATAATAATAACAATAATAATATTATTAACAATGGTAATATTAATGATAATGATAAATATAAGATCATTATGTTAAAACTTATAAATGATAGGATTAGTTCATGAATTAATAATATCTCTAAACTCCAGGGGTTAAATTGTGATTTAATTAAAACTAAACAAAACTTTAACTTTTCAAGAGTCAACTTGCAAGAACCTCAGGGACCAATTCGGTAACTTTGAAAATTCTCTTCTTCCCCACCCACCTTCACCGAACCGTGAATTCGGTCACCTTTTCCAGCGATCAATCGCACTAATCAATTTTAAAACTCAAAGTAATCCCGCACCAATCGATTATGGATAGTTTATAAACATCATTTGTACTCAATTGCATCAAAAACAATCAAAAAAACACACCTTGACCTCCCACCCGATCGCGGATCTGCAACTCAGTCTAAACCTAACTTTCGACCGATTTCAATCCAAATTGACAAGGGGTTATTGTTCCAGATTACCATACGAAGCTTCATACAAGATTAATTGGATTTTCATTGTCGATTTCTCCCCGAACCCATCCCCTCACTGTCGCGACCTGCAACTGAATGGAAATCCATGTTTAAGGCTTCCAAACACGAATTTAACAGAGGGCTTTTGATGTAGTACACCATTAGAAGATTCCTGTGCAACGAATTGAATTATCATCAACATTTGAACCTCAAACCCACTCTTCCCTCGTCGCGGCTAAGCTTGAACTCGTGTACCTCGAATCTGAAACGATTTCAGGTAATTATACTGGGGCTATTACTCGACTCTACATGCTAATCGAAAGCCCTATGGTTAATTCGGTTTACAACATCGGATTGATGTCCAATTTGGGATCGATCGAATTCTAGGGTTCATGGGTTTGGGGGCGATTTGAATCGATTGGTTTTAAGTTTTAAAAACCGTGTATTAACCGCGGCTAGGGCCTTGGTTTACTGGTTACATGCGCGTATGATGAACTTGGGGTCCCGGGTTCGACCCCGGGCACCCCCATTATTTTTTTTATAGCTTTTTCAACTCTAAAAAAATATATAAAAAATTCTAAAAATTTCAAAAAATCAGTTTTATAAATTTAATTTTATGAAAGTATTTAACCATTTCTTTTGTAAATTTATTTGTTTAAAAACCTTAACATTTGTTATATAAAACATTATAAATAGTTATATTTCTTAATAATAATCATGAAAAATTGCAAATTATATATATATATTTTATCTTATAATTTCACAATTTAATTACAAGGGTAAAATTTAGAGTTATTTTATAAATTAGACTTTAAATAATAATTAAAATCATTAAATTATTACTTGACGTCATATTATCTTTAATTAATCATGATAAAATATATTTTTATAAATTCATAAAATATTTACAATTGTTATTTTAGGTTTACTTAAAAACGTATTTCAAATAATAGTTTAGGTTAATAAATTGTTATTGATCAACATGCTATTTTAGTCATTATAAGATGTTGTATATTTTAAAAGATTACAAGATTCATTTGCATTTTATATTTAAACCTTATCAATTAATATGCTTAACTACTCCTATATATTAAAATAATTAAAAAGTATAATTCTTTCCACTTAATCAAATACAAACAATTTTATTATATAAATTTATTTACTGGACAAAACCCCACAATTCCAATGAAACACTAATTCTCGTTAGAACTATAATATTAATAATAACTCAACGCTTGTGAATATAAACATATGTCTAGGTACCTTGTGAAGGACTGCGTTGGAACGTTTAACAATATTTCTTAATAATCATCAATCTTATACCTATTGTCAAGTGAGTATTTCTATACCCCTTTTTCTTATTTTCACACTTTGGGGTGAAACATGTTAACTTATATCATTGCACTTATAAACTTATTCGAGACTTGTAAACTTATGGCAATTTACTTGTGAGTTGTGGTTAGTTGAACTTTTGTGGTTACCATGTTATGGCATTATATGTACAATCATTAACTATTGCTAGCCCAGCGAAGTCATAGATCTATGGGTAAGACAAGCCTGCTTGGTTGATCCAAGTACACTTAGCTGATCGTATATACTTTTAACGTTAATAGAATATTAACGTCGTTTGATACTTGTAAAACATTGTCGAGGTTTGATTGTTGCATTGTTCATAACATCCCTAATCACTTTATTCACTAACTTATAACTTGAATTGCCATCTTTTATATACTTATGTATTTAAAACTATAGAATGCTCACCAACATTTTTATGTTGACCTTTTATTTTTAACATGTTTCAGGTTACTCTTTGAAGCTTATCACATTTAGGATTGGACTTAGAGAAATAAACGAATGATCTGGATACTTTTATACTTGTATTATGGATGTATCTTTGTTTGAACATTACTTGTATTGTTACAATTGAATCTTGATTAATATATTTGGAACTAATAATAGCGTTATGTGGCTGTGAACAATCGTAATTCTCACGCCTCGACGATTCCGCCGTTAAGGTTGGGGTGTGACAGATTGGTATCAGAGCCCATAACTATAGGGATTTAGGTTATTAGAAATGGTGACCTAGACTATAGCGTATGCATGAACCTTATAGTAATATACTTTTATCTTGTAAATTACATGGTTTGCATGCTACATAATGCTATGCCTTTTTGTGCAATTTGATGCCTTAGAATAGGATTGCATTATGTATGCTTAAACTTTATTATCTGTCTTCCAAAACCTATATTTGACACTTTGACTCTCTCCGAACATAAAATCTCTTAAACCTATTCTCAACGACATGTGGAATCTACACTTATCATCGTGGATTTAATTTCTTAGACTCTATGTCTAATCTGTGAAAATCTCATCAAGGTTTTGATTTCATAAACCTAAGAAATATTGTGTGACACATAGACACCTGTATTCTGGATTTCCTGGCAAAAAGCCCTCGGGCTAAGGCAAGCGTATTCGTATAAATCTCATTGAGGGAACCGTTACGCTACCTGGGGATTTCTGGGATGAGTGATAAACTATGGTCAAAATACACAAATCTCTAAGGCAAATGAGTCAATTTACCTTGACGTGTCAACGATTCCAAATGGTAATGCGTTACCAAATGGAACCATCCTTTTGTATTTTAAAAATCCTTGAATCCTTGAACTGGTTTATCATCAAAGTTTAAATACTTTCTCATTCTTAACCTAAATAATATTCCTGTTAATAATAAACCCATCCTACGATTCAACTCTTACGTTTAAACGCTCAACGTGTAACGTGTAACAGTATTGAACTCGGCATTTCATGTAACTATCTTCTTATTTTGACCAACGTGAACATGGATTTCAATATACCCAAAGATATTGAGAATTTAAACCGTATGGTCTTTAAAACTTTAAACCGTTACTTATGATCCTTAAATCCTTTTAAGGAGGTGACCCATAACTAAGAACATGCAATGCTGTAGATGAAATTCCTACATCGTTGGATACTTTGTCTAAGCAAAGTGTAAATAGTGATTTAATTCGATCAATGAATCCGTTACTTGACTCAAAACTCTTGTTATAATTGATCGCTTATAAGTACGCGTGTCATTAATAAGGCTATGGTTGATCTCATATCTTGGGAAGTCCTTGTATTTTCCTTTCGATTGTGAATCGAATGATCACATCTCATTGTGATGTCGAATCATTTTATCCTTGATTTCGTCTTCCCGATTTTAATTATCCAAGATTTGAACACTACAACAAATTTCTGTTATCTTGAACTTTGATCTTAAGCTGGTAATCATGATTTTCTCTTTTGCTACATTGTTGTAACTTGAAATTTCTTGAAATTCTAAATTGATATTCTTTTCTTTTCACTGTTTTGTCAAACTTCGTACCGTCTACACCGTGGGAAATGCAAGAGTTTATAAGTCAGTCTATGACTAATAACATTCGTATCTCCTAAATGATTCTAACTCATCAAAACAGGGGTGATTCCCTTACTTTGATGATTCTCTATTCGTTTCGATAAATGGTTTCCAATCATGTGTTTTATGAAATTTCATCCTCTGGATTGGAGTGATTACCTTATCTTGAGGATTCACTTCAATTATCTTCTTTGGAATGGCATTTCACAAATGACATGATCTCACCAAAATAGGATTGAAACCCGTACTTTGGTGACAAAGGTCAATCTTCGATTGTTTTCTTGTTATTATGAAATTCAATCATCAAAGTAGGAGTGAATTCTGGATTTTGATGAAGAAGTTCATCCTATTATATTTTGTTTTTGTAAAACTTTACCGTTAAGATAGTGGAGACGTCCCTTACCTTAATGGTGAGTTACCTCGTTTTATTTCTGTGGATCCTCAACAATGAGTTGGGATCGAACTTTTTTGTTTGGAAGGTTAGTGGACATACCTTGGGAATACACCATCAAGTTAGGAGTGAAAACCACACCTTGATAACTATTCTCATTTCTTGATCCTCAACTTACCAAGGTTGTAATCAAGTGACGAGAAGCATGTAGTAACTTGAAGGGTGAAACAATATTGGTGTTTTGATCTATCAAGCCAAAGCATGGTCTCTGAACTTGAAAGGAGACCCGATTGTTTTAAGTTGATTTTGATTCCAAGCTTGACGCATGTAAATTCTTAAATCGATTTCTTTCCCGTTATTCTCATGTTTTGATTTGATCTAGCTATATGGAACCATTTATTCCCTACTTATCAACTTTCATTTTGAGTTATCATTAAAACCTGGTTGCGTAATGATAGCTTCCTAAACAACCTCCCTGCCAAATAGACATTACTAATTTGTGTTCATGGCTTCCTAGCCACACGAATGTTTCTCAGCTGTGATTATGAGTTTGATGAACTGCGTGTGCAAGCCGTACTTGGAAAGCTACTTGTTTTTCTCTTTATCAGCAATATTCTGAATTATTTAAATTTTAATCCAATCATGAACGCAATCTTCGTTGATCAAGGCAATTCTTATTATTGTGTCATTTCTTGGACCATCTTTGAACTTCTTATAACAACCTCTAGTAATCTTTCTGAATGTCCTTCCCTCAAAACCACATTTATTCTGAAAACCAATTACAATGATTTTCCTCATACTAAAGTTAATCTTAAATATTAACAAACACGATACTTGTATCAACGTAACACTAATAACACTTTGAACCCTCATTGACATGAGTAAACAAGATTCGATCACCTAGAAACCCGTTAAAGGCACTTGCTTGAGAAGCTCTTATGAATTCCATCCAAAAAACATCTGAAACTTATTTCTCATAAGCCGAGTCCCGTATCGATCTAATGTATGGTGTTTCACACATGACAAAAATTCTTGTTAACCGTATTGAACTGTTTGGAATACAAACATTTGTCAATTAAAAATCTTAAAGGAATAACTTGCACACTTTAGAACATATAAGATTATGAATAGTGAAACTTAACAAACTTAAGAATCATAGTTAAACTCATTGAATGTAGACATTCCCAAGAGTGCACTCGTGAACACGAAATGACAGCTAAGTCTCCTCATAACCTTAAAATTTATTTCTCATGATTAAATTTCGGGACGAAATTTCTTAAAGTAGGGGAGACTGTAACATCTCGTAATTTTATTAATTAAAAAAAGGGTTAACTTTGTTAAATTTTAAAAGGGCCTTTATGTCATTTTGAGGACTTGTTATGCTTGATAATTTGATGCTTAACAAATTAACTTAATGAATGAAAAAAAAATATATTATTAGTATTTAAAACGTTTGCTTAATATTATATAACATAACATAAGAAACTTAAAATAATAATTATTATTATGATAACAATAATAATAATAATAACAATAATAATATTATTAACAATGGTAATATTAATGATAATGATAAATATAAGATCATTATGTTAAAACTTATAAATGATAGGATTAGTTCATGAATTAATAATATCTCTAAACTCCAGGGGTTAAATTGTGATTTAATTAAAACTAAACAAAACTTTAACTTTTCAAGAGTCAACTTGCAAGAACCTCAGGGACCAATTCGGTAACTTTGAAAATTCTCTTCTTCCCCACCCACCTTCACCGAACCGTGAATTCGGTCACCTTTTCCAGCGATCAATCGCACTAATCAATTTTAAAACTCAAAGTAATCCCGCACCAATCGATTATGGATAGTTTATAAACATCATTTGTACTCAATTGCATCAAAAACAATCAAAAAAACACACCTTGACCTCCCACCCGATCGCGGATCTGCAACTCAGTCTAAACCTAACTTCCGACCGATTTCAATCCAAATTGACAAGGGGTTATTGTTCCAGATTACCATACGAAGCTTCATACAAGATTAATTGGATTTTCATTGTCGATTTCTCCCCGAACCCATCCCCTCACTGTCGCGACCTGCAACTGAATGGAAATCCATGTTTAAGGCTTCCAAACACGAATTTAACAGAGGGCTTTTGATGTAGTACACCATTAGAAGATTCCTGTGCAACGAATTGAATTATCAACAACATTTGAACCTCAAACCCACTCTTCCCTCGTCGCGGCTAAGCTTGAACTCGTGTACCTCGAATCTGAAACGATTTCAGGTAATTATACTGGGGCTATTACTCGACTCTACATGCTAATCGAAAGCCCTATGGTTAATTCGGTTTACAACATCGGATTGATGTCCAATTTGGGATCGATCGAATTCTAGGGTTCATGGGTTTGGGGGCGATTTGAATCGATTGGTTTTAAGTTTTAAAAACCGTGTATTAACCGCGGCTAGGGCCTTGGTTTACTGGTTACATGCGCGTATGATGAACTTGGGGTCCCGGGTTCGACCCCGGGCACCCCCATTATTTTTTTTATAGCTTTTTCAACTCTAAAAAAATATATAAAAAATTCTAAAAATTTCAAAAAAATCAGTTTTATAAATTTAATTTTATGAAAGTATTTAACCATTTCTTTTGTAAATTTATTTGTTTAAAAACCTTAACATTTGTTATATAAAACATTATAAATAGTTATATTTCTTAATAATAATCATGAAAAATTGCAAATTATATATATATATTTTTATCTTATAATTTCACAATTTAATTACAAGGGTAAAATTTAGAGTTATTTTATAAATTAGACTTTAAATAATAATTAAAATCGTTAAATTATTACTTGACGTCATATTATCTTTAATTAATCATGATAAAATATATTTTATAAATTCATAAAATATTTACAATTGTTATTTTAGGTTTACTTAAAAACGTATTTCAAATAATAGTTTAGGTTAATAAATTGTTATTGATCAACATGCTATTTTAGTCATTATAAGATGTTGTATATTTTAAAAGATTACAAGATTCATTTGCATTTTATATTTAAACCTTATCAATTAATATGCTTAACTACTCCTATATATTAAAATAATTAAAAAGTATAATTCTTTCCACTTAATCAAAATACAAACAATTTTATTATATAAATTTATTTACTGGACAAAACCCCACAATTCTAATGAAACACTAATTCTCGTTAGAACTATAATATTAATAATAACTCAACGCTTGTGAATATAAACATATGTCTAGGTACCTTGTGAAGGACTGCGTTGGAACGTTTAACAATATTTCTTAATAATCATCAATCTTATACCTATTGTCAAGTGAGTATTTCTATACCCCTTTTTCTTATTTTCACACTTTGGGGTGAAACATGTTAACTTATATCATTGCACTTATAAACTTATTCGAGACTTGTAAACTTATGTCAATTTACTTGTGAGTTGTGGTTAGTTGAACTTTTGTGGTTACCATGTTATGGCATTATATGTACAATCATTCACTATTGCTAGCCCAGCGAAGTCATAGATCTATGGGTAAGACAAGCCTGCTTGGTTGATCCAAGTACACTTAGCTGATCGTATATACTTTTAACGTTAATAGAATATTAACGTCGTTTGATACTTGTAAAACATTGTCGAGGTTTGATTGTTGCATTGTTCATAACATCCCTAATCACTTTATTCACTAACTTATAACTTGAATTGCCATCTTTTATATACTTATGTATTTAAAACTATAGAATGCTCACCAACATTTTTATGTTGACCTTTTATTTTTAACATGTTTCAGGTTACTCTTTGAAGCTTATCATATTTAGGATTGGACTTAGAGAAATAAACGAATGATCTGGATACTTTTATACTTGTATTATGGATGTATCTTTGTTTGAACAATTACTTGTATTGTTACAATTGAATCTTGATTAATATATTTGGAACTAATAATAGCGTTATGTGGCTGTGAACAATCGTAATTCTCACGCCTCGACGATTCCGCCGTTAAGGTTGGGGTGTGACAGATAGGGATGGACACATGCCTGAAAATATGGCTATGACTCATCCCACATCGGTTGGGCAGGTGAACGAAAGTCTCTTTATAAGAGGCTGGATACCTTCCCCATTGTGACGCGTTTTAAAACCGTGAGGCTGCGGCCAAAGCGGACAATATCACTTTGCGGCTCTCGTACACCTTCCTGCGGGGGGTGTCACAGGTGGCCTTTGAGTTGACCGATGGTGGTCTTCAGGTGGTTGTGGTCTTCAAGTGGTGGTTGTGGTCTTCAGGTGGTTGTTGTTATTGTTTTAGTTTATCGCGTGTTTTGCCTGAAAGTAGTTGGTCGGTTATTACGGGAAAGAGAACCCTCATCCTTTGTGGTTCCGTGAAGGAGGTTCATATGTCGGTGCTACAGTTTGATAATGATGACGACTGTTCGTCTGAGACCCCTGTCCCTATGTTCGCTTTTGAGGTTACACCGTGATGCTGCATTCGGAAAAATGAGTCGGTGCTTTGTTTCAAGTCGGTGATGATGAAACATGTTCATCTGAGACATGTACATGTATATTGTTGTACATTTGAATTTAGTCTAGCGTCGGGCAATGATGATATTCAAAAAATGATTTCCGTTTGCTTTGGCGTGGCTATCGTTTATGGTTAGCAGCCATAACTGAAATCCGGTTCTGAGCCCCATTCATCACACGCGCAACGCGCGTGGTTTAAAAACACTAGTTTTATTAAATAAGTTTTAAAGATTTAAAAGATTCACTGCAGACCAGAGGTTTGCAAGCATTTGCATGATTTTGGTTCCACTTATGATAAATTGTGTTAAATTTTTTTTTCCTTTGGGTGAGTTTGTTTTCTCTAGTATACACCTTTTAAAATTTCCCTCTCGCTTAAGGTGGGGGAGTGAAAGTCAGGTGAGACCACTTGTTATACGCTTGTCGCAAGATGTGGTTGTCGATGTTGCAACACGACCTTGAGTAGGAGTACCTCAAACCCGTTGTGGTGTAGTACCACAAACCATTCAAGGCGTTCCCCTTTTCTCTTTATTTTGGTTGTACAATGAGTTTATCGTTGGTACAATAAGCGTGTTTACCTGACATGCTAACCCGTTGGTGATTAGCTGCCTAGTACCAAAGACATCAGAGGCAACACAAACTCGTTAGAGCTAGATGAGACGTGATAGACTTCAGTCGAAGGTGGCATAATGGGAGATTCTGGGAATGAGCCATGGTTCTCCCTACACTTGCATAATACTCAATTTCCAAACCGCCTCACCACTCACGCTACACGTGCGGAGGTGATCGCACAATAAACACATGACACAATACTCACTTTCTTATTTCTTCTAGTTGTGTAGAAAAATATATTAATTATATTGTTAAATCGAACGGCCATTTGATCAAAAGCATGAAGATGTGTTGTATGGTGTCCATTTCTCAACGTATTGTGGGTTCAAGTTTGTCGTGAACGAGTGATGTCAATTTAAGAGTAGATTTAAATGAATGTGAGTTCACAGTTGAAAAATTTTTATTTTGTCTAAACATGTTATAATCATGTTCAATTAATTTATAAAATCATGTTTAATTAATTTATAAAATCGTATTAATTCTTTTGTGATGTCTTTTATTTTAAAAATCTTAATCGTCAATCTTTTTAGTTAATGATTGAGATCAAATTGTGAACTATATTTAGGCATAACCACTATGTTGACTTTATTCAAATTCTCTTATTTTTTAAAAAAAGATCTATACTTTTATATACAACATTATTTTTTTAAAAAAAATAACCATAAAAACGAGCTTTTTTATTTTTAAAATGAATACAATATATCGTGATATAGAAATTTTATGTTTTCCAGCTCATATGACTTATGCTCATCATTATGTCTCTCTTTCAGTTCATTGTGTTTTTTTCATTCGTAATTGTGTTTTTCTTAACATTATTGTGGTGTTGTAAAATGATGAATTTTAAAAAAATGATGAAATAACACTAGCTCCCCCGGGAACAGCGCCATTTTTTTATCTGTCGTTGGTGTCATACAAAAATATAATTAACCTAGTTAGTTAGGGTAAGTCTAGTATCGTATTTACAAGGAGCATGTGATTAGTGTTACACGATTCATTTGATTATTGTCACTAGACTGTGAATTACGGGTGAATGGAATAAAATGAAAAATGATCACTTTAAGAAATAAATTGAAAAACTTGGACTTGGTTTAGAACTAATGAGATGAAAGAGATCATGACCGGGTTTTAGGAATGTAATTGAATACACGGCTTATCTTTTATCTAACCTTGAAGTCACATAAACATAACTTGTTTATCACATATGTTAAAAGACAATTATCAACTTGATATTTGATTATGTAAATTAATTAATAAACTAACTAATACCATAATCTAGCAACTTTATTTGCATCACCACTGAATGAAAATAACCTAGTTATTACTTAATGGTTAACAATATAAAATTGATAACTTGATAACCAATAATCAAATCAACTAATAAGAATCTTTAATCAACATATGATTCAAAATACATAAATGAAGAAAAGTTGTTCAACAATAAAAATTTATATCTTGACAAGGTGAAAGCATTAGCAAGCACAATCAAATCACAAACCATCCACCCAAAGATGATCATGGGTGGTTTGGTCTTGCATCTTTATCATAATTTCTTTCGTTTTCGACTTGGGCATATGAATCCTTTATCAAATGATCAATGGTGAAGCTTCATTGGGGCCGGGGGCCCCCCCGCCCCCTCTTTTTTTTCGTCAGTAGTGTAATTTTTTTGTTCGATAGTGTAAATTTTCGGTCCGGTAGTAGAATTTTTTTAATAAATATAAAGCCCCCCCTAAAATAGTTTACTTTCGCCCCCGCCCCCTAACCTTTGACTCAAACTCTGCCACTGCAAATGATGATAAGAAAGAGTTCCAATGGCTCAAAATAGTCCAAAGATTCATTCTTAGGGTTGGAGGCAAGTGTATTCACGAAAGCCTAATGATTGGGGTTTAAATAGGTTTTAAAATGTGAAACAATCTTCAAAATATCGTGTTAGACGTAACTTATAGGGCCGTAGGTTACGGCCTGCCCCTTCCCAGATGGCCTTGGCCTCTACTTTACAGTCTTCTTGGACGGTGGTGCTGTGAGGCCGTAAGCTACGACCTATAGGTCGTAAGCTATGGTCACAACTTTTCTTCTTTGATTTTCTTCGTTTTCAACTCCGTTCAATCCGTAATCTTGCTAATTGTTGTATTTTTATCAAATAATGTCCATTCAACTTCATTTGATCTACATTTAAAACACGTAACAAAATAATAACATTCAATACATACAGTATATTAAACACGTAATGTTAACTATGATACGTATTTACATACATATTAATTATTAACCAATTATCAAAGGTGGGTTGAGATTTTTAAAATTTGAAAGAAGATGATGTGTAGTATAAGACGTAAGATTATGGCAAAATTATAAATATTTGAGCCCCAATCGGTTCTTACACAACGCTCATTAGAGTGCTCTCACACCTTTCATCATGCCCTTGGGGGTAGTCTTTCAATCATGATCGGTTGATGTGACAACATCCGTCCCTACAGATTAAAACATATTGATAAATTATAAAAGTTTATCAAATGTTTTGTTAAACATTTAATCACTAATAACATAATTTATTAGATAGCGTGACACAACTCTCTTGTGTGGATGATTATAATGTTATATGTTAGCCAATAAGAATGATTAATGACTTTGTTTAGAGACTTATCTATTTGTACTTATCGAAAGATATATCGATGAAACTAAAGTTGATTCGGCAGTATGTTAATAACAGGTTGCTAGTTGATTATTTGTTATTGAACATTGTGACAAAGCCTTATGAAATAAACTATCGTACAACGCTCGTACCTAGGGGACTGTCATGTGTCGTTTTTGCCTATTTTTCCTTTCTATTAAAATGTTGTATGTAAAATTGTAAATGAAAATATATAATTTGTGAGTAACACGAGAAATAATATTGTAATAATGGCATCTAAATAGCTGGACAACGACATAATGTTTTTTCACTTAAGTTATGCTTACTATAGAACTACATCCAAGTGCAAATTGTTAAGAAATCAAATGTAAGTGGACAATAAAAGTTTCCAACTATTTTTCAGTATACAACCAATACAGTACCGTAGAACTAAAATTGTAAAATTCACAAAGAAGGTAATATAATAAGAAAAAAATTTAAATACAAAGTGTATTTTGGTACAAAGTGTGAAAAAACACAATGAGTAAAAAAAAAGACACAATGAGTCAAAAAAATACATAAAAAATTACATCTCACAATCAAAATCGAATTTCAAAAAGTAATTCGGAGCTTTTGTTCCCCCTAGTCGTCCTCAATATGAAAAAAAATAAACGAAAAAATAAAAAAATAAAAAATTAACGTTTTTTTATTATGTCATTTATGAAAGACACAATAACTTCATTGTGTCATTATGAAAGACACAATGACGTTATTGTGTCAATATAAAAGACACAATGACGTCATAAAAAAATTATTATTTTTTATTTTTTTTCTGACAGATGACAACGAGATGAACAAAGTCTCCGAAGTTTTTTTTTAAAATTCGATTTAGATTGTGAGATATAAATTTTTTGTGACTTTTTTAGACTCATTGTGTTTTCTCTCACTTTGTAGTAAAAACACTTTATAAAATAAGCTCACAATTCCTCAGGCTTCTGAAAATTTTCTGTTCATGACAACTAAGTTGGAAAGTGATCGACGTCTAATGAATGAAGCAATTTCACATGTATATTTTCTATGAAAAAAACTTAACGTTAACTAAAAAGAATCTACGTGTTCATTTACTTTTTAGTATTTAAGTTTATATAAAACTCAGCATATATGTTATATTTCAAGAAACCCTTTTTGATTTATTTAATACTAGCTTTATTAAACCCGTGTATTACACGGATTTAATAAATAACATATTAATATAATAAAATTTATTATTTATAAATGATATTATAAGATACGATATGACTGACTATAATTAATAAAACAGTGATATCAACATTTTTAAATTTTAATTTTAATTTTTTTCCAAAAAAATAAACATTTTGTTCTAAAACAAACCATATAAAAATGTCATTTTTAAAAATTTCCTTATTACAACTCCCAAATGTAATTATTTTTTGTTTTAAAAATTTGAATTTTTGAAAATACCAATTTTAAAATATTTAATATTTTTAAAAACGTTTTATCCTTTAGAAAAATTAATTATTTTATAAAAAAATTATTTATTTAGAAATAATATTAATAAATAGATCTCTTTTTTTCAATTTATTAAATGTAAAAGAATGTTAAATAATATTATTAGTAATTAAGGTAATTATTTAAGAGGAGAGAGAGACGGGAAAATTTTGGTGATGATGATTGTGGTGCTACCACGTGGCACCTCGATGATTATGATGCTGTCACGTGTCATCTCAAGTTACTCTTTTATTAAAGTAAGAAGATTTGATATCTATGAATATAAAACACTTATATTTGTTTTAGTATAGACTTTTTGAGTTTCTTATACAACTTATTGCGACATACAATATATAGAATTTTCTAACATATCATTTTAACTATACCATATTATTTATTAACAAACAACCTTTTATTTGCTTTCTTTTACAAATTCAAAATGCCTTTTAGTCTATGATACTAACTATATGTTCGAAATGACTTTTTGTCTATGACGCTAACTATATTCATAACGCATTAATATATAATCCGTGCTTTCGTTTAACCTTTAAATATATATATATTTATTTTAGAACCTTTCAAAATAACAAAAGTTAGAATTTAAACTGGAAACTTTGAGATTATGTTGATGTTTAAACATAATCTATATATTCTTATAAATTACTTAATAATAAAAATTCAATAGCAAAGTTCAATAAAACAATTTAATCTACCAAACAAAAAATGTTAAAGATTTTTCTAAAACCTAAATATCTATCTATTTTAGAAGTGTGTGAATAAAACTCTGAATTTACAAGTTTGGTTTTATGGTTTTGATTCGGTTTTTGGGGATTCTATTACAAACAAAACCAAAACCAAATTGAAGATATCAGTTTATAAAAAATCATCAAACCAAACCATCGGTTTCTTATTGCTTTTGCTTTTTCGATTCGGTTGTGTCGGTTATTTCAGTTTCTTACACACCCCTACTATAGTAAGGTCGGACGTCTCTATAGTAAGGATGGATATCATTATACAAAGAGCCAAAGGCTTCTATAGTACGTTCAGATGTCTCTGGAGTATGATCGGACGCTTTTATGGTAGATTCAAACGCCTTTATAGTAAGTTTGAGCATCTTTATAGCAGGTTTGAACACCTGTATAGTAGGTTTGGGCGCCGCTATAACATGTTCAAACATCTTGTTTCGTATAAACGTTTGAGAAAAATTAATACAGGAAGACATTTTAGGGATTTTCTCTAAAAAACAATAAAAAAGTAAAAAAAACACCAAAAAGGACAAAAAAACAAGAAAAAGGAAAAACGAATAGAAAAGATAAAACGCAAAAGGGTAAACTGAAAAGCTCTTATATTGAGTTTTCTTGTAGTTTGGTGTGAATTATAATATATATAATCGCAGATGATCTGGTACAAGTGAGTGATGCCGAAACCATATCTGAACACTATTGAAGCCTCAGCGGATTAAATCGGCAGTCGTGGTAGTGGTTCTACAAGTCCAGCGGCAGGGTGAACAACGACGACTCTTAAGTGGCCGGTATATTTTTGGTCATTTTCTCCCCATTTCCTTCGAATGGCGAAACCGAATGTGGCGTTGGGTGCTTCGTGACGACGTAGGCAATGGTGACAAGAGAGAACGGATGCGAAATGAGTGAAATCGTGAGCACAACGGAGAGTAACGTGATGTAGTTCACGTGAAAGAAGTTGTAGTTCTTGCCGATGCGAGATGTTGCGTCGGTGAGTGATTCCGGTTTGGCGATGACGTGTGTGGTGGACTTAGCGAGTCGAGCTACGAACGCACGTAAAGCGGCGGTGGAAGACATGGGCGAAGAGTGGCGGTGGAAGACATGGCGGAGAAGCGGCGGCGTTGCCGATGATAGACGATGGTAGATCTGGTATCGGGAGATTTTGGGTAGAGGACATGGGTGGAAAATACCGGAAGGGATTAGGGGCATTTTGATCAAAATGGTTTCTAAGTTTTCTTTTTTAAAGGACTAGAAGTATAAGCATGGATTAATATAAGATTGTTTTTGGAGTTAATTTTTTTCTTTTTTTTAATTGATATTTTAGTTATTTACGCCAACGACAACACCGTTTTGAGGTGACCGTATTTATATAATTTTGGCCCTTGACTTTTTAAAAATTAAAATTTAGCTCTAAAGTTTTAACTTTGTTTTTCATTTTTAAGGTTTTAACTTTACCTTATTGTATAAATGATATATACTTTTAACCTATTAATTTTATTACTAATTTAATTTTTTAAAATAAACTTCGATGGTTGTGTTTAGTTTTTAATTGATGTTCCGACTTAGTTTTTTTAAACAAGGTTGTATTCTAAGTATAGTCAATCGACTAATCGATAGTGAACAGAAAACATCACGACCATTAGATTACCGCTTTCAGAACCGAATCATCACAACTTCATATGTTTCTTACGCAACACGCAGAATGAAATTAGCAAACCCGTGGCATCACGCGGGGTAAAATTCTAGTTTTCATTTTAATCCGAATATTTTTTTTCCTTTATTGTGATTTTTGATTTTTGATATTGTATTTTCATATTTGTTGGCACAATAGTCTAACGTCAACTAAAATTTTGTTAATATATAACTGAGTTGACAAATTGCCTGTCTTAAAATATTAAAAAAATCCACATTGATTATTTAACCAACGTTTTCAGAACCGGATCGGACGTCGAATCGGACGTCTTACTGGTTTGGTGGTCGGACCGGTTGGACCGGATTTAAGAACCGGATTACGTCATAATTATATATATATATATATATATATATATTATATATAGTTTATATATATAATCAAATATAAGTAATTTATATATGATTTATATATGTATTTTATAATTATATATAAAACTTAAGTATATTTGTATATCTAACACACTAATTTATAGTTCAACACCCGTTTTTACTCAAAAAAAAAAAACGGTCCGAACCGGTCCGAACCGGTCTGGTTTTCCGGTCCGACCACCGGTTCGGGAAGAACCGGCCGGTTTAACCACTCAATAACGAATCATACATGACCGGACCGGCCACTGGACCGATCCCCGGTCGTGAAAACACTGATTTTAATAGGAAAAAAAACAAAATTAATTAACCCCCTACCATGTAGTCTAGGCCTGTAAATGAACCGAATGTTCATGAATTGTTCGGCGGGAAGTTCGTTTATGTTCGTTTATTTAGGAAATGAACGAACATGAACAAAAAATTCATGTTCGTTTAATTAAACGAACAAACATGAACACATGCTTTGTTCGTTACATGAATGTTCGTTTATGTTCGTTCATTTACGTTCGTTTATGTTTGTTTATTTATGTTCGTTTATTTATATATATTAACATATAATAAAAGGGTATTATGTGTTAACATTTGAAACATAAGTGTATTAAGTTATACTAGAAACCTATAAGTTTAGTAATACTTTAATTTCCACTAATACACCTAAAAATTCCAAAATGATCATTTAAGTTTTTTTTTTCCAGTTTTGTTTGTTTATTATGGTTCATTTATGTTCGTTTATTATTGTTCATTTGTGTACGTTTATGTTCGGGAACTGTTCATTTAGCTTCTTAACGAACAAACATAAACGAACACGAACATTTTTATTTTCTTAATGAACGAACATGAACAAAAAACGTGTTCGATAATGTGTTCGTGTTCGGTAAAAGTTAAATGAACGAACACGAACATACTGATGTTCGTGTCCGTTCGGTTCATTTACAGGCCTAATGTAGTCCCTCTCTACTTCTCATCTCCTTGCATGTTGCAACATCATTCGGCCACCCTCCTCACCATTCTTCACCTCCTCAACCCTCTTCATCATTCTCCGTCACTCTCTCTAACCAAAATCTCTCTTATCACGGTCATTACTAGGTTTTTTGTTCCTAATTAGGGTGAGATAGACTAGAGTTTTCCACAAAGTTCAAGACAAATTAGATTTTTTAAACGACTGTTGGTAGTTATTAGTAACACCAAATTAGTAATATTCATCCATGTCAAGATTTAGACCTTGGATCTCTGAGGAAGACAAAGCCTCCAACCTCCCCCTTTACCACTAGATCAAAGATCATTGACTGACAAATTAGTTAAAAAGTAGGAACCTACAATTTCAAAATGTTTAAAAATGAAAATTTTGGATTGAAATGATAATTATCACCAAATCACATGAAAAAAAGTTTTGTTTTACACTTGAACATTTTTAGGTTAAAAGCTAACTGTATCATTTTCTTAAATGTAAGCAATTTTTACAGAGTTATTATTATTTTGTTTAGAAAAAACTACCAATAATCAAATGTTTATTATTTTTAACTTAGATAGATACATAATTTTGTTGAAGTTCTTTAGTAAATTGTCTTAAAAAAATCATTAACAGGTGGTAGTTGAGTACGTGTAATCATATACAGTTATATAATTAAATTATAACGACACTGTTGTATTGTCTCATGACTTTTTCATTTTTATATGTGATTATAAATATATTTACGGATTGTGTAATTATAATATATGATTATACACATAAAAGTATGAGGTTTGCAGAAATTTTATATATGTTACATAATTGTTAGGTATAATTTGCTAAACTATATACGCTATGTCATTCTTTTGACTTGTAGGAAATTTTTTTGTTAGACTTTTTATAATTGAAATGTCATCCCGCAATTTCCTTGCGGTTTCGAAACCCACAAACTTTGAAAAAAATTCCTAGTTAATGCTGTTGAAGTTAGATTGAAACTTCATTTTATTTTATTTTATTTTCACAAGCAATTACACATACTTTTTTACTTTACATCTATTATATATTTAAAATTATCACATTTACATTATATAATATTTATACCCATAACTAAAGTATATATCATTTTACCATCAAGATGTCCCCGAAACTGAACTTTACGTAATTAACCAAAATATAAGATGAGTTGTGTTAATTAATCATTTATCCTAATAAAATCAATTATTTACTATTGTCTATACCACAAATCAATCTTTTTTTTATAATGTTGGCATCAGGTAGGTTGGAGTGGATACGGGCATGGCCTTTTTCTCTAGACGGATACCCCACCCTCTCGAATCCAATGGCCAAAAGATAATCCGGATTGGCCAAAAGATCATCCGGATTGAAGAATATTCACCGATACTCACATGTTGATATTATAAGTGAAAAGTGTGTAGTTTTAATTTGGGGAAATTAGCAGGACGCTCTTTAAGAGAGAGAAAGATACAGTGAAAACGATTTGTATTATTAATTAATCAATTGTTGCCTTCTAATAACTAATGTAATAAAAATGGAAACTACCTAGATTTTTAAGGTTTTGGATGTATATAATGAAAGGTACTAAATAATATAATATACAAGTTATTAAAAAACCTTTAAAAAGTTTATAATCATCCAAATTAAGCATCGGATTTATTTGATACCCTTTGTGTATATATTCTATCTGTTTCCCATCGATCAACTTTAAAGCACCAACCCAAATTAAGCACATATATATTACATAATACACACCCCCTCCCTTATTATTATTATTATTATTATTATTATTATTATTATTCTCTCGGCGTCATCTCCGGCGAATCATCATGTACAGAGTAGCAAGTGCATCTGAGTATTTAGTCATCACCGGGTTCGGGATCGACGACATCAAAATCGCGAAGAAAGCATGGGTACTTCCCGGGCAATCGTACTCCGTTTTCGACATTTCTCCGGTGAACTACACGTTCGAAGTGATGGCCATGAGCGCCGAGAAGCTCCCCTTCATCCTCCCAGCAGTATTCACAATCGGCCCACGATCCGACGACGAAGAGAGTCTACACAAATACGCGAAACTCATCTCCCCTCACGATAAGCTATCGCACCATGTGAACGAGCTCGTTAAGGGGATCATCGAGGGCGAGACGCGTGTTCTTGCAGCCTCCATGACGATGGAAGAGATATTTAAAGGAACGAAGGAGTTTAAGCAGGAGGTGTTTGAGAAAGTTCAGCTGGAGTTGAATCAGTTTGGGCTGTGGATTTATAATGCTAACGTTAAGCAGTTGGTGGATGTCCCTGGGCACGAGTATTTCTCGTATTTAGGGCAGAAGACACAGATGGAAGCTGCTAATCAGGCGAAAATCGATGTCTCTGAAGCTAAGATGAAGGTACGTGATCGATCATAAATGATGCATGATTGATCATATATATTTGATGATTGATGGTCGACTTTATATGAACTGATCATGCACGTACGTTTGATTAATTAATTTGAGTTAATTGATTAGGGTAGTTTGTATTATTTATATATATGTTTGTATTTGGTTGATTTAGGGTGAAATTGGATCGAAGCTTCGAGAAGGACAGACGCTGCAGAATGCAGCTAAGATTGACGCGGAGACGAGGATCATATCGACGCAGAGGCAAGGGCAAGGGAAGAAGGAGGAGATAAAGGTGAGGACGGAGGTGAAGGTGTTCGAGAACGAACGAGAGGCTGAAGTTGCACAAGCCAACGCTGAGTTAGCGATGAAAAAGGCCAAGTGGGCTAAGGATTCGCAGGTGGCTGAGGTGGAGGCAGCGAAGACGGTGGCCCTCCGCGAGGCGGAGCTGCAGAAGGAGGTTGAGATCATGAACGCCTTGACGCAGACGGAGAAGCTTAAGGCTGAGTTCTTGAGTAAAGCTAGTGTTGAGTATGAAACCAAGGTAACATACATACATACGTACAGATGATCATAAATTCATGAATTTAAACTTGAAGTTAATTCTTGACTACTTGATAAATAATTATCAAAATTGTTATGGTCATCAAATTTGTTATGATCAAAGGTGCAAGAGGCGAATTGGGAGCTTTACAGGAAACAGAAGGCTGCAGAAGCGATTTTGTACGAGAAAGAAAAAGAAGCAGAAGCACAGAAGGCTACTGCAGAGGCGACATTCTACTCGCGCCAACAAGTGGCTGATGGTGACTGTATGCGAAACAGAAGGAGGCTGAAGGTCTTGTGGCCCTTGCACAGGCTCAGGGCACCTACATAAAGACCCTTTTGGGTGCATTGGGTGGTAACTATGGGGCTTTAAGGGATTACTTGATGATCAATGGTGGAATGTACCAAGAAATTGCTAGGATTAATGCAGAGGCGGTTAAGGGGCTGCAGCCAAAGATTAGTATTTGGACTGGTGCCGTGGTGTTGGTGAGGGTACTGGTGATGGTCATGGTCAGGGTCAGGGTGGTGCGATGAAGGAAGTCGCGGGGGTGTACAAGATGTTACCGCCTTTGTTTAGCACGGTTCATGAGCAAACTGGTATGTTGCCACCTACTTGGATGGGGAAGATCACTGAATCTTGATGGTTGAATACTTGAATTTTCTCATATGAATTCAAGTACTTGGTTTGATAATCTAATGGTGTTTATAAGATTATACAATATTTATTAGACTTAATTAATTCGAGTATCATATATGTGTGAATTTGGTTGGTGTTTAAACGAATGTTTTTATGTACGGTGATGCATGTTTGTATATTTGGTTGAAACTTTTCCATAAGTACTAGTATTTGTTATTTTTGGCCTAGGTGCACACGTTTTTTGTTTTCTCAGTTTTGATGAAAATCACAAGTTGAATTATTAACTATGATTCTAGGAAACCACGAATTTGGTCAACTGTTTTGTTTGGGTCAATGGTTGTTTGAAGGTTTGATGTTTACTTTAACAAATTTGTTAGTTTGTACTTAATTTTCAATATTTTAATGTTATATAATACTAATTACCAACTTAATTGTGTTTAATGGTATGTAACTTATGTTTTGTAGATCGTAGGTTACTTTGTTTTTTATTTACTATTATACTTCTAACTGTATAGTTTTCATCTTTTACATTTAACGCTAACATTTTTTTATCTTATTTACTTTAAATTTTTTTACAAATTGTTCATTTTACGTCTCAGTTTTAAATTTTTCGAGTTAACATACTGCAACATGCATATGTGGTTCAATATTTTTACATCTATTTTCTGTTTAACGATCACATTGTATTTTATGTTTCGTTCTAATTTACACACATTAACACGTCGTAATGCGCGTGCATGGTTCAACGTTTTTACGTCAGTTTTCGTTCAGTTTTAATTGTTTTGTTTTACGAGTTTTCCTGGTATTGATGGTAGCTAGCAATTGTGTGACATAAATGCTAACTACATTAAGTATCTTGTAGCTGGGTACTTAATTTGGTGATTTGTTAATAATTAAACTTAGTTACACAAATGATAATTACTAATTAAACTTAGTCAAATAATAACTTGTAGTTACATTATGATATACAGTTTATAATTAGGTTACAATCACGTGTAATACACATGCTAAATAAATTTACTGTTACATGGTTAATATATAAAAAAGTTGTTTTAAATATTATGTATTATACGGATTGAATAAACTCATTTATTAAATTTTGAAAATTTGAAGTTAACATATTAGAAATTTTAATTATTGATAATTATTATTAATAAATAACTATTATAGCAATCATAACTAAAAGGAGAGAGAAGCGGGAAAACCAATTATTAGATAGCCTAAAATAGTGACAAATGTCCAGATTTATTTTTATTTATTAGTATAGAGATTTATATATCATATTATATTAAACGTTATTTAATTATAACGTTATTTTAAGATTTTATAAAACAAAATCATGTAATTCTGTTCTTTAATGTTTGTCACGTTATTATTGTAAGGATCGGAAATGTGCGTCATAAGCCGTTTTCGAAAGTGAAACAAATGTCATCATACGTTGTTGGTTTATAATAATTAAAAATATTAAAATTGGTAAGTACTCGGAAACTTACCATATGATATACATATATCATATATGTACATCTGAATTTAATATGCAAGCTGTTAGAATGAGAGATAAATATGAAAGAAGACATGTTTCTGAAAATGTGTGTTAATTTGTTGTAAAAAAGCCTTCTCATTACGTGAAATTATGGTATTACGCTACACAAACTCATGTGGTATTTACAGTTCACGTGTCCAAATTTAACATTTTTTAGGGTTTTGTTGCTCACTCTTTTACATCTGTGATATGTGCCATGATGGAACCCATATTTATCTTCATGTTTATGTTAAATTATTAGCGGTTCATGTCCTTTTATTTTGATTAATTAATCAGAAACAGTGGAGGGATCGGATGCATAGTTAATTTCAGTGACTTGCTAAATACACTACTAGATTTAAAGAACATTTCTCATATACTTTCAATTTAGCTTTTTTTTATCAATTATTTGATCATTTTGAAGTTTGAACCAATTCGAGATCCACACCAATGACCAATCTGTTGTCATGTTTTTTAGCTTACATCTTGTTTTAAACTTTCTTGCTATATCGTTCAAGCTTAAGAAAATGAATTATATTTCAACAACAAATTAATATGAGATTTCTTTAGGCCATTGCTAGTAGTGGATTTCTAATCACTTGAAAATGAAAAACTATATAAAAATAGTAATCTTTATTTTATATAATATAGGATATGACATAATAAGTAATATAAACATATAAATAAATAAATAATATTACCTAACTCATTAACCGACTTGTGGCCCTCCCATCCTACAACTCCCACAGAAAGCGATGCGGGTCATAGGTTTATCCAAAGACAAGACATGGGGTTCGAATTACTACCTGCCCTAATATCACATTATGCTTCAAATCCTGATCTGAGCTCCTGAACTTCATTATAAGCAGGGCATCCAAAGTGTTTATGTGTGGGATGATATGAAAATAATATAGATGTACATAATAAATAAATAATTGATAGATAATAAACAAACCGATCTTAGGCAGAGTTCAATCTTATAAAATTAACAAGATAGGGCTCGAGTTAACGCATTAGTGAAGCGGCAAGGGGAGAGAGGATGCGAAATCTACCTCATATGAGACATTGTGGTTTCTATGAGAGGGGAGGCGCCCATGAATATTCTAACATGAAAGTGAGAAAAGGGACGAGCATACTCGTGGATCGTCTTACACTCCTTTATATCCAAACATGTGTATACGCGTCTCACAGCTATTAGCCATACAACTTTTCATTTTCAACTTTTACACTAATACCGGGTTCTTCATTTCACTTTTCTTTTTTGATGATCGTTGTCAAGTAATGCAAAAACTTAAATAAGCTAGATAATTAGGGTAAGTACTAGGAAATTATTAAAAGCTTGCTACTCGTGGTTTGTTCGAAAACACCTCACTCGAACTTAGTTTGTAAATTAGCCGACCCTGACACGGCCAGCTCGACATGTGACTCGCTTGTAAGCTTGATTGTTGTCTTGTCAAAATTAAAAACTAAATTATAATTGTATAAATCTTACAACAAAATTATGACATATTCAAATAGACCTATATATATATGACATTTTTATAATAAAAAAACTAAGTATACAAATGTAAAAGATGATCGTAATTCTTTAAAATACCAATTTGTATAATTGCTTTTACAAGCAAGATAAAAAAACATTAAAAAATATATTTTTTTTATATAAATACGTGCAAAGAATAAAAAAATTAATTTCCTTAAATAACAAGCCGGCTCACGAGCTTGATTATTATTATTATTTGCATACAATGAATAGACTTAATTGAATAGACTCAATTAAGCTTATTGAAACTCACTATATAAAGCTCAGGTTCAAGCTTGTTCATTAAAAACTAATTTCAACTAGCTTAGGCTCAGCATGTTTATTAAATAATTATCAACTTAGACATGAGCTCATTTAAACTCAACTCGTCTAAACTTTTAGAGAACTAATCTTGAGTAACTCAAGAACGACGTGTCTCATGTACCCTGTAGGTAGAACAATTGTTGAACATTTGGATTATAAGGTGTTAAAAACGAGGGATGCTGTACAGCCTAAAGTGAATGCAGAGCCTGGCAATGAAGAAATCAAAGTGCCAAAGATCTATAGGTGGCAGAGGCGTGGGCAAATAAGGTGGTGGCGCTTAAGGAGGCGGAGCTGAAGAAGGCGATCGAGGTCATGATTTTCACTTATTTAAAACATTTGCCTGTAGACTGGCGGAAATGGTGGCAGAGAGGACAGTGATGGTGGTTCTATGAAGCATGCATGCTGCTAGGGTGTACAAAGTGTTACCAAACTACCAAAGACCATGAATAACCACATAGTTTATCAGAACATTAAAACCAAGAAATGGATTTTTTCATTATATTTATAACGTTGATCTCCTATCGACTGGCCTCTCGCTTCAAGTAAGCGTTTATATGTTAGACCCAAAGTAACTACCATGTCAAACTCTAACATATTGAATGCAATCATTTGTTGTATTGAAGCAGATAAATATAAATATATATTTGGCACGCGCTGCAAATAGTTTAAACATTGGCAGACTTCTTTAGTATAACCATAGGAGTTTAATTTTAAGGTCCCCAGTTTGGGATGTTCTCTGAGGCCTCATTCACCATTTTCACAAGAGTCACCTGAAATTTTTGTAATTCAGGATCAGGGATAAAAAGTTTGACTTTCAAGGTAAAAACAGGTAAAAGATGGTGTTAGATCTCATGTCAATGTTAAGTTTTTTAAGTCATGAGTTTGACATTGGAAGTCAAACAATGATTCAAGTTATAAAACAAAAGCTTACCACACTTTCAGGACGCCAGGTGGAGGCAATGGAAGGTTTCTTGGAGGGTAGATGTTATCGAATGATCTTTTGTCGAATCTCCACTTGCCAATTTTTCCATATGTTAACTTCCCCTGTACATAGTTCATGCAGTAACAGAATGTTTCAAATATTGAAAAAAAAGTGTTTTATTGTGATATATCTGAAGAGTCAAAGTTAATTTTGATTCTTTCTTCTTCTTGGGACATAACATCAGATTAAGTCATGAAAACAGTCTGCATAAAAGGTCTACATTGAAGTCGTCTAGAATGGCCATTTTGACCCGTTAATGATCAAGTGGAGAGCAGCAGCAGGATCCTATGTGATAAGAGGTTCCCAGCAAAACTAAAGGGAAAGCTATATCGAGTGGCAGTACGTCCAGCTATGTTGTATGGAACAGACTGTTGGGCCATAAAGAAATCGCACGAGAAACAAATAGAGGTAGCGGAAATGCGAATGCTGAGGTGGATGTGCGGTCACACAAGACTTGACCGGATAAGAAACGAAGTGTATCGACAGAAGCTAGAAGTGGCCTGTATCACAGATAAAATACGAGAGGGAAGATTAAGATGGTTGGGCATGTCAAGAGGAGACCAATGGCGTACCAGTTAGAGCAGTAGAGAACATCATTCTAGAGGGTAGGAGGAGTAGAGGAAGACCTAGATTGACTTGGGATGAGGTAATTAGACGAGATTGATACACCTGCACCTCTCTGAGCACATGATCGAGGATAGGACTGAGTGGAGGCGTAGAATTAAATTAAGGACTTCTAGTGTGACCTATAGGCAGGAAGGGTATTTGACGTCTGGTTTCGGGGCCTAAGTAGCCCATATCTGCCCTTTAACGATGATTCTACATGCACCTAGGATTTATGTATGCTATGTGTTGTATGATTTATTGTGTACTGTAGATATGTGTTGCATGATTTATTGTATGATGTCCTGCTGCCGATATGGTTTTTTGTATACTGTATGATATGTCTGGTGTTTATTGTATGTTATCTTGCTAAACAGTATGACTTTTGCTATTGAGTCGGGGGTCTCATTGGAAGCGGTCTCTCTACCTAACAAGATAGAGGAAAGACTCGCCTACACCTACCCTCCCCAGACCCTGCTCTTGAGTGGGATATACTGGGTTTGTTTGTTTGTTTGTTTGTTTGTTGTAATGATCAAATGGGTCATTTTGGGTTATATTTAGCTCAAACAGATCAAACGTCATCCAAATTCCGACAGTGAATTTAAAACATATAAAATCTGCTAAATCGGTTTATCAAAATTAACAAAATCAATACTGTGATAATCTAGTTTGTGTAATCATCTTTTTAACACATTAAATTAAAAGATTTTACCAAGAAAGACCAAAAAGTCTTTTTAACAGATTAAAATTATAAGATTCAACCAAGAAAGGCCAACCATGGGATCAACTTGAATCTTTTCTAGTTGGGTCAACTTTGAGATTTACAAATATCAAGGAAGTTGGTAAGAAAATAGGGTACCTTTATCATAGTCACATCCATATGTGTAGTGAATTATGAACTTGTTGCCAATTTCGGTGTCCCAAGGAGGCTATTGTATACACAGTACAAACAAGAAGAAAAAGATTTGCATTAGTAAGTTATTAGTCATAAAGCATGCAAAACAAAGACAAAACCATAGTCGAATACTTCCATTTGGTTTGATTTGATTTGATTCAGAAATAAGAACAGAAAAACAATCAAACCTGAAGCATGAAATCCTTGTGTAAAATGTTACCAACATCATGCAAAGCAGATGAAACAGCATAAGCATACCTGCCATACACCACCATCTTGATTTAAAAGAATCCAAAAATTAAACTTTTTGCATACAAAGTCCAAATTTTTACATCTCGAGGACCAACCAAAGCCTTATCAGCTTCTGGGTCTTTTTTTCATCGCCAACGACACGTTCATCCATGTGGGGGCTATTTTTTAAGAGATTCCTAAAAATACAAGGAATAAAAAGTATAAAAAAATCACATTAAAAGAAAACCAAAATCTGAGTACTGATTCATAAGCATAATTATATGTGTACCTTTCCACAATAACAGGTGAATTTCCAATAGGATCAATATTGGTTATCGGCCCCTTGCTTTCTGGAAAAAACTTCTAAGAATTGGCTCGTATTTTTGAGGTTCGATGTAAAGAACGGGAATGCGGCTCCAAGGCCATCTCGAGCCAAATTTGGTATTGGTTTTACAATAATATGATCGGGCTCTGACATTAATATATAGCTGCATACAATATCAGAATGTGAAATTAAAGATTTATGCAGATATGAATGTAGATACTAATCCATTAATGTTTGTACGTACTCTTCCTTGATGTCTGCTTGTTGAAGCCATTGCACAAATGCCCAAGGTCGATTCAGGACTATATAACCCTAAAAAATATCAAGAAAATTATTTAGGTACCAAAAAGGTGTTAATAACTGTCAGTATATCTATACTGAACGAATTTATCAAACATTAATCCATTACAATCATCATTAATCAAAGATATATTCATTGCAGACCAACTTTGGACATTACTAGAAGAAAGTAAAACCATTTCACCAAAATGTTACTGAGTTATGGATTCCGCTCAATCTTATTTCGCATCCACATGCCTTGAATAAAGGCTATAGCTTTTATATATGTGTTTAACGTCAGGAAATCATTACTCTTAGGCTAGAAAAAACCCATAAGATCAAGTCAAACTAAAATCAATAACCTTTCCTTATGTGGACAAATTTAACTACACTAAAAAAGGAATTAATTTGGTTCAACCACATATCGATAAGTCATTGCTTCATAATCAAAACCTTTGCAATTTCAAACTAAAATTGTGTTTCCATCTATCTAAAGTCTAAACACACACACTTACCAATTGTGCATGCTTGATTTTCAAATTCACACCATTACCTCTAGAATCAAAAGTGACAACAAGACATCTAGTTTTTACACCAAAAGAATTTATTCCTTGTAATATATAAGTTATATTTGTCCATGTGGATATCGTTGTTTCCCTAAACCAATTATTTCATGCCATGATGTCTCTAGGTCAAAATCTTCTACAGACACTAGAAGTCAAAATCAAAGTTCCTTGAAGAGATAATCATGAAACAACCTATCCCATAAGCAAATGGAGTCCAAACCATCATTAACTGAAATTAAAGACACCCATATGATCATTTCAACAATTATACCGATCTGTACCAGCAGGAAGTGGCTGAGCAACAAACGTAGAGGATCATCATCCATAAACTTTATCAGCTTTATCCCCGAATGCACCGATCCTCGTAAATCCACCCATTTTCACAATTCATATTCAGCCATTCATCTTCTGAACCTAATCTTCCTGTTCAAATAGTTAGACGCAGAGGGTCCAGTGAACTGCAGCAGAATCTATCTTTTGTTCCAGCACGACTTTCGATCTCCGGGCATCTTGTAATCGGTGTCAACAGAAAGAAACCCTTGTGAGGACCGGGGAGTTCTTGCCTGAGTGGAGCATTGCTTGGCGAACTGATGATGAGTTGTATGATCAGAGCTACTGAGAATGTTATTATTACAGTGAAGAAGAAATTCCCACAACCCATGATGCAAAATTCGATCTTTTTGAGTCAATTTGGTGAATTCACATTTGGGAATTGGGGATTTGATGGGGAAATTAGGGTTTTTAGAAGGAAAGGGGGGTTAAAGAGGAGAAGTAGAAGTGTAGATTGGTTGTAAGCCATGGTGGTACGAGAGTAGGTGCGAAGTATGGCGTGGTTACAACATGTGTTGGTACCGCAATTATTTTGGTTTTTTTTATTAAACTTTGCTTTGGCAATTTTCCAAGAATTAGGTTACTGTAGTGTTTATTCGGAATCAAATGTTTAGTAAACCGTTTGTGAATCGTTTAACGTAAAGTAAAATTCGTTTATGTAACGAATATGATAAACGATTGTGTTCTTTTTATTAAACGAATAAACATAAACATTTGTATGCTTGTTCAATTATGTTCGTAAAAGTTCGTTCATGTTGTTTATTTATGTTATTTATTACGTTCATTTATATTATTATACACATAAACATTTGTATTACATAAATATGTAATATTTTTTTATCTTGTATTGTTTTTATTTATGTTAAATGTTATTATTTTTTGATTTAGATATATCATTCCAAATTATAATACAAACCCTAGAATCAATATCATGATGCCGATTCATTATTCGTCTATTGTATTTGTCAACTTCTCCCTTGATTCGAAAGTAGCTAATTAGGGTTTGAGAAATTCTTCAATCTTCGATATAGAGTACTCCATTAGGGCTTCAATGATTCATCTCCAATACTTGACTAGGGCTTCGACCCATTCATCTTCGTTTTAGTCCCTCATCTAGATTCTCTTTTGCTTGTAACTTTAAGGTTAAGTTTCATGCTTTTATTGATAATTTTATTGATTAAATGATTATCTCAACCGTTTTAGTTAATTCATTCTTCATAGTTAGTTCGGCTATATACTTTTAATAACCTAGAATATTGAGTATTACAGACGATAATGTACCAACTGCATCATCCATCGCTAATTAATAAAACCCACTAGAACATAAGCATGTCAAAGATGGGAAACAAATACCATGTTAGTGTTTCGTTGGTGATTACCATCAGATTCCAAAACTCATAAAGGTGGGGTGATTATTATCGAAACATTGACAGCAGTAAACCACAAATTGGTCTTGGTTTGTGGGAAAGCGTTCTAACGACCTAGATGTCGGTGAACATTTTTTTGCCAGCTGTTAGTGAAACCATCATGGTAATAGTCATTATAATATGTCGTTGATAGTCTTGCTAGTGATCCTTCGGTATTTGCCGTCGGTAATCCATCGGAAAAAAAACATAACCTACCATCGGATTTTTGACGGAGGTTCCCGGATAAATTACTAACAGGAACCCTTCCACTGCTGAATCTATTCACCGATTAAAGTCGTATGTTGTTTATCATGTCTTTAAACTATAGTTAATATATTTTATACCATCTAGTACATTGTTTTTGTATTTGAGATTGGAAGTCGAACATTATATGAAGATTACTTTCTAAACAAAAAAATAAACTATCTAAACATTTTAAATCTTAAGTGTATACATGTTATATAAAAGTTATGACTTGTTCGGTAAACTTGCCTTGAATTTGTGTGGACTTGCAATGGTTGTTGGGTAAAGAACTTTTAGCACATAGTTTAACAGGTAAATGAGAGTTTTATTAGCAAAAAGTGTTGTACCTGGTATCTTGAATAACAAATTTGATCTAACATACACATTATACAATGAAGAGACGTGCCATCTTTAACTCTACGATACGTCTAAACAAGACAAACTATGATGATTGTGTAAATAAATGCGAAAAACGCGGATGTATTAATCAAGATCTATATCCAAGATTGAATACTACCAAATTGAAATTGAAGTAAACCTAACATTTCTCTAAGCTAATCTGAATTTAGGGAAGAAGTATTGTATATGATATGAAGTGGGTATTTTTCTTTCTCAACAGATTTTGAAAACATGCTCTCTTTTATAGCGATGTTACAAGTAAATGAATTATTTTAATTTTTTACTAACTACATGAGAAAGCCACCCATGTAACTACATAAATAGTATGATGGTTCATATTCTTAAACATACCCTCAAGTTAAAACATCACATTCAAAGTTCAGGTTGAGACTACTAACAAAAGAATATTACAAGAAAATATGTATGAAGCTCCACCAATTTTAATGGATCACTTCTATACTTCATGAGTTAAAGATACTGCTTACGAGCCCTCATACACTTTGTGTGTGACAATGTTGACGCTACATATTTAGCAGTCAATCAGATGTTTAATTAATGTAAGAAGCACTTTGAGACTTACTTACATTTCACACAAAAAATGTTTCTTTTTTACACAACTGACTATATTAAGAACCAACCGACTAGTAAAAACTAGGCCTGAAAAAAAACATTACCAGAAAATTAGATGGCTTTGCAATTACTCAACGTACCTAATGTTAACTTACAAATCCCAAAAAAAAAAACCAAAACGATCTTAGATTAGAGTCTTAGAGTTCTTTATGTTCCTACGACTGATCAAATTGCATATTTTTAACCAAAAAAAGTTATATGATTTGACACTCGTCAGTGCAATCTTCACGTTGTTGCACACATCTAGCTTGTTAGGGTATATCAAAGTTGTTATGGTTATATATTTGATTTCTTTGTATTAATCTTCCTCTAATGGTGAAGTTTTAATTATCCTTCTAAGTTTTTTTCTGTTTTGTATTGTATCCTCTGATCGCTTAAATCAAATTACAAAAAATACAAAAGCTCAAAACTTTATCATTTTGTACATACGATTAACACAATTTATCAATCCTATCGTGTGTCTAGTGTCAACAAAGAAGAGTTGCACATATAAATTTTAGAAGGAAATTATGTTATAAGAAGAATTGAATAAAGATGGTCAATCAGGTGTTAAATTAAGGTAAGAAGCACTTTGAGACTTACATACATTTCATCAAAATATGTTTCTTTTCTACACAAGCCGACTATATTAAGAACCAACCGACTAGTAAGAAACTAGGCGTGAAAAAAAAAACATTACCTGAAAATTAGATGGCTTTGCAATTACTCAACCTACCTAATGTTTAACTTAGAAATCCAAAAAAAAAAAAAAACTAACGATTTTAGATTAGAGTCTTATAGTTCTTTATGCTCTACTACTGATCAAATTGCATATTTTTTAACCAAAAAAGTTACATGGTTTGACACTCGTCAGCACAATCTTCATGTGTTGCACACATCTAGCTTATTAGAGTATAAGTATGCTGTTATGGTTATATATTTGATTTTCTTTGTATTAATCTTCCTCTAATGGTGAAGTTCTAATTTCCTTCTAAGTTTCTTTTTTCTGTTTTATATTGTATCCTCTGATCGCTCAAATCAAATTACAAAAATTACAAAAGCTCAAAAACTTTATCATTCTGTACATACGACTTAACATAATTTATCAATCCTATCGTGTGTCTAGTGTCAATAAAGAAAGAGTTGCCCATACAAATTTTTGAAGGAAATTATGTTATAAGAAGAATAATTGAATAAAGATGGTCAAATTCAAGTAACAGTATAAGCTAGGTGGAAGAAGATTGAAAGAGAGAGGGCCATAAACGATGTCAACTCTTACCTGTATCGTGTAATTATTTTTTATCGCGTTATATAAAACACAAATAACTATCTTATATAATTTTTGATCATCTAAACTCATAAACGTTTAGATATTAGTTTATGTTAAGAGTATAAGAATTGTTTTTTTATATCTCTATAATTAAGCTAAACAAAGATTCTTACGTTGTGTTCAAATGATGAAGGCATGAGAGAGAAAGGGATCTGATGAAAGTTCATGTGAAAGAAAGAGATTTGATGAAAAAAAATCAAATCTGAAAGGGATTTGAAAAACAATCTAACTTGAACATCATCCTATATAGTTGTACACGTATTAGACAACTATACACAAAGGATAACCATTATAGGTCACTGTTTTGTTCCTTCACAAATTAATATATCGTATATTAATTGTAAGACGACTTTTCCTTATTGTTTAAACAGTGTTTAACTACTCTTTCTAGTTCAATTAGATAAATAATATTATAATTATGTCTATATGATTATTAATACATGTGCATTTTTCAACTTGTTTGTATAAATGTAACAAACATTAATATGACAATGGGGAAAAGTCTCCTGTTATACCTAAAAGTCATTTACTTTGTCTTTAAGTTTTCTTATTTTCCTAATTCAGTTACTTTTAGTATTGTTAATCAATCACTTTCAAAAATCAATATAATTTATAACATATACATAATGATCATTTAAGTAATTATACTTAAACAAGTTCCAATAATAAATTTTTAAAACTATCACAAGAGCCTTGGTGGGAGATTCACTAGTGATACAAGAACAACCGAAGGTTTAGTAGTCGCCATGACAGTTGATGGAGCTTTATTCATCGGAGAGAAGCCGAGCAACTGGCTTTCATCATTTCTGTTGTGTTAGATATAGTGTGTGTACGCTTTAGAGAGAGAGAGAGAGTGAGGGTGGTTAAGAAGAGAAGGGAAGATGAGAGTATAAGTAGCCGTTAGAGGCAAATAAGGTTTGATGGGTTTTACGTCTTATAAACATACTCATAACACGTATTAGTTGGACTTACCATGTGGAAACTTCAAAAATAGATAATGTACTATTCATGGCAGTAGCTCGTATTTGTGGCTACTTCTATCGTTCATCGTCTTTTCTATTAAGATTGTAAAAATAAACAGCTTATTTAGTTACTATCATAAATCAAATGTTTATGAAACAGTTTTCTAAAAACAGAGTTTATACTTTTTATTCCACTTAAATATAAGATATTATAAAGCTTTACTGGAACTGTTCATCTTACACGACTCTAATATTCGAAATACTAACTTATTACATCAATATCATCATCAAGGAGAATACTAGTTTTGGATTTTTAGGTTAAGAACACAAATTATTTAATGGAATTTTTAAAATTTATTGATCAATAAAATTTTTTAAATTTTATAGAATAATTGTACAATTTGCACTTTACATGATTTGAAATAAAACTCCGACATCGAAAGAAAAGTAATAAGGCTTCTGCTCACCGAGAGTAATCACCTTCGCTCCTGCAACAAGGGCTATAGCTAGTAGAGCAGGTAACAAAGTCCAAGAATACTGGCACTGCTTAATAAAATTAGTCTTTCTATTAGAGGTGCACAAACCAGGTGAAACTTGAAACGGGGTCTAGTTCAACCGGTTAGGGTCCAACCGTTTTCAAGTGAGCAAAATGGTAAACCAAAAAATTTAGGTTTATACCAGGTTTAAACCGATTCGGGTTAGGAAAAATCGGGTTGGAACGGGCTGGGACCCACGGGTTGAACCCGGTTTGGGGTTTTGGTCGAGTTACGGGTTGGATGTGTACCTCTATTGCTAATTGCCGAACACCTTCTAGGCTTTTACTCGGTCAAGATATGCCACTCGTATGCTTCAAGTTCAAACCCAATCGTTTAGAAGGGAAAAAGCCTGGGCTCAAGCCCAAGATCAAACAAACCCAAGCCCAAGTTCAAGCCCAAGCCCAAGCCCAAGACCAAGCCCATGCCCATAATTTTTATACAACAAATCCAAGTCAATATACCCAAAACCAAAATATAAAAGTTGCATGAAAAAATATAAAAGACATACTGTATCCATGTACGCTATTGCACATCGCATGCATGCATGTATTCTTATTCTATAAGTCCCCAATAAACCGTAAATCCGTACGTATTCAAAAGCTGATAGATACACCATGACATACATAAAGTATACATAATTAATGAGCATCTTAAATTCAGCTTTGGTCTATATATATGACTTTCAGAAGTCAAACTTCTTAACGAATACCTCTCCGATCTGCCCGATTTCATCCTGTAGCCATACGGACCGTTCCACTTTCCTCGCGATTGCGCGTTAGACCTCCATTCTGTTGGTGATTTCTTGGTTTACATGTTATGATCGCTGCTTTTGTCACCTGCATTGCTTCTTTTTGTGATTAGGGTGGTGGGCAATCATGACATTTTGATGCAAACATGCAATAATTTTAAAAAGCGCGATACCTTTTGCGTGTGCTTTTCAAGGCGGGGGTAGAAGAAGACGGGTTGCTGTGCCAATTTCGTTTTCGCTGATTGATGAACCAGTTGTTTATCTGCTTTAACTGTAGGCCTGTTTCTTGTACCAGTCTTGCCTTATCTTCCTCTGTGAATCAAAGTGATTAGATCATTAAAGCTTTTGATAGTTAAGTGATGGTTATTTACTTGTTTATGTGTTATTATTTTGATAAATGAGTTAAATTTGACACCCAACCTCAAAATATAAGATCAAACAGTTGTTTCAGAACTGGAACGAATCGCAGGTTAAACAGAGAACCACTCATAGAACAAGTCCAGCTGGTTATCGTTAGGACCGGTAAACCGGATAACTAGGACCGCATTTTACATCTGTTAATCTTACTTTCTAATTAATTTAACATTCTATAATCCATATTTTAGTTATTAAGGCTTCTTATATTTTTTGTCAAAATTACAAATCTATACCAAACATCTAATATATTAACATATTGTTTAAATTAGATACGTATAAATAAATATAACTTTACTATAATTTGTGAGGTTGTATGGCTATGAATCTTTTCATCGATCTGACTATCAGACCAATAGATGACGGATTTATGTACGGTCCGGTTCTAAAAGTATTAAAAAAAGCAATCATCCAAAAAGTAGTGTAAATTAAAATTTGCAATGACAAATAATACCCCTTTTAAAGAATATATATGTAAAATTTGCTCATTTCATAGATTTTGGGTGTCTAATTTTTCTTAAACTTGTTGTTAAAAATTAAAGATTTAGATGAAGTGAACTCACGGTAGGGTATGGCCATTTGGCATGTGATTGCCACCATGATTTCAAAACCGAAGTGGTGTCTCCCTGGCAGTTTTCCAGCTTTCTTTTACGTAATATTTCTTCCTAATATCCACAATCTTCTCCTTGTAACCCTAACAACATCACAACAAACACAAATGCAGAAACATATTATCGAAATTCGGTTTCATATGATGCGCATATCTAAAGCCAAGGAAATGTATATCCAAGTATATGAATCGTCCGGTCTTGAGGCCTTTTTTCTTTTGTCAAAAACCGCTTGTTGTTGCAAGATGTAATAATGTTTCTGGGTGAAAAAGAATTGTTTGCAACAAAGGATGATAAGAGTAAGAGCTGAAAAAGAAATGCAACTTAACATGGAGCATATTCTCATGTATAGTCCCCTTGTCCAAGATAGTTGCATCATTTGGACATATAGTTGAATTAAGGAGTTTAAAAATATGTCGAAAGTATTTATGAAACCCCTTGTAGAGGTTAAAAACATGAAATTTATTCATGAAAAATAATGTTAATTGGCAAAAAAAAAAAGGCAAACTAAAAAATGTAACATTTTTCTTGAAAAAAAGGTATTGTGTGTATCGTGAAACAAATGTAGCATCAATTTTGTTTGTAGCTTACACAGGTGTAAAAAGGACGGGTGATTTATAAAACTAGTTTAATCTATATTGTGTTCACTTTGTCATCTGTGTTAGCAATAAAATTGATGTTGTGACTGTCCCAAAATATATACAGTACATTTTTTCAAGAAAATTATCTTTTATATATGTTTTATTTCAATGTGTCTTTCTTGTCATTAACATTGATTTTCATGAATAATATCAGATATGTATTTTGTCTTTACTAAAGTTTTATAAATAATTTTGACATAAAGGTAAAGCTCTTAATTCAATTATTATATGTCCAGAAGTTCAGTTTTCTTATACAATTATTTTGGGAAAGTCTTGTCTAAGATAATTGAACATACTTAAATTATATGTTAAAAGTATTTATAGAACTCTTAGTAAAGACAAGAAAACATGAAATTTATTCATGAAATTAACGTTAATGGGCAAGGACGACATATACAAATAAAACTGGAAAAAAAGGGCATTTACCTTGATTATAAATTGTATTGCAATGTATTTTTGGGACAAGATGGAACTAATTCACTTCATTGTTTATAGAGGTGGTAAAATACTAAAATAGACGACTTTGACACAAACAAGAAATTTAACGTAGGTCTCGTCAACATTTTTCCTTCAAACATTTTTAATTCTATAAATAATTAACATATAAATATGATATGAAATTCTCTAAATAACTAACATATTAGATACGATTGGCTAAACAATATAGGTAAAATCATATATAACCCATTTGAATGAACTAAATTAAGAATATGAAAACATCTATCTATTACTTTAGGGACTTTCAAACCCGTTATATCACTAGCTAAGTTTGTAATACGAATTGAACAACCCAAATCGACTCATTTTAAAGTAAACATGGTTTCACTAACCTGTTTCACTCGTGCTTTAGCTCTTGCCTCACACGCTCCATCAACGACCTCTCGCTCTCCGTCGGGACAAGCGCCCGAATCCCATACTATCATGCCCATCAAAACTCCCATCAAACAAATTAGCATCACTCTCCACTTGATCTTCATCATCATCAGACATTGTTGCACCTGTTCCTTCTCCAGGTGACACCCCTACATTAACCACCAACAACAAACAAACTTCAACCTCCATCATCTAACACCAACAAAACACAAATAAACCAATTTCAAGCACAAATGACACGAAACCTGTTAAGCTCTGCAACGACTGCTCAATCTCCAACACGCCATCACAGCTTCCATCGCGTGCACGCGAACATGTTGCTGTAATTGTTCTTTAAAAGAACATAGCAACAGAACATAATGAGTCTGCATTCACACTCCAACCATTAGACCACATCAATCAACTTCAAGATTCATAACAAAGTTACAATCTTTTTCATCAATACCATGAACTGATCAAGCTCCTTATCATCACCCAGGTTACTCTGACCACCCAAACCCGAATACTTCGACACGACCTGCTGCGATTGCGCGAGCTGTGCATCGATCCTCGGCAGCTGATCCACCGGCGTCGCGATCCTCAAACACGACACGTGAGCCGATAGCAGCTGTTCGTACAGTGGTGTGATAACACCTCTGCTTTGTACCGAGCATTCTGCCAATTAACCGCCGCCGCATCGCCGCCGTCGCCGCGGCCGCGACCTCACTCTCCACTAGCTCACCTCCACCATTATTATCCACCTGTAACCATAGGGCACATTGTTCGAAGCTTCATTCAAACGCTAAAACCAAGATGACTACTGATAGGTCAAAATTGGACCAATTGGTCCATAGATTCAGGTCAATTAGAATTCTTGAGTTACAATCCCTAGTTATTATGAAATTAATATTATCATCAATAACATCATAACAAAAAATGTTTAATTCCAGCAGCTTTTGTATTATTCAATTCAAGATTACTGATCAAGTGAAACAGAGCATCTGCAATTCCGAATACGAACCCTCGAACAAGATTGTTATTTATCTTTAATCTTTATGTTGTGTGAATAAACAAATTATGTAAAGTGAAAGTGAAATTATGTTGGTATGTAACCTGGGTCCGGCGACGTTATTTCTTGACTGATTGTTCAAATCCGGTGAGACATGCTGCCGGCGATGATTGAATCATTGGAGACTTGAGAAACGATGTTGTTTTCTCTACTAACATCACTAACGTTCCTCTGCAGCCTCGATCTCGAAAGCCACTGATTATTACTATTATTATTATGAGGGCGATGATGATGCTGAGAAGATGTTGTCACTGCAGAATCATGATGATGATGATGGATATTATTATTGTTGGTATGCAAGTTGCGGAAATTGTTGTTGTTGTTGTTGTTATTATTATTATTATTACTGTTATTATTAATACCCTCGGTAGCCCCAGCGTTGTACTGACCCTGTTGCCGAGAATCGCGCTGTTGAGCCAGTGGTCTTTTCGGGCGGAGCAGAGACGACGGCGAAGATTCGCCGGAGACACCGAGGTGGTGGTGGTGGTGTGGTCCGGCAGAATTGTCCGGAGGACGGAGATATTGTCGGTATCGGTGAAATTTTGCTGTAGGGCCATTTCTTGTGAGAGATTGTTGGGATGAAACGCCATTAAAGAAAGTTGAGAGGATGATGATGGTGGTAAGAGGTGAGATTATTGCTTTGGAGATTGAAGATGTTTGAAGGTGAATTGGGGATTGTGAAGGGGAGATTAGATGTGATGAAGGTGAGTGGGGTTTTATAGGTTTAATGGAGGATGGAGAATAGAATAGAGTTGAGAGGAGGAGAAAGAGAAGAGAAAGTGAGAGAGTTGGAAAAATGGAGGGGAAGGGAAGAAAAGTAACCACAAAAAACCAATCACATTTGTTATCGAGTCGTCCACTGTTTTCATTGAATGATAATAATAAATGATGTGTCTATTTGTTGCGAGTGACTCCATCCACGTATGTTTGTATGTATAGGTTATTTATTGATATTACGATATTTGTTTTGCGGCTGACACTAGATAAAGTTTTTGATCAAATAGTCAGACTCTGTTGTAAATAGATTCTCTGATCCAAAAAGTAAACTAAACTAGCTTAAAGTATGAGTTTTTATTTTTTCAACTTAATCTAGTTTATCAGATAGAGTCTTTTGTATATTAAAGGAGAAGTCTTGAGTTCAAACGTAGAGATAAAGTAAACTATTTAATGTAGTTTAAGAATAAGGTTACGTTAAATTTGTTGCTAAAATAAGTTAATGGATGAAAAATGAAAAAAAAAGGTATTAGTTTGGAATATTTCACTTGATATTAACTAAACTATTCTATTACTAATTAATCCCTATGTCGGTAGGGTTTTTTTTTGTATATTATATTTTATATATATATATATATATATATGTTGGTGGGGAGATTTTATTAATTTTTTTTGTATATTATTATATTATATATATGTTGGCGGGGAGATTTATTAATATATTTAGTTGATAAATCTTTTTATAAATATTTAGCTTTGTTTTTTTTGTATATTATATTTAGTTGAATTTTTTACTATAATTTTGTTTCAATTTCACACACAAGTACGCACGTTTATTTTTATTCTTTAAGTATGTATGTGTATTTTCAATTAGCTTAAAAGATGTAATAAGAAAAACTATTTTTAACAAAAAATGCATTCTTTAAAAATATTTTTATAAAATAGCATGATGAAACAAAAAAAAAAGTTAATGGTTTATTTTATTTTATTTTACGAATTATAAATGTAATTCTTAATACGGAGACATGTACGTTGCTAATAGACTTCCAGTAACAATTAGGGGAGAAACGAGTCACGCCGTTTCGTGAGCCACTCGAGATTGACTCGCTAAAAACTCTAATTAAGTTTAGCTTAAACAAGCGTGAACTCATTTTACGACTATTTATAAATGGTTTTAATCTGTCGAGATCGAGCCGGCTCGCAAGGCAAAACTAACGTTGTATGTATACGATGTTTATTTTTATCTTTATATATATAATTATATAAATGATTATTACTATATATAAAATTTGTTTAAAACAGTTATCAAATATATATCTTTATTTTAAAAAAATTAAATAAACCATTTAGTTCATAAAGAAGATCTTTTTATATAAGAACAAGTAAACTATAAATAGACGTTAAAAAATACTTAAGAAAGATTATAAATATTTTTTTACGAGAAAACGTTATGGAAAAGAAAACTTTATAAAAAACAACTATAAAACATTTTTCAAAATCATGTGAGATGCTAAATGATTTTTATTTTATTAAAACTTTATCCTTTTAATTTTACTTAAATAACATTAGTAAAACATAAATACTTATTCAATCATATTATGAATAATAAAAAATTTTCTTTTCAGTAAAAAAAACCTTTTGGTAAATATTTTTTAAAACACTTATTTTGTTAAATTAATTTTCTACCAATCCTACTTTGAAAAAACTCATTACAAAGGACACTGTGATTGTTTTAAAATAAAATCTGGAAAAAGATTGGAAGTTATATTTGATCTGTTTTTTTTCACCCAACAACAAGTTGACTCTATTCCAACAAACAGATAATATAATGAGTTTTCACAGGTTGTATTACATTAAAATTATGAACTAAAATATGTTGGATTCTTGCATATTCAACAAGTAATTACAAGTGTAACACACCACCTTATTATCATATTTTTATAAACCTGTTGAGGTGTAAAAGATTTTAGCTTAGGTCCCAGTTAAAATCTCTATTTTAAAACTCTATTACACATACCCATGACTACGTCAACACCACTATTACGTTTTACAACCTCAAATTACATTTAGGTAATTTACATAACGTTAAGTTGTTTAAAAGAAATAATTAACAAACCATTGTTCGATCCACAAGCATCTTCATCGATCACCTTTGCCTTCTTGGAACATTCCTACAAAACCAACCTTTTATCACATTAGTCCATTAGAACTAAGTAAGGACTCTTTCTACTTTACAGGTTATTAGGAGGTGTTTTGGGGCTTAAAATATCAATCGAAAACACAAGTGACAAATTAAAACCATTCTATAATCACACTTTCATATTTAAATAGGAATGGGTCATAATTCCACTTTCAAGCTAGTCATTCACTAACTGGACTAGCATATTAGATTCGGATCACACACCAATACACTTCGCTATACATCTTTATGTTGGCATACACACAGTCGCCAAACCACACGTTTATCACCCACTGGTGAATTAGGCTACACACAGTAGCCAAAATATAGTTTATCACTCACTAGTGATTTAAATGTTACCAACGTAACTAAATATAGTTATAACCCCTCCAGGTTTGATTCACACACCTGTGAACTATACCGGTATATTTATTTCATGCACACGCGCATGAAGCTTCAACCCAATTCATGCACTCGAGCATGTATACTTACTATTACTATAACCCTTACTTATGGTCATTATTCACAACACCTTTACTCAAGAGTAAACATAATAAAATCATAAAGATAAGACTATTTATATGGTTATAAGGCTAATGTCCTTATAAACAAGCTTCAACTCAACCTTGTCTTTGCTCACCGCTTTGCTAATACTCCCTTCACCTAAACATATGTTTAGGATTAATTTAGCACATACATACATATGGTATAAAACCAATCCATATGACCCATTTATGACTAGTTTAAGCATAATTAACTCTATATGACCCACCGGTCATTCTATTTCCACTTTGTCCCTCCTCATTCATATTCGAACTTCTTGGAGGCATTTCATCAAACACCTTATGGGCATGATTTATAACTCAAATATTTCATACAACTAATTGCTATGAACCATCAAGTTTCAAATTGGCATACATGATACATAGAACACCTAATACATACTATTCTAAGTTCAACACATATTATTTGATCATAGATGAATTTCTCCTCAACACCCCAATCATGAAGTAAACTACTTAGCAAGAAAACATCCAATTAAGACTCACCTTATGAGTTAGATGCAGGAACTAGGTGATTTATAACTCAATTCCACAATTAGAAATTTGAATTCAACACAACCGCAACTCAATTTGACTAGGGTTCTTGATCTCCTTCCTCCTTCCCGTCTCCTCTCTTCGTGAGTGTGTGTGTGAGTGTCCAGGAGGTTCTACACCTCCTTACTAATATGTAAATTTAAGTTTCTCAATTTGGCAAAAGTGGTCCCTCTAGTTACTTCTATTCATTCACACTAACAATACTAACTTAACTTAGTTAGTTCTAATTTACCACTCATTTTATTTAAAAATACAAATTATAAAATTACCTAAAATGGGACGTTACAAGTTTCTCCCCATTGGGAAGTTTCGTCCCCGAAACTTACTGATGCATCAAATAGTAAGGGTAGCATTCTCTCATCTCGTCTTCTAGCCCAAGTGACATCCGACCCTTTTCGGTTCTTCCACTGTATCAGCACTTGCTTTATTTTTTTTCTCAGCTTTTTGATTTTTCTGTCAAGTATTACCACAGGTTCTTCCACATAATTCAGCTTATTATCAATCACTAAGTCCTTATACGGGATATACGCTGATTCATCTGCTAGACATTTTCTCAAATGAGAGACATGAAAGGTATTATGGACCCCACTTAGTTCTTCTGGTAGCTCAAGACGATAAGCAACCTCGCCCACCCGAGCTATAATTTTAAATGGTCCAATGAATCGCGGTCCTAACTTTCCTCGCTTTCGGAATCGAATTATACCTTTCCATGGGAAACCTTTAATAACACATAATCTCCTACTTGGAATTCAATCGGTTTTCTTCTTCTATCCGCATACGACTTTTGACGATCTTGAGCCGCCTTTAGATGAGCTCGCACTTGATCAATGTGTTCATTAGTTTTTCTCACCATCGGTACTAGCTAGCTCTCGTGGACCGATTTCTCCCCAACATACGGAGTTCTACATTTTCTCCCATATAACATTTCATATGGCGCCATTTCATACCCGAATGATAGCTGTTATTATAAGAAAATTCTGCCAAGGGTAGATATGTATCCCAACTACCTCCGAAATCAATAATGCACGCGCGCAAAATATCTTCTAGGATTTGGATAATCCTCTCACTTTGACCATCTTTGTGGGTGAATATGCGGTGCTAATCAACAGTTTGGTACCCATATCTTCATGAAATTTTCTCCAGAACCTCGAAGTAAATCGAACATCTCGATCTGATATTATGGATACAGGTATGCCATGCTTAGACACAATTCCTTGATATATATTTTGACATTGTTTCCGATGAGTAAGACTCCGGATTGGAATGAAATGAGCACTCTTTGTCAATCTATCCACTACTACCCAGATGGTATCATAGCCTTTTCGGGTTTTTGGAAGCTTTGTTATTAAGTCCATGGCTATACGATCCCACTTCCAAACTGGAATTTCTAAAGGTTGTAATTCACCATGTGGGTTTTGATGTTCTGCTTTTACTTGTAAAACATGTTAAACACTTTTCCACATATTTAATGATATACGTTTCATTCCTGGCCACCAATAATTCACTTTTAAATCACAATACATCTTAGTAGCTCCGGGTGAATCGAATACTTAGATTTATGTGCCTCATCCAGTATCAATTCTTTTACTGGACAAGTTGGAGGAATCCACACTCGTCCCCTCATTGTTTTTAATCCATAACTGTCTTCCTTTAGGATTTGCACTTGACCCTGAATCGGTTTCGTTTCCATTCTCCTCTTTGAGTGCCTCCATTTGCGCTTCTTTAATTCGCTCGATTATGCTTGAGTTAATCGTTATCATCGCTTTTACTCTAATAGGCTCATACTCATCTTTTCTACTTAATGCATCCGCTACCACGTTAGCCTTCCCAGGATGATATAGGATTTCACAGTCGTAATCCTTTATAATTCCAACCAACGCCTCTGTCTCATATTAAGCTCTTTCTGAGTGAAGAAATATTTTAAACTTTTATGATCGGTAAAAATAGTGCATTTCACACCATAGAGATAATGCCTCCAAATTTTCAAGGCAAATACCACTGCGGCCAGCTCTAAATCATGTGTTGGGTAGTTCATCTCATGTGTTTTCAGTTGTCTTGAGGCATAAGCTATCACTCTACCCCTCTGCATCAGAACACACCCCAACCCAAAATAGGACGCATCAGAATACACAACAAAATCCTCATTCCCCTCGGGTAATGCTAGTATTGGTGCCTGCGTCAATCTTATTTCACTCTTGAAACGCTTTTTCTTGTTCGACATCCCATTAAAAATAATCCCTTTTCTAGTAAGTTTAGTCAACGGAGAAGCTATTTTGGCAAAGTCTTGGATAAACCTCCGATAATACCTGCTAGGCCCAAGAAACTTCTAATCTCAGTTGGAGTTTTTGGAGGATTCCATTTCATTATGCTTGAATCTTTGAGGAGTCTACTTGAATTCCATTTGCATTTACAACATGCCCCAAAAATTGCACTTCTCGTAACCAAAAATCACATTTGAAAATTTAGCATATAATTTTTCTTGTTGAAGAGTTTCCAAAACCTCTCGTAAATGGCGCGCATGCTCTTCTTCACTTTTAGAATACATAATATATAATCAATGAAAACAATAACCGAACGGTCTAACATAGGTCGACATACCCGATTCATTAAATCCACAAACGCCGCCGTGCATTTGTTAACCCAAAAGACATCACAAGAAACTCATAGTGACCGTAGCGAGTACGAAACGCTGTCTTAGGTGACATCGTCCTCCTTTATCCTTAGTTGATGATACGCTGACCTTAAATCAATCTTTGAAAACCAAGACGCGCCTTGTAGTTGATCAAATAAATCATCAATCCTAGGTAAAGGATATCGGTTCTTGATAGTCACCTTATTTAATTCTCGATAATCAATACACATTCTAAAACTTCCATCTTTCTTTTAACAAAAAGAACTGGTGCACCCCACGGGGAGATGCTTGGGCGAATAAAACCCTTCTCAAGGAGTTCTTGTAATTGTTTCATCAACTCTTGTAATTCAGATGATGTTAATCGATATGGGGCTTTAGCAATAGGTTTAGCTTCTGGTACTAAATCAATTCGAAACTCCACATCTCTTACAGGGAAGGCCTGGTAAGTCATCTGGAAACACCTCAGGAAATTCTCTAACCACTGGAACATCTTCTAATTTCGGTACACTTTGGTTAGTATCAAATACATATGCCAGGAAACATTGCCCTTCACGTTTCATATGCTTTAGGGTCTTAATTAATGAACACAAACACTACTCCTTTACACTTTTCTCCATGAATAACTACCTTATGGCCCCTCGGAGATTTTAACTTATCTTTTTATGATGACATACAATATCAGCCTGGTATGTAGAAAGCCAATCCATTCCCACAACCACATCAAACTCACCTAAGGTTATAGGTATTAGATCAATAGGATACTCTTTCTTAATAGTTAACCTACACCCTTGGTAAACTTCAAACACTAAAAATGTTTTAGAATTAGCCACTTCGACCTACTGGTGCAGGCAATGTACTTATTTCAAACAAAGGATGAGACGCAAATTTAATCGACACAAACGATCTATTAGCACCGGAATCAAATAAACATACGCCGGTAAAGAATTTAACAGGAAAGTACCCGACACCACATCGGCGGTCTTTTTAGCTTCTTCAGCTGTAATTTGAAAAGCCCTTCCCTTGCTTTCGGTATTTCAAGTTTCTTTACACTGCTCTGAGCGCTCGAACTTCCAACAGTTTCCCCATATCTGGACATTCACTCCTCTTGTGCCCAGGTTTTATAACAATTGAAACACAGCTCCAACTGACTGGTGCATTGGGTAGACAAGTGTCCGGACTTCCCACATCTAAAACATGTTCTTGGAGGTAAACGGCATTCCCCCGGATGCCTCTTGCACAGTTAACACACACGGTTTAATCTTTAACCTGACTCGGCTTCTTAAATTGGGTAGAAAATTTAGGCTTCTTGGAAGGTCCTTCATCCTTATGTACGGGCCTTTTTCACCACGCTCCATCTGTCGTTTCAACTCAGCTTCTCTCTCCGAGCACAAATCTATAAGTTCCACTAGGGTCTCACATCGAGAAGTGTGTAGAAACTCCCGGTATTTAGCATTTAACATCCCATAGTACTGATTAATCCACATCCTTTCTGTTCTTAAAAGTCGCGACAGAACTTAGCCTTTTCATAGAAAATCGCCGTGATGGTATCTATGTCCTCATCCTTTTGTCGTAGTTGTAAGAATTCTTCATAAATTCGGTGATCGCCGCTTGCGAGCTAAACCGCTTTAAAAATCTCTCTTTAAACTCCTCCCAAGTCATCACTCGTATACCTTCCAACCCAATTTCTTCTCGCACTAAATCCCACCAGTCTTTACCTCGCTGTTTTAACTGGCCACCCGCAAATATCACCCGATCATTAGGATCACAATGTGAAGTTTCAAACGTCCCTTCTATATCCGAGATCCACCGAATTGCTAGTAATGGGTCCACCTCACCATTAAACTCAGCTGGTTTACATGCTACAAAATCTTTATACGTTACCCGTTTAGGTGCTTTCTCAGTTTTCTCTCCAACCTGCAACACTGTAAGTTCATGTTGTATAAACTCTTGTAGCGTTCTTTGCATATCTTCCATGTACATTGGTAAATTGGCCCCTATGGCTCTTAGTAATAATTTCCATCTTCTTCATAATTTTTTTCATCTCTGAATACTTGATTTCACATTCCTCGCGAATATGTTCCTCAGCCATCCTTGATGACTGAAATATAACTCAAGTTCAATTTTATATTTACTGCATCATTGCTTATAATCATGTAAATCACATATTAATTCATAAAAACTTTCACACATATCGCATATTAACACAGGTACACTAACCTTGATTGATGGCTCAGTGATCGAATCTTGGAATCGAACAAGTTCTCTTCTATTATCACGAGCACAAGATTTGAGTTCAAGCTTTCTCTACTCACTTGAATCCCTCAAACCACGGCTCTGATACCAACTTGTAACACACCACCTTATATCATATTTTATAAAACCTGTTTGAGGTGTAAAAGATTTTTAGCTTAGGTCCCAGTTAAAATCTCTATTTTTAAAACTCTATTACACATACCCATGACTACGTCAACACACTATTACGTTTTACACACCTCAAATTACATTTAGGTAATTTACATAACGTTAAGTTTGTTTAAAAGAACTAATTAACAACCCATTGTTCGATCCACAAGCATCTTCATCGATCACTTTGCCTTCTTGGAACATTCCTACAAAACCACCATTTATCACATTAGTCCATTAGAACTAAGTAAGGACTCTTATACTTACTTTACAGGTTATTAGGAGGTGTTTTGGGGCTTAAAATATCAATCGAAAACACAAGTGACAAATTAAACCCATTCTATAATCACACTTTCATATTTAAATAGGAATGGGTCATATTCCACTTTCAAGCTAGTCATTCACTAACTTGGACTAGCATATTAGATTCGGATCACACACCAATACACTTCGCTTATACATCTTTATGTTGGCATACACACAGTCGCCAAACCACACGTTTATCACCCACTGGTGAATTAGGCTACACACAGTAGCCAAAATATAGTTTATCACTCACTAGTGATTTAAATGTTACCACCGTAACTAAATATAGTTATAACCCTCCAGGTTTGATTCACACACCTGTGAACTATACCGGTATATTTATTTCATGCACACGCGCATGAAGCTTCAACCCAATTCATGCACTCGAGCATGTATACTTACTATTACTATAACCATTACTTATGGTCATTATCACAACTCACCTTACTCAAGAGTAAACATAATAAAATCATAAAGATAAGACTATTTATATGGTTATAAGGCTAATGTCCTTACCTTAAACAAGCTTCAACTCAACCTTTGTCTTTGCTCACCGCTTTGCTAATACTCCCTTCACCTAAACATATGTTTAGGATTAATTTAGCACATACATACATATGGTATAAAACCAATCCATATGACCCATTTATGACTAGTTTAAGCATAATTAACTCTATATTGACCCACCGGTCATTCTATTTCCACTTTGCCCCTCCTTTCATATTTCGAACTTCTTGGAGGCATTTCATCAAACACCTTATGGGCATGATTTATAACTCAACATATTTCATACAACTAATTTGCTATGAACCATCAAGTTTCAAAATTGGCATACATGATACATAGAACCTAATACATACTATTCTAAGTTCAACACATATTAATTTGATCATAGATGAATTTCTCCTCAACACCCCAATCATGAAGTAAACTACTTAGCAAGAAAACATCCAATTAAGACCTTATGAGTTAGATGCAGGAACTAGGTGATTTATAACTCAATTCCACATTAGAAATTTGAATTCAACACAACGCAACTCAATTTGACTAGGGTTCTTGATCTCCTTCCTCCTTCCCGTTCTCCTCTCTTCGTGAGTGTGTGTGTGAGTGTCCAGGAGGTTCTACACTCCTACTAATATGTAAATTTAAGTTTCTCAATTTGGCAAAAGTGGTCCCTCTAGTTACTTCTATTCATTCACACTAACAATACTAACTTAACTTAGTTAGTTCTAATTTACCACTCATTTTATTTAAAAACACAAATTATAAAATACCTAAAATGGGACGTTACAACAAGGTTTTCTAATTCACTCGTCCTATGCAAAGGGAGAAGCTCCATACGCGTCTTCTATTCCGAAACGATTTTAATATTATCAAATCAAGGGTCTCTAATAATCAATTTAAGGTTTCGATTTCCCAAAATCATGATATTGATTTTCAAAATGGAAAGATGAATCATTTCATATCCTTTCAATTTACAAGGATACCATGGTTCGATTTACCTCAAATCACGTTATGTTTCAAGTTAAACTCGCCGATCCTTTTACGTCTTCATTGATTCAAGTTCTATATTACATTATCTCAAGTTACAAGTAGACATGAATTAAAATTATTATATTAGACAAGGATGGTACAATTACAAAAGAACATCAAATTTTGTATAAAAAGAAGTTTTCGGATGTTTATAGATGTTCTCGTGTTCAATATAATTTGATTATTACCTAAAGTTTCTTATTTATAAATTAATTTAATTTCATATTATACATTATTTAGACTTATAAGTATTGATAAAGAAAAGTACTAATATTAGATATAAATGATTTTAAAAAATTAAACATAAAATCGATACAAAGTATAACAATAATATTATGACTTACGAACCTTTTAATTAAAAATAATTTTAATGATTGAACCCGTATATACACGGGTCTTTAGTCTAGTAATAATAATATGATTTTGTCTATTTGTTGCGAGTGGCTCCATCCACGTATGTATATAGGTATTTAGTGATATTACGATATTTGTTGCGGACTGACACTAGATAAAGTTTTTGATCAAATAGTCAGACTCTATTGTAAATAGATCCTCTGATCCAAAAGTAAACTAAACTAGCTTAAAGTATGAGTTTTTATTTTTTCAACTTAAATCTAGTTTATCAGATAGAGTCTTTTGTATATTAAAGGAGAAGTTTGAGTTCAAACGTAGGCATAAGGTAAACTAATTTAATGTAGTTTAAGAATAAGGTTACGTTAAAATTGTTGCTAAAATAAGTTAATGGATGAAAAATGAAAAAAGGTATTAGTTTAGGAATATTTCACCTGATATTAACTAAACTATTCTATTACTAATTAATCCCTTATGTCGGTAGGTTTTTTTTTGTATATTATATATTATATATGTTGGTGGGGAGATTTTTTAATTTTTTTGTATATTATATATTATATATATGTTGGTGGTGAGATTTTATTAATAATATTAGTTGATAAATCTTTTTACAAATATTTAGCTTTGTTTTTTTTTAAAAAAATTAATCTTTATAATCTTTTTAAAAATATTTTGTTTTTCTTTCTATAACTTTGAAAAGAAATATCGTTACCAAACTACAATAACCATATGAAAAGCTTGTTTTTGTTTTTTTTTTTTAAAAAAGTTAATCTTTATAATCTTTTTACAAGTATTTGTTTTTCTTTCTATAACTTTTGAAAGAATATATCGTTACGACGTATAACTGTTAGTTAGTCTATCACGTAATTTAAGTAATATCTAACCAGACCGTTTTCTTTAATAATCGTTGTTTGACAAATGACATCGATGTACTTTTATATTTAAAACAGTTATAGATTTCTATATAGAAAACATGTTTAGATTTTTTACTTTTTATACTAATATGGTTTACACGACGCTACAAAAATATCCCCGCGGCAAAGTGCGGGGATCCAATCCTAGTTTAATTTAAGCCAATTGGAAAAAAATATATAATAATCATGTTTTATCATGTAGTTTTAATAATTAATATTTATAAAGAAGCTTCACAAATAATGAAATGTAGAACCGTGAGTGATTTATAGTTAGAACGAGAGTTAAATACTTTAATTAAAAATGATAGCGATGGGAGAAACTAGATGTGAAGAGAGTTGGGTATAATAACAAAGAAATTTCAAATTTAAAGTTTGAGTGATAAAGTTTTTTGAGTAAATTACGCTTTTCGTCCTGTGGTTTGGTGGTTATAACCATTTTCATCCAATAGTTTAAAAACGCCCGGTTTAACCACTATGTTTGAGATTTGTCACAATCAATCCATGCCACTAACGTCCATCCATTTTTCTGTTAAATAGAAGTAAAAAGACAAATATACCCTTGCCTTTATAAAAAAATTTATGTATATAAAATATATACACACTCACACACATCCACCATCACCACCTTCTACAAATATACCCTAGCCCGTACCACCCTTCCCTTGCCACCACCACCATCCCCCTACCACCGCTACCATCCCCCTGCCACCGCTACCATCCCCCTGCCACAGCCACCATCCCCCTGCCACCGACACCATCCCCCTGCCCCCACGCCATGTATATCAGTTAAAATACAATATCAATTGAACAAGCAACACCTCTGACCTCAAGCAAACGTTCTTCTGAAAGAATTCGAACACCTCTTCCTAAACATCAAGCCTCACAAACCCTAGAAACACCGAAAAACTCACCAATATTCGAGCAGCCAACGAATTCGACGGACCACGGCTAGCGAGTGCATTCAGAGCCACCTCAGCGGCCGAATGCTTCGCCTGTCTCAACGTCGTGCAGTAGTTAGGGCTCTCATACGTCTCACCGTTGAAGTTAACCGTCGCTTTGAACCGCGGCGCGTGATCTGGACCTTCTCTTATGCTTACGTACGACGGCAGATTGAAGCAGCTCCTCTGTGCAAGCTCCGAGTAGAGGGTGTGTTGGGTGGAGTGGAGGAGGGATCGGGTGGAGAGAAGTGAGCGAAGCGGATGGTGTGGCGCCATAGCTTGGAGACGATGTGAGAGTGAGGGGTGGTACGGGCGGGGGACTCTGGCTATGCATTGGATGGGGCACGTCATCGGGGAGATTGGGGATTAGTGGCGGCAGCAGGGGGGAGGTGGTGTAGCAGGGGGGATGGTGGTGGTAGCAGGTGGATGGTGGCGATAGCAGGGGGATGTGGCCGATGGTGGAGGCGGATGGTGGATGGTATGTATCATGATAAACCCTCTTGTAGTTACAAGCAGAATGCATATCTTCTTCTCAATCCAATGGTTCTTATTTTTTTCAAGTTTTTTCCTCCAAAGAAGATGATCCCACCCCAAATCCCATATGCTTTTTCAAGTTACAGTTCGATTCTGGTTGTTGGTTCGACAAGGGCAGAGATTGCGCGTTGTGGCCGATGGTCTACGAGCCAACCTCCACCGCCCCAAATTCCCACCCCCCGGCGGGTACCGACTGAACCCCGATTACGTCATCAAATGAGTGACGTACGATGAAACCCTAGGCCGAGCCCACCGTACCTGATCTACCTGGATCACTCTAGGCGTGAGATCGTTGTTGGGATTCGAGGGTTGAATCTGAGAAAGAAGAGTGATATATAAATATATATATATATGTATATGTTGTGTGTGGTGTGTATTACAGTAACAGTTTTAGTCCAAGGGTATTTTGGTCTTTCTTAAAAAATTAACGGAGAAATTGGATGGAGTTAACGGTTTGGACTTAATTGTGACAAATCTTAAACCATAGTGGTTAAATCGGCGTTTTTAAACTATTGGATGAAAATGGTTATAACCAACAAACCACAGGGACGATAAGCGTAATTTACTCAAGTTTTTTATTATTATTATAAAACCATGTTAAAACCTCGTCTGTATGACTATAAACGAGTTGATATAGATTAAATTGTAGTATAGAATTATAGTATGTTTGATGAGTGCATGACTTGTTATTAAAAAACTTAAAATGCTCACCACATTTATGTAAAACTCAAAAATGAATTACTCTTTTTTGAATAATTTATATTTATAATAATTTCATTATACAAGCAAGTCTACTTTGATAGGCTAACGATGTTGTTTGGGAACATCTGAATCAGTCGCTTAATGGTTCAGATCTCTGAATGATTCAACACTTAATGGTTCAGAATGTTTGTTTGTGAGCAAATGTTTGAATGGTTCGGACATTTATCTCTGAATGGTTAAAATTATACTAATGTTGAATGGTTAAGATCTTTATCTGAATTGGTCAGACATTTGATTTTAATAGTTAAGCAATATACTAGCTCTTAATGGTTCAGGACTTTTAGTGGTTCAGCACTTAATGGTTCAGACATCTTATTGATTCGGCACTTAATCATTCAAAAATTATCAAACAGCCCCAAGTCTTTTATTCATTTGATAGCAAACATTTCGTAAATTTTATACAAATGACAATTATAGTTTTTAGAGTGATGCAAAGTTCTTCTTTTATTGTAATTTGAAATCAAGAACTTTAAATTACATATTTCAAGAAATCTTACCCACCTTAATGGTAATTGATAATTATAGTTAAAACAATTTTAGATGTCTATTTTATGTTATCTTTAATTTTTATACCAGGCTAGATTCAAATACACGTTGGTCATGCTGAATATATAAATTTACTACAATGATCTTTTAGAAAGATAACTTGTCACTTTATGACTTCGTTTTTTTTTTTTTTTTAGAACTTTTAAATGGGATCACTATTTGTAATTAGAACGACTTTTAATTTACTATTGTTAACTATCTTATCTTGCGAGATTTGAAGTTTTGAACTCTCGATAAAAAAAAGCTTACGATCAGGATATTTTTTTATGACAGTAACCTTTTAATAGTAATTATGGCGCCGCGCGTTGTCGCGCGTATGCGAGTTTAATGTAACCCAAAGTCAAAATCAAAATGAATGTTCAAAACCATAAAATCAGTAAAAATACACAAAGTAAACACACCAAAACCCAAATCCATACACACCAGAACATGCGGAACCCAAAAAATACTAAATCAAAGCCCAACACCATACACAAAACAAACGAAAATCAAAGCCGTAAGAAAGCGACACAGTCCAAAATAGAAACCGCGAAAATCAAAGCCCTAAAAGAGCAAAGAAAAGGAAAACCCAAACCTTAATAGCGAGAACCGTCAGGTTATCGATAACGAAAGAAAGAAAGCAGGAAACGGAGAAAGACACGTCAACGAACCCTATAAATCAAAAACACGTGTACCAGATAAAAAAATCTCATCCTAAATTCTCGAGCTCACACACAAACAAATCATATAAAACACAAACAAAAAAAAAGAAAAAAAATAAACACACAAACAAAATAATCAAAAAAATTTTAAACAAAAAAAAAAGAAAAAATCCTCACCGACCAAAGCTTTTAATTAGTAATATAATATATTCTTTATTTATTTGTTCACAATATCATATCCTTTTTTAGTAATTCAGGTCATTGAACCAGAATCGGTTTTAGGTGACATAGTAACAAGAGTGGAATATCCAATCACCAAGTGATGAAAATAGAACGATTTTGTTTATTCACTAACCAGAAAGTAAAGACCAAAATCGGTATCTTAATTGATAAAAATTTAACGTAGGTTACTTATACATGATCATAGCTTATCACTCGTCTTTTAAAACTAATTAGTTTTGTGGTTTATATATAATACTAGGTTAGAGCCCTGTATTACATGGGTGGAATAAAATAAAAACATATCAAAACCATTAGTTTTTTAAATATTTTATTTTCTAATTTAATTAGCTATTGGTGAAATAAAATATAATAAATATTTAAAAGTTATAACAAAACATAAAATCTAAAATTATTACTCTAATTTAAAGATAAAATAAGTCTAAAATCATATAATTTAGTATATATTAATAAATTATTTAAAAAGAATATTTATATTTTAGATGTTTAATATTTTAATTTACTTATTTAAAATAATTATAATTTAATATGAGAGAGACAATAAACATAAATATATATATTTGTTTTAAGATATTTAGTAAAAAAGGAAAGTCAATTGATTATTTTATAATTTTCGTATTTATTATGAGAGAGAGGCGGGAAAATGATTTTTCGGATATGCTAAAATGATGACACGTGTCATTTGATATGCTAGATTGATGACACGTGTCAAAAGAAAACCTTTTTTTATTATATGTTATAGATATACCTAGACATTTTTAGGTAAACGGTTCAAATTAATATATACCTAAATAACCAGTTTAATAACTTTTATTTACTAACTGTATATAAATATAAATCACAATATTTTAAAAAGATGAAACAAAGTTTAAATTTTAACGATCTAGATTTGCTTTTTGTGTTCTTACAATATAAATTAACTAGTGACTAGTGTTCATATTGTTCCCGCAATAATTGTACACTCTACATTGTGATCCTGCTATTGTTGTTTCAAGATTTTTTAGTTGAATTAATTGTAGTCATTCAATTATTAACTGGTTACAAAAGATTTTTATTCACGTATGATAAGGCACGACTTGTTTCAATTACGGGTGTTTAAAGTTAGATATCCGAAACTTTCTTATAGCAATCATATGCATATCCGAAATTCGAATATCCAAGAAATCACTATACGTATCCGTATTTGATTTTTTTGTTTGCAATAACTATATATGCTATTACAAAAAAAATAGTGTAAAAACTAACAAAAATTGAAAAAATCCAATATACTCTAATAAATCCAAACGTTTAATATTTAAAAAATACAAAAAGTATTTGTAAGTTTTTGGATAACTGGTTATTGAATATCTGAACATTTTAAAAATCAATATCCTAATCCGAATCCGATTTTTGAATATTCAAAATTTGGAATCTGAATTTTGGATATTTTAGACTCGGAATTTCGAATTCGGATAATTTTAAACACCCTATTCCAAATCAATTAGAATGGATGATACCAGAAGGTTTTATTCCATACAACCAATTATGAATAAAACATAAAGAAGTTGTCCATGGTTTTCATGTGTTTATCGTGTTGACTTTTCGAAGATTTATGAAATTTGATAATCTTGATGGGAGTTTAGTTCATCTTTCATTGACATAATTGTACATTTGTTCCTCGTGACTTAACTTTAGATAGCTATTATGTATTTATAGTTCTAGATTTCCAAAAAGTTATATGTCTAGATTTACTTGACAAGGATTTAGACTATTTGCATATCATGTGTAAAAAATTGAATTTGTGCTAGTTGTTATTGCTATGTTAAGTAAAATCGAGTCTAAGTGGTATCTTTAATTGATTATATATTTTTATTTTTACATCCTTGTTTTGTTGGTCTAACTTGCTAGTCATTTAGTTGATTTCAATACTCAAATTTAAACACCATTAATTGATTAGATATTGATAATGGTTTAGTATATGGGAGTCATTGTGTTCAGGATTTAAACTCGGTTCTTATAAAAACTATACTATTATGCGATAGATTCACTTGTTTATTGTGAATAATTAGTTTAAAGATGATGATCGTTTTTTTTAAATAAATAGTGTGAATTTTCATATCAATATGTGTATACACACACGTTTACACACATCGTGTTGAATATGCATAACATATTGTGAATGTTGACACAATTCCGGATTGAACAAAACTAATATCAAAACATGACACAACAATATTATACATCATAAGTTATTAAAAAATTATAAATATTATATTTGACCTGACTATATTATTAATAAATTTTCTACTCAAGAAAGATAAGAACAAGCATGTATTTAACCCGGTTTGATTTTAAACAAAACTATATCGCACTTAGATTAACATAGAAAGTCTTAATGATATATGCATAATTCAAAAACAGTATATTTTATAAATTATAAGGGAAAATAATTTTATAATAACTAATTATAATAATGAAATATATATAAAAATAAAAGAAAAATATAATAGTCATTTATATATATTAAATTTTAGAGTTGCAATTCATCGTAGTTAGATTCTATTTTTAAATCATACAAATGATATTTTATTCGCCAAGTAAATAAAAACGTGAGTAATATACTAATATTCATATGTAGATAAGAAATAATATTCTAATATATATATCCACACACTAAAAAGTAATAAAACATTATAATAACAACAACCAAAAAGATAACACCCAGTGCTTTTAGTAAGGGACGTTTGTTTCGTCTGTTAATGATTTATATTTTTGAATGGTTCAACACTTAATGGTTCAGACTGTTTGTTTCGTGAGCAAATGTCTGAAAGGTTCAGATATTGCCTCTGAGTGATTAAGCGTTATACTAATGTTGAATAATTAGACCTTTTATCTGAACTGGTCTTAGTATGCGATATACTAGTTCTTAAGGATTCAGACCTCTTAATGGTTCAGCACTGATGTTCAGACCTTTATGATTCAGTATTTAATCATCCAGATATTTTCAAACAACCCCTAAGTTACACCACATACCATTTTATGTATGAAAAAACTGATAATATAATCACTATAATATGTTTAAATAAATAAGTGAATAATCTAAAAATGCTAAGAAATATTATGGACATGATACATGTCTTTTTATTGCTTTTAAAGAGGAGGGAGAATTTGGTCATTGTATCAAAACGTCAACTTATTATACGTTTATTGTGTCATATATTTTACGTCATTTCTTATGTGTATTTTTTTCATTGTTTTTATAGATAATAAACTTGTTATCTATAATTGTGTTTTTCAATTAGAAGTATACAATGATATACTTTCACCAATTTATTTTTTAAAACTCATAGTATTGAGCATAAACTTCTGTTATATATCATTATGTGTTATCATTAAAAGTATATAAAATGTTATTTTGTGACAACCCGAATTTTTTTTTTCATAATTTAATATAATATTTAAGTGAATTTACAATTTGTTTTTATTATTATTTAATAACAATATTGATAATAATAAAAATAATGATAATAATAACAATAATAATTTATTATTAAAAATAATAATGTTAATAATGATAATAAAATAATAATGAAAATATTATTATTATTAATAATAATAAATTATAAAATTTATTAAACTAATTTAAGTCCAAGGGGTGGTTTGTAATTGTTGAAACTTGTTTTAAAACTTTTATACATGAAATATAAACATATTAAACCACAGGGACCATTCTTGTAAATTGGTTTTACCCAACCCCCCTTCCGGCGACCCCCGTATTTCCGGCCACCGGATCCGGCCAAACTCCGGCGGCCCTCCGGCGAGACCAAACGACGCTCTTTAAGCTGCGTTTTCGACCCCTACTCACCAAATCGACGTGGGACAAAATACAACAATTACGCGCACTAAATTTGTAAAAAAACACCCTGAAATCGCGATAATGGTCCACTAAAACCGACCACCTACTTTCGGCCGAACATCCGCACAATTCGTGCACTAAACGTTTATAATAATCCATAACCTTACCAAAACAACCCTATAAATATTCCTAATCGAACCCAAACTTTAATTGCATCTGAAACAACTTAAAACCCTTGTTCGATCATCACCTTCTTCGCGAACCTGCAACTCATTAGAACACCCATAATCGAGCTTCGAACCAGAAATTGATAGAAGGCTTTCGATCATTAGCCTCATTAGAAACTTCCTGTGAGTTAATTGCATTTTCATCAACGTTTTAATCATCATTTGGATTCCACATTGTTCGCGGACGGCCTGTTCTTCATCGACCTTGACGATTTGAATACCAAAACAGGTAATTAAACCTATCATCAAACTCGATTCATCATGGGGAACAAAAGCCCCATGAATATAATCATTTACAGTTTCAAACTTGGGATCAATTTGGATCAAACCGATTCTAGGGCTCGGTGATTTGGGAGAATTAGACTGAAACTGCTTAACGATTTACAACCCAAATAACCCACGGCCTTGTGACTTTGGTTCACTGGTTTAGGCTTGGTGTGTGTGTTTGTTGGTCGCGGTTCGAACCCGGCCACCTTCACATTTTTTAAAAGCCATTTTGACCCTTTAAAAATATACAAAAATTTCTAAAAATTATAAAAATAACTTTTAAAAACTTCTTTATTTTAAAAGCCTTTAAGTAATTTTCTGTAAATTATTATTTAAAAAAACACCTTAAATAAAATAATATTTAAAAATTATAAATACCATTTTAAAAATAAAATAGACTTTAAATGATGATTTAAAGTAATATCCATTAATTGGACGCCAAATTATTTTTAATTATGGATAATTATAATAATTGTGAATTTAATTCTTTAAAAACCTTATTATTTATTTAAATATATATATAATTTTATAAATTATGGTTCTTATAAAAGTGGATTTTTAATAATAATTAAATCATCAAAAATTATTATGGATGTTATATTACTTATGGATTTATCCTAATAATATAAATACAATTAGATTTTATAAATTTAAATATTTATAAAATCTTACAAAATTAATATAAATTTACGTGTTTTAAACAACGTCTATAATTTATTCAGAATATAATGATATGTTAAAATCATTATTAGCTAATTAAATGTTATATAAATCATTAATTATTAGCAAAAATAATTAAATAATTTAACAATATGTTTATAACAAATCCTAGAAAACCAAACCCTAGATCAATTGAACACCAGGTTCAAGATCTAACTTTTAGTTTTGGAATTGTATTTGTTTGCTTATGTGAATTATAATTTCTTAGCAGGAATTTACTAGGTTGTCAACACCACACAAGGACTAAGGTGAGTTCATAACTATTCCCCTTTTTAATCATTTAAATATTTTGGGGTTGGAATACATGTCGTGATTGAAATTACAAATTATTTTGTGTATTATGTTAAATAATAATTGGATCACATTTATGATTACATATGGTTATTATGAAAATCCTTCTGTGTAAACTGGGCTATAAACAAGGCAGGGATCTTTTGGATAGTACTATCGGGGAGTGACTAACCCCCACAAAGGTTTGGACATGTGTTCCTTATCAGATGCACAAAGATCTCGCTGTCATTCGGGATGACTATTCTGTGAGAAGCAGATTGTGCGCTATATAAGTTTGCCATTATAGTTCCACTTACCACCCATATGAGTAAAATGTAAAGAGAGGATTCGCGCCCTCTGATTTGAATTATTAAAATAACATAATATACACATGAAAATGATATTAAACTATGATACATGGGCAAATCCTATGTGAAGGATTTGTTGGGCTTGTACATAGTGGGTATGTGGGATAGCGGGTTCACCTTATTAAAAAGGGTTCTGACAGGCTATTCATATACCGTGAGTAAATTAAACTCACACTTTTATAGTAAAATCCTACTTGATGATAAATGATGTTTTATCATATGTTTTACTTACCTATGAACTCACCACCCTGTGTGACACTTGATTTACATGTATTCTCAGGTATCTATTAGGACTTTTGGACGAGCACGTAGGATCATATAGAGCTCCAGATACATATTGTTATTAACAAGACATGATTAGAAGTATTGTTAAGAAACAATATATATATATTTATTTCCGCTGCGTATAATATCTAATGCTCTGAATAATAATGGATTGATTATCTAAAACTTATCATATAGAAACTGCATCTCATGTGTAACTACTGTGTTCGATCCTGTTTGCTCACCCCTCTGGATAGATTCCAGACCCGGAATTGAGGGTGTGACAGATTGGTATCAGAGTCATTGGTATAGTGTGTTAGGAATTGCATCTAGCCTATAGCCACACACAATAGTTGCACGGTAAATTGCCTTAGTAGAGATTGACTAAGATTAAAAAGTTATATGCCTTATGTGATTCCTCTTACCTTGATTCCTATCAATACACACACGAATCTTAAATCATATTCTAAGGCATGTGTACCTAATTCAAGTGATTTCAAACTCCAAAACTCGATTGTTAGTCATGGTTTTCAAATTCGTTAAAGTCTGTGTCTTACAACTTGAAACAGTAATGCTGGAAGAGCGTGATGCCTGTATCTCGAGGTGTTCTGTCTAGGCAAGGTATTCGCATATATCCAAATCAACCGATGGACCTGTTACCTTACCTGGGAACCCTTGGGAGAGTATCTGCTTATAGGTACGCATGTCTTCAACAAGTTGTGATTGACCCAATACTTTGATTAGTCAACGTACTCGCTTTGATTCACAAATCAAACGAATACACTCGGAACATCTCATTGTCGTGTTGAATAATTCTTGCCCTTGATTTCTTTTCCCGATATAATACATACATATTTGGTACTTGTCTATCATTAATGACCACTATACTTGACAAGATGTTACCTAATAGGAGGAACCGGGGTGATCATGCAAAGCAACTTACCATTACGGGTGCACGTAATTGTAATTTGTCGTGCATGCTAAGTCCGTGAATCTGGTCGGGTGGTAACATTGTAGTCCGTATAAGTCATCATTCCTACACGTTGAGCAAGAAAGCCTCGTTCTCATAGAAATATTCCATGAAATTCTTAATGAATCTCAGAATGGCTTCTCGACAAATCCGTTCACGGTCTAGAAACTCTAGTCGTAAGATTGCTGCTATTGTAGCACGTGAAGTTACTGTGGTCAATATACAAGCCTTAAGACATATGAATCAAAATTACCTTGACGTATTCCATTTGGTAATCTGTGCTACACTTGTCCTAACCTAAAGTGAGACTTGTTTCCCTAGTACTTGCCCTGACATGGTTATACCTGAAATCCTGAAGTATGAAGGATAGGCAGCTATAATTAGACATATTGTACTTATGTGCTTGTAGTTTACCTGCTGTTACTTAGTCCTGTCCTACTTAGAGCCTTCATGGTATTTCCAATCATAATATTATTTTATCCTTTAAGAGGCATTCCTCCACTTAGCATTTCAGTAATTGAGGGACTGATTGAATGCTTAGAATGAAAGTGGACTACAGGAGATATAGAAGGGTGATGATACCTACATACATTAAGTATTCTTTGGGATGATAATAAATTAGGATGTTGTGTAACCGGTTTAAGCATATTCTTAGTATACCGGTAATGCTTATAAAAGGTTACTATACCTAAGGAATGAAATGCAAAAGCTAGAATTGTAATTCTAAAATCATGCAATGGTAGGGTTAAGTCGTGCTCTTTATATTAACAAACCCCATGAATTGATAAACTGATATCATATACCTTAGACCAAATAGAATTAAGAAGGACACTGGGAAAAATCTAGTGAGTAGTAGAATAAGCCTCTCTGATGGTTTAAATGATTTGCTTTAATGTCAATGTTGTGAACCTAGCTTGTTGGTTGATACGATTAAGCTAACATGTGTTAACGGGCACATTAAGAAGGTGGAGTTCTGACCAATACCATAAGTGTGCCTTAGGTTGATTAGGATCCCAAGACAAGTTAGAATTGATCTTTGAAACTCATGAGAAAATTGTCCAGATAAGAAAAGCTACGCTAATAACACCGCAAGCCACTTGAATTTCAGAAGGAGATAAAGTTTCGCTAAAGGTATCTCCCTGGAAGGGAGTTATACGCTTTGGGAAATGAGGGAAATTAAACCCTCGCTACGTGGGACCTTTTGAAATTGTCAGAAGGATTGACCCAGTAGCCTGAATTAATCTACCTGCTGAACTTGGTGGTGTGCATAATGTTTTTCACGTATCAAATCTACGGAAGTGTTTATCCGATGAATTACTAGTTGTGCCTTTCAAGGAACTGCAAGTATGTGAGAAAATCAGACTTGTTAAGGCACCAGTTGAAATCATGGATAAGGAAGTTAAACAATTAAAGCATAGCGAGATTACAGTTGTCAGAGTTCGGTGGAACTCCCGACGTTGTCCTGAGTTCACTTAGGAACGAGAGGACGAAATGATACGCAGGTATCCTAACCTGTTCAAAGATGTTGCCCGTACATCTTAATTTTCGGGACGAAAATTCCTCTAACAGGGGATGATGTGACAACCCGAATTTTTTTTTTTTCATAATTTAATATAATATTTAAGTGAATTTACATTTGTTTTTATTATTATTTAATAACAATATTGATAATAATAAAAATAATGATAATAATAACATAATAATATTTTATTAAAAATAATAATGTTAATATGATAATAATAATAATAATGAAAATATTATTATTATTAATAATAATAAATTATAAAATTATTAAACTTAATTTAAGTCCAAGTGGGTGGTTTGTAATTCTTGAAACTTGTTTTAAACTTTAATACATGAAATAATAAACATATTAACCACAGGACCTTCTTGTAAATTTGTTTTAAATCAGAACCCCCCTTCCCGGCGACCCCCGTATTTCCGGCCACCGGATCCGGCCAAACTCCGGCGGCCCTCCGGCGAGACCAAACGACGCTCTTTAAGCTGCGGTTTCGACCCCACTACGCACCAAATCGAACGTGGGACAAAATACAACAATTACGCGCACTAAATTTGGTAAAAAAACACCCTGAAATCGCGATAATGGTCCACTAAAACCGACCACCTACTTTCGGCCGAACATCCGCACAATTCGTGCACTAAACGTTTATAATAATCCAATTAACCTTACCAAACAACCCTATAAATGTTCCTAATCGAACCCAAACTTTAATTGCATCTGAAACAACTAAAACCCATTGTTCGATCATCACCTTCTTCGCGAACCTGCAACTCATTAGAACACCCATAATCGAGCTTCGAAACCAGAAATTGATAGAAGGCTTTCGATCATTAGCCTCATTAGAAACTTCCTGTGAAGTTAATTGCATTTTCATCAACGTTTAATCATCATTTGGATTCCACATTGTTCGCGGCCTGTTCTTCAATCGACCTTGACGATTTGAGTACCAAAAAGGTAATTAAACCTATCATCAAACTCGATTCATCATGGGGAACAAAAGCCCCATGAATATAATCATTTAAAGTTTCGAACTTGGGATCAATTTGGATCAAACCGATTCTAGGGCTCGGTTGATTTGGGAGAATTAGACTGAAACTGTTTAAAACGATTTACAACCCCAAATAACCGCGGCCTTGTGACTTTGGTTCACCGTTTAGGCTTGGGTGTGTGTTTTGTGGTCGCGGGTTCGAACCCGGCCACCTTCACTTTTTTTAAAAGCCATTTTGACCCTTTAAAAATATACAAAATTTCTAAAAATTATAAAAATAACTTTTAAAAACTTCTTTTATTTTAAAAGCCTTTAAGTAATTTTCTGTAAATTATTTATTTAAAAAAACACCTTAATAATATAATTTAAAAATATTATAAATAACCATTTTATAAAAATAGACTTTAAATGATGATTTAAAGTAATAATCCATAATTGGACGCCAAATTATTTTTAATTATGGATAAATTATAATAATTGTGGAAATTTAATTCTTTAAAAACCTTATTTATTTATTTAAATATATAATACATATGTTATAAATTATGATTCTTATAAAAGTGGATTTTAATAATAATTAAATCATCAAAATTATTATGGATGTTATATTACTTATGGATTTATCCTAATAAGAATACAAATAGATTTTGTTGGGTTTTGTTGGACCTAAACAAGTTGTTTAAACCATTTAAACAAGAAAACGCAGCGGAATATGAACTTAATTTCGTATTCTATAATCTGAAAATTAAAGTTCATAACATATTTCAACAAACCCAAAGACAAAGGATCATATATTATGTGAATAGATTAGTTATCAAGAAGCAAACATAACAACCAAAACAACACAATGAACTACCTTTAGAGGCTGTCAAAAACGTGGATGCATGATGAAGATGAAGCTGTTTTGGATGGTCAAAACATCAACAATAGATGTCACATGTGTTCATATCCACAAGCCCTCTTAGCAACACCCTTTTGCTAAGATTTGTATACCTAAATCGTCCAAGAACCTTGCTGGAATCGAATTCCAGCAGTGAACAAACAATGCTGCTGGAACTTTGTTTCAGCCATGAAACCCATCTTTCTCCAACTAGAAAATCGACTAAGAAAGGGTGTTTGCATGCTAGATCTTTCGGCCAAGCTTGAAGGAAGAAACTCTCAAGTGACTACTCCCACAAGGCTTCAAGTAGGCTTCTTAGTTGCTTGATTTTGGACACCAAAACTTTAAGAAACAAGCTGCCAAAACATTCTTCCAGAACCGTGAGATTGAGCAGCATGGAGATGTAAATCGCCAAGACCCAAAAGAAGTCCTCAAGTGTGTTTACCCCAAGCTTCTAAGCAAGCACCACTCTTGTTAGGATGAGAACACCATAAGAAACAAGCTCCTTCATCCATTTTTCAACAGTCAAAACATGAGATTGAGAGGGAGAAGAAGCCTTTCTTGCATGCAACCAAAGTGAGAGAATTGAGAGAGAATAATGAATGGACCAAGACATTGAATGTGTGTGTGTTTCAAAGACCAAAAGACCCAATAATAAAAGGCTATGGGCGGCCGAAATTTAAAACCCAAAGGGTTTCCCCCCTTTTTGCTATATCACACATTCATATGTTGTATGGTCTTTTAACTAGACATGCAACTTACCATTTATTGCATGTACAAGTTATATAACTTATACAATTAACCATTTAATTTATAAGTTATAATTTTTCTCACAATTATTTGTTGTCATCTAACTAATTTAAATGACATCTAAAATATTTTATTTGAACAAATATCCTAATAAGTTGTTCCCTCTCATGTGCAATTTATTTAGAAAACCAATTTTCTAAATTGGTGTAAATATTTAATTGCATGATCTTATCATCATTAAATATTAATTGTGTTTGCTAAGCTTGTTATTGGGTATAACCCGACTTGGATCATAACGTACTAACCACATCAATATTCTAATGTCTTGGGCACACAGAATCCTACAATCTCCCACTTGCCCAAGATTCATAGAGATTGATGCAGCAGTAAATACCGCCTAACAACGGTTTACTACCCTTAATACCATGACTTATAGCCATTCATAACATCATCCCTTTCATGTACCCTACTTGAAAAGATTTAGGTGAATTAATCATCTATCCTTTTGTTACAGATGTCATGTTAAATCCAAGGACACAGAATGATAATTCCTTGTTGATTTAACTTAATCAGGCCTTAGACATCATACTCTCAACGAATAAGAGGAACAAATCCCATCTTGACTACATACGTTTCTCACAATCACCTTATGTCATATCTGACATAGCTTTATGCACTGACAACTATCTCATATCAGTGAAGAACTAGCTCAAGGTATAACACTTGGTGAATATCAAACCAATATGTATCTCAGGTCGGAGGATACCAAATGATATTCGCCTTTACTCAAATTTACTTATGATCAATCAATAAGATTCCATGTAGTAAGATTTGAGATGCGGGTCAGTCCAATATTCGTATCCCACGAATATCTATGAACCTTGGCAGCAACCAATTGTCTATATCCGCCTTATGAATATCCACCAATCCAAGTTCATAATAGTCTTACATTCATATTTGTTCCCACAAATATGACCGACTACGGACATTTAGAATAATAAAATTATTCATGGATGTAAACATGCTAAAAGGGAACATCACTTAAAATATCGTAAATCATAGATAAGTTAAGTATTACAATTGTTCCATATTAATAATATTAATACTATACAGATCAATTCCAATCACTAGAATATCGAAGTCCTGAGGCACAAGTATGACTTTCATGCTTTGGCCCTTTCAAGGAGCTTCGTGAGTGGATCCGCAATGTTTTGATCAAAGTGAACTTTGCGAATACATATCTTTCCCTTTTCAACTTCATCCCTTATGTAGTTGAATTTCCGCTCATTGTACCTAATCTTTTGATGTGCACGGGGTTCCTTGATTTGAACAATCACACCCTCGTCATGACAAAAGATTTCTAAGGGGTCTTGAATGGTAGAGACCATCCTTAGATTGGTGATAAACCTTTTTATCCATGCAGCTTCCCAAGCTGCTAATGAGGCGGCTATGTATTCGAATTCTGTAGTGGACAATGCTACCCTATTCATAATGGAAACGTACCCCGATTGTGATCGAGGATCATCTCGATCAGTTGGAAACTAGCATTCGTGTAACCCTTTACACCTAGTTCCTCTCATCAGATCTGTATATTAGAAACAGATCCTTAGTCCTCCTAAGGTATTCCAATATACCTTCAACAGCCATCCAATGGCTGTTTACTTGGATTATGCTGATATCTACTTGTCATGCAATGTGAATAACATGTCCAGTCTAGTGCATATCATCGCATATATGATGAATCCTATAGCAGACGCATATGGGATGTCCTTCATACAATGTTGCTTATCCTTTAAGCTTGGACATTGAGATGCACTCAATATTGTCCCTCTTTGAATAGGTACTATACCTTTCTAGAGTTTACCATCTTGAACCTTTTCAAGATTTTATCAATGTATGCACTTTGGTTTAACCCTATCAACCGTCTCGATCTATCCCTATAGATCTTTATTTCCAAAATATAGACGGCTTCACGGAGATCCCTTTTGGAAAACAATTTCTAAATGTAGTATGTCACAACATACAATACTAACGTAATTACACTCCCACTAGCCCTTGATACACACAATCCTCGTCAGCGTTCTTGATGAAACCCAATTTCTTGATCTTTTCATCAAAACGTTGATTCCAACTTCTCGATGCTTGTCTCAATCCATAGATTGATATCTTTTACTTGCATACTTTATCAGGATGACTTTAGCATTGCCATTGGCGAGAAGGTTTCATCATAATCAACCCTTTGACTTCGAGTGAAACCTTTTGCTACAAGTCATGCCTTGTAAGTATCCAAGTTTCCATGCATGTCAGTTTTTCTTCTTGAAAACCCACTTGCGTCCACCGGTTTGGAGTTAAGTGAAGATCAACCAATTCCCAAACTTGGCTGTCATACATGGATTGCATCTTTACGTTCATGGCTCCTAGCCACATGTCACAATCCGAATTGGACATTACATCATGGTATGTAGTTGGCTCTTCGGAGTCAACAACGTAGCATCCATCTATGAAAATCCATATCTTTCATGTGAAATGCTAACTTTACCAGATCAGCGAACGTTTTGTGTGTATTGATCAACCTCTTGATCATGATCAACAACCTCTTATTGATTGCTAGTGTCAACCAAACGTGTATCGGCTTGTGGATCTTGATCCTCATCAAATTCCACTGTTCTATGCGTCATTCCTTCCATAAGGAACTTGGCTTCCAAGAACACTGCCTTTTGAGCAAATACCTTTTGCTCTGTTGGATCAAAGAAGTGTATCCTATACAGTCCTTTGGATATCCAACAATATACACTTAGTGAATCAACTTTCAGTTGGTTTGGGTGTTAAGCTTAACATAAGCTTCATAACCCATAATTTTAAATATGATAGCGATGGAACTATTCCATTTCATATTTCAAAAGGCGTCGAATCTACTTTCTTGGTTTGGACCATATTCAAAATATGAGCCGTGGAGAGTAGTGCGAAAACCCCAAAATTATAGAGGTAGTGAGCTTATATCCGTCATAGGTCGAACTTTATCCAATAGGGTTCGATCTCCTTACAGACACACCATTATGTTATGGTGTTCTGTGAGGAGTAAGTTGTGAGACAATCTTACAACTTCCTAGATGATCCCTAAAAGTCTCACTTAGGTATTCACCTTCTCTATCTAAACGGTGAACTTTGGTAGTTCTATCGAGTTGATTTTCTACTTCATTCTTGAAGTTTTTGAACATTTCAAATTCTTCATGTTTATGTGCCATCAAGTACACATAATCATAGCGACTATAATCGTCGGTTAAGGTAATGAAGTAAGTTTCACCATACCTTGTCATTGTCTTAAAAGACCACATACATCCAAATGTATGACTCCTATAGTCTTTTGCCCTCTCATTTGTACCACTAAAAGGCGTGTTGGTTATCTTACCTCATAAACAAGATTCACACTTATCAAATGAACAATTTTCATTTGTTTTCAAAAGACCATTCTTTTAAAGTGTTTGAATCCAATTCTTGTTTATGTAACCAAGATGACAATGACAAAATAAGAGTCACTTAAACCATTTTAAGTCTCTTGTGTATGATAGGTATAATGTGTTATTATAGGACGAATCATCATGAACCAATTCATAAATATCATTAGAAGGCATAGCCTTGAAATAATATACATCATCTATATAAATATAATACCATCATTTACTAACTTTAACTCATAACCATATCATTTTAAAAGGGAAACTTAATCATGTTCCTAGTCAAACTAGGAGCATATACATTTTTTGAAGAACAACTTCCAAACCTTTTGAAAGTTTCAAAACATAGTCTCCTTTCTTAAAGTGCTTATTTCTTTTGAACCCTTGCAACAAATTGCAATAGTGAGTTCATATGAGGTATCCAATTACCCATGTGCTTTTAGGAAATAACACCTAAGTTAATATGGATTTGAAAGTTATACTTAAGGTTTGCCCAGCATCCCTTTTATTTCTCAACTCATTGAGATAGGTTGGATGAATCCCTTTCAAATGACCTATCTCTCCAACTCAAAGCATGGATCGTTTTCGGTTACCTTAAGCTTCATAAGCTTAGGTTTTGGAGGTTCCGCTTTGATCTACCCTTACCCATTGCCTTTGATGTGCCCTTCTCCTTTGGCAACATTGCCTTAGGATCGGGAATGGCCTCAGCATCGTCGGGGTCGGGTTGGTTAGGTGTAGGATCGTCAAGGACATATGCCTTTGCTCTTGCTTGAGAACAATTCTTAAGTTTCGAGACTAGTCCATAAGGTTTTATGGTAGAGACGATCCCTCTCTAAAATAGCTCTCAGTGATAGGGTATGGACGGTCGGGTGGCAGCATTATTGTTTGCGGTCATTCTACAAATTTTACAAAGTTCTTTTTAGTATTTCTGAAAAATTCATTTTAATTATTAATACCCTTTATGTCTCATACACAATTAATAATTAAAATCTAGAATCCAACGTTACATTCAAATAATGGTTAGGTGACCTTTATCCCATTATTCAAATTAACAAGGTAGTCAACATTTGACGATTGCAACCTTTTGCAACTTCTAGCGGTATGGGATCGACTTTGAACATCATATGCAAGTCGGCATGTTAATCCCATCAACACCATTTGAAACCAAATTTTAGGTGATACATTCAACATGGTTTGCAAATCAAGTTACCCTACTTGCACACACAGTGAGTTTACCAACACAAGTGGTTAGGTGACCTTTATCCCACCAATGTGGTATTCCCCTTAAGTCATAAGTTCCCTCAAATGGTTAGGTGACCTTTATCCCATTAAGTTTCCAAATGACTTAAGCGTTGTGCAAAAGGACGGTGTTAAACTTGTTTGAAAAAGGATTTTAGTTTCATTGATTCTAGTTTGAAAACTCTATTTACCTTGTATTTGCATGCTTTCAAATGCAAGGTATCCTATGGTTCACTTTTAATAAACCCTCTTTTATTAAATCATTAATCCTTTTAATAACCTTTTATTAATCACTTAATGATTAGGAACCATAAATTTCAGCTTGTTAAGTTTGATAATTAGTTTGTTATGCACATCCAATGTCAAATAACAATCATACAACAAACAACCAAACAAGCACAATCATACAAACATATGTGCATAACTATAGCCACTAAGTTGACTACACTTGTTTGCCATCACAAGTGTTGTCATAAGGTCTTTCCTAAGGGTGAACACAATACAAATGATGAGTCTTCAAAGACTCCCACTTGAACTTGCATCCAAATGCTTCAAGTCGATCCTTTGTGTCTTCCTTTTGTGCTTCCTTCCCGAGCATCTTCTTTTACAAAATATATCCTAATACATATTTTCTAGTAAAAGAAAAAATACTCCTAATCTATTTATTACATTGCCAAATGAATAAACCAATTACAACCCAAATAGAAACACCAAAAGGATTATTACAACCCATAAAGAATGAATACAACCAACATGACAAGATTACAATCAACCAAATCCAAAACACACATGGTCAAGGCTATGTTATGCACTAATATATGTATCCACATATATATTTCAAGAACCAAAATGAACCCATTTGACCCTAATTTTCAGCCAACACAAACTAAGAATTTAGGTCTATTGTCCAAACAAAAACACAATCAACCAATTTGATATTTTCCTTTCAAGATCCAATCATAAGCATGCATGATTACAACCTTGAAAGGTTGGGGTATCATCAAATCATCACAAAACAGCCCTATTGAGGTTGTTAACCTTATATATCCAAATATACAAGAACATATGAAACTACATCATCCACATAACCGGCTCTGATGCCATTGTTGGGTTTGTTGGACCTAAACAATGTTGTTTAACCATTTTAAACAAGAAAACGCAGCGGAATATGAACTTAATTTCGTATTCTATAATCTGAAAATTAAAGTTCATAACATTATTTCAACAAACCCAAAGACAAAGGATCATATATATGTGAATAGATTAGTTATCAAGAAGCAAACATAACAACCAAAACAACACAATGAACTACCTTTAGAGGCTGTCAAAAACGTGGATGCATGATGAAGATGAAGCTGTTTTGGATGGTCAAAACATCAACAATAGATGTTCACATGTGTTCATATCCACAAGCCCTCTTAGCAACACCCTTTTGCTAAGATTTGTATACCTAAATCGTCCAAGAACATTGCTGGAATCGAATTCCAGCAGTGAACAAACAATGCTGCTGGAACTTTGTTTCAGCCATGAAACCCATCTTTCTCCAACTAGAAAATCGACTAAGAAGGGTGTTTGCATGCTAGATCTTCGGCCAAAGCTTGAAGGAAGAAACTCTCAAGTGACTACTCCCACAAGGCTTCAAGTAGGCTTCTTAGTTGCTTGATTTTGGACACCAAAACTTTAAGAAACAAGCTGCCAAACATTCTTCCAGAACCGTGAGATTGAGCAGCATGGAGATGTCAAATCGCCCAAGACTCCAAGAAGAAGTCCTCAAGTGTGTTTACCCCAAGCTTCTAAGCCAGCACCACTCTTGTTAGGATGAGAACACCATAAGAAACAAGCTCCTTCAATCCATTTTTCAGCAGTCAAAACCGTGAGATTGAGAGGGAGAAGAAGCCTTTCTTGCATGCAACCAAAGTGAGAGAATTGAGAGAGAATAATGAATGGACCAAGAACATGAATGTGTGTGTGTTTCAAAGACCAAAGACCCAATAATAAAAGGCTATGGGCGGCCGAAATTTAAAACCCAAAAGGGTTTCCCCCCTTTTTGCTATATCACACATTCATATGTTGTATGGTCTTTTAACTAGACATGCAACTTACCATTTAATTGCATGTACAAGTTATATAATTATACAATTAACCATTTAATTTATAAGTTATAATTTTTCTCACAATTTTTGTTGTCATCTAACTAATTTAAATGACATCTAAAATATTTTATTTGAACAAAATATCCTAATAAGTTGTTCCCTCTCATGTGCAATTTATTTAGAAAACCCATTTTCTAAATTGGTGTAAATATTTAATTGCATGATCTTATCATCAATTAAATATTAATTGGTGTTTGCTAAGCTTGTTATTGGGTATAACCCGCTTGGATCATAACGTACTAACCACATCAATATTCTAAGTGTCTTGGCATACAGAATCCTACAGATTTTATAAATTTAAATATTTATAATCTTACAAAATTAAATATAAATTTACGTGTTTAAACAACGTCTATAATTTATTCAGAATATAATGATATTTTAAAATCATTATTAAGCTAATTAAATGTTATTAAATCATTAATTTAGCAAAAATAATTAAATAATTTAACAATATGTTTTATAACAAATCCTAGAAAACCAAACCCTAGATCAATTGAACACCAGGTTCAGATCTAACTTATTTAGGTTTTGGAATTGTATTTGTTTGCTTATGTGAATTAATTCCTTAGCAGGAATTTACTAGGGTTGTCAACACCACACAAGGACTGAGGTGAGTTCATAACTATTCCCTTTTTAATCATTTAAATATTTGGGGCTGGAATACATGTCGTGATTGAAATTACAAATTATTTTGTGTATTATGTTAAATAATAATTGGATCACATTTATGATTACATATGGTTATTATGAAAATCCTTCTGTGTAAACTGGGCTATAACAAGGCAGGGATCTTTTGGATAGTACTATCGGGAGTGACTAACCCCCACAAGGTTTGGACATGTGGTCCTTATCAGATGCACAAAGATCTCGCTGTCATTCGGGATGACTATTCTGTGAGAAGGCAGATTGTGCGCTATATAAGTTTTGCCATTATAGTTCCACTTACCACCCATATGAGGATAAATATAAAGAGAGGATTCGCGCCCTCTGATTTGAATTATTAAAATAACATAATATACACATGAAAATGATATTAACTATGTACATGGGCAAATCCTATGTGAAGGATTTGTTGGGCTTGTACATAGTGGGTATGTGGGATAGCGGGTTCACCTTATTAAAAAGGTTCTGACAGGCTATTCATATACCAGTGAGTAAATTAACTCACACTTTTACAGTAAATCCTACTTGATGAAATGATGTTTTATCAATATGTTTTACTTACCTATGAACTCACCAACCCTGTGTTGACACTTGATTTACATGTATTCTCAGTATCTATTAGGAGCTTTTGGATGAGCACGTAGGATCATATAAGAGCTCCAGATACATATTGTTATTAACAAGACATGATTAGAAGTATTGTTAAGAAACAATATATATATATTTATTTTCGCTGCGTATAATATCTAATGCTCTGAATAATAATGGATTGATTATCTAAAACTTATCATATAGATAACTGCATCTCATGTGTAACTACTGTGTTCGATCCTGTTTGCTCACCCCTCTGTGATAGATTCCAGACCCGGAATTTGAGGATGTGACATATTTCATCAATGTAATTTTCAAAACTATAGTCAAATTCAAAAACATGATGACCATCAAAAGACACAGTGAGACATTGTATTATTTCGTCATTATTTTTAATGTATTAGATTAATTAGTTATTGATTTATATTACGTGTTACATATTAGAGATACACAACAATGTTATTCCATCATTATATTTTTTAAGATTCATCATTTTAGAAAAACACAATAGTATTCAAAAAAACATAATAACTAACAATAAGACACAATGAACTGCGCTAAATACACAATAACAAGATATGGGCTTAAAAACGTAATTTTTTTACTTTTTATATAATAATACTATAATCATTTTAAAGATAATAACGCTCATTTTTATAGTTTAATTTTATAAAAAATAATGTCATACATAAAAATTATAATTGTTTTTAAAAAATGGGGTAACTTATAAAAAAGTTAACAAAAGTGGCTATTGTCTAACAAAATTTCCCTACAATTTGATTTCAACTATTGATTAAAAAGATGGATGGTTGAGATTATTTTTTTTCACTTATTAATTTTATAAGATTTGTATTTGAACCTCTCTTTAATTGTTTATAACAATATATATCTTGTTCAGCAAAACCAAATATCTAAGGTACAATAGACGTTTAAATTTTTATAGATTTAAATACATAAAAATGTATAAACCTAACAACATATCAATATTGCTCGATTTACTTGCAAGGTAACATGTGCTCAAGCTTTTTAAAACATGTTATATTTGTTGGAGGGCTTAGTTAATAAAAACCCATGATATGTATATGTCTATTGGTAATGTTAAGAGCTGTTTGACAATATCTGAATGATTAGTGCTGAACTAATAAGAGGTTTGAACCATTAAGTGTTGAACCATTAAAGGTCTGAACCATTAAGAGCTAGTATATCGGTTAACTATTCAACAACAATGTCTGACCAATTCAAATAAGAGGTCTTAACCATTCACAATTAGACCTCTTAAATTCAGCATTAGTATAATGCTTAACCATTCAGAGGCAAACGTCTTAACCATTCAGACATGTGCTCACGAAACAAACACTCTGAACCATTAAGTGTTGAACATTCAGACATCTGAACCATTAAGAGGCTGATTAAAGGCTGCAAAACAACCCCTTAGTGTTAAGGTGTTATACATAGAAACTCTTCCTTAATGACCCGTTACATTGAATGAATTTTTTCTCAACATTCCAAACCGCATAAAAAGTCCCTTCGATACGAACTTATAGCACTATTGTCTACATGTTCTTATAATAAAGGGAGTTTTTTGTATTCAAATCTTAATGTGACAAAACGGGGGGGGGGGGGGGGGCTTTCAGATTGAGCCAAGAGTTTTCCTCACAAATATGAGTTTTTCTTTTGAGGGTGGTTTTAGGTTCATAACTATTGGGATGGATTGATGTGAGTTTCCCTTCAAGGACGTGCCAATTTAGTGCTCCAAGGTTTTGTACTCAAGTAATAGAGAGGATCGTGTAGCTAATGGCCCGTCAGTGATCAATTAGCGCTTAAAAAACACAACACTTAAGTGGAAGACATAACATGATATAAACTTCATATATGAGGATGGTAATGGGTGCTAATTCATGTCGGTCAGGGTAGGCAGGTCGTTTTTCACGTCAAATTTGATTAACCAGTTAACCATAAACACTTACCAAATCCTTAGATCATGTGGTTAGGTGAGATATCCCAATATTTTATTAAAATGAATGAATGCATTGGTTCAAGTCCCACTTGGATAAAAATAAAGGGGGCTTTAGGTGGGCCAGTGGTTTCATATAAGATGAGTTTCCTTTTAAGGGTGGTCTTAGGCTAAGGACTTATGGGGACGAACTAATGTACGAACATCCCTTCGGGACGTGTCTGACAAGTGCCTTAAGCTTTTGCATGAGTAATGGAGATGACTAGGTGGGCCAATCATTTAATTAGCCGTTAAAAGTAACTGTTAAATACTATGAACATACTTAAAAAAAAGAGAACAAAAAACTACCAATCAAGTCGTATGCATTTGATTTAGTTATTTGACTTATACAAATGGTGTAGAAGAAAGACGATAGTAGTGGTGTTTATCGATATTATTTTATAATGTTTTACGAAGGACAAGATAATAATTTTATTAATATTTTAAGACACCTAAACACTTGTAGGAGGTAATATGATCATTTCATGTAGAATTACAATTTAATTCCTACAATACGTATGAATTGTATTGATTATAATAATAATAATAATAATAATAATAATAATAATAATAATAATAATACACTTAGTAATATTATTTAAAGTAATAATACTTGTTATTTATAATATAAAAACATTTTTAAAATAATTTTAAAAGTAATAGTTTAGTAATGACAACTGATAAGTTTAGTAATAATAAAGCTTAGTATAATAATGCATCAAACATAGAAACAATACTGTAAATATAACAAAATTAATACCATTATAATAATAATAATAATAATAAAAATAATAATAATAATAATAATAATAATTGTAAATATAGAGTTGCAAGTAATATAATTATCAAGTACGAGGGGGGGGGTGTTTGATTGTAACTCCCTAGGTAAATCACACATTGACCGTGAATATAAGAGATTCCTTTTTCATAAATAATGTCATGCCTCTAATATCACCAACACGTTTCTGGCGTATTTGCTGTGAATAAGAGGATAACTTCATATTTAAACGTGCTTAGGGGATCGCAAACTAGGGATGTGTGACCTCCTTGGGAGGATTTTACTCGGGCAAGTAAAAGCAAATTTGTAAGCTCCTTGTGCGCAAAGCAAACAATATTGGTGGTATGATTGGCCGGATGTTACATGACCAGCCGAGCACATAACTCACTAATCCGTTTATCTAAATGAATGAATCATATGGACGCATAAAAATGGATTAGCGGGTTGTAATTAACCTTTAAACTCTTGAAATATGAGTGGTGATAAAGTTATTAACGGTTAACATGTTAAATACACAAATTATATATTTCATTAATGTTTGTAATTCATATTTTAAGCTGATCGACATGCTCAATTCTAGTATCTTATACATGACTGATTATTAATGTACGAGAGATATCAACCCAAAACACAACGCACGAATCTAAAATACAATCTATTTTGTTTATGTAACGTTTTTCATGTAATTTAAATCAAGTAAAACTTCATAGCATACGAAGAATGCATATAATTTTCTTGTGAAGATACAAATAGGTTTTTGATTAACATTTACAAATGACAATACTTTTTGACACGTGGTGGCCTATGTTGATTTGGGCCAACTAGACCAACGTAAGCACGCACATAATATAAAATTATCCATATGGTTTTATCAATTGGCATTACTAGTCCCAAGTACGGCAAAACATATCATTTTGATAGCTATGATGATATACTACAAATTAGGTTATTGGTTTATCAATTATGAGTGTGACTCGTGTACATTTTACTAAAGGTAACCCTTATACTAAAGGTTATTGGTTTTTCAATTGGTTTATCAATTAAAGGTTGGATCATTAAGTCAGTAAGAAGTGTATGTTTAGCACACTCATTATTACTTATAAAGCTTCTTTTACAAAGCACCCATGAAGTTCGGTGAAAGAGAGAGCTAGACTACTTATAGATGTTACGAGGTGAGGTGGAAGAGAGAGGAAGAGGATTGATAATCGTTTGTGTAGAAGGATGCATCTATGAGAAAGGAGAGAGGTTTGTGTAAGGTGGAAGAGAGAGAGAGAGAGAGAGATGGACAATCACGCGGGAAGGACAGGGGGTTTGGTCTTTTTTTTCAGATTTGTTTATAGATGCATGCGCATGCGCACACACTATATATATAATAAATTTTAGGAGGGTGAGATTGTCTTTTTACATCAATTATTAAAGAGTTTAAAATGTAAATTGTATGCATATGTTATAATTGTTGAATTTCAAATCACTTCGCCTATATTTTTAATGGGTATAAACATTATATTCTATTTATTTTTAACTAGAAATTGATGCCGCGCGTTGCGGCGACCTATCTTTTATTTGTGTTCGTTGTGTTATTTGACAAAAGTCTCGTTATACGATAAATAAAGAAGATAAAAAAAACTGTCCGTTGATATTTTTTTGTGCACTTACTTATTATAACAAATGCATTAACACAACACTTGCAACCAAAAACAACAATTTACGCTTCTATGTTAACGGAGGCTCAGAATTGCTAGTCGCTGTGGCTGCAAATCATAACTGCCACGCCAAAACAACGAACATGCAATATTTTTTGCGTCATCATAACCTATAATCTTTAGACCCAAAATGATAGTTTCTTGTATCAGTTACGTATAAGTTTTCCACTTTTGATGTATCATTATTGTTTAGTTCTAATTTCCCATGAATTATTGTGTGTTTTCAGGTTGAAGAAGATGTTATTGAGTTAAATACAGAAGCACAAAACAATAGGCACTGGACGAAACAAAATCTCTTCTTGGAGATACCATCAAGATTATCTTCCACAAATGAATCTGTATAATAAAAATGCCTCAACATCAACTCCAACACCCAAAAAAGTTAACTTTAATTTAACACCAAACTCTTCAACAGAGGTTCAATCACCAGCTAATCAAACACCAAAAACAAAATCATTAAAGAGAATCTTTTAACAAAATTGAGCTTCAAGAACAGAAATACTGTTTCTGATACAGAAAAGCTGTTGTTACAATTGCACCAACACCATCTTCTTTGCCTCAGAAACAAAACGAACGCTACAGCCACTTTATTCAAACTGCATTTCAGATCTTTCAAATGTGTTAACCAAACATCTCTCAGATGAGGTAAGTTTCATCATCACCGAGCCAAATTCTCTCAGATGAGTCAGACCTCATCATCATCGAGCCAAACAACCCAAAAACAAAGGTTTATCAGCCTTACATTACTAAGCAAACTAAGCAGAGACAATAACCCGATCTAGGTTTTGACAGAAAATCAACAATGGCTAGTTAAAAAGACAACTAAATCGATGTCGATAACACGATCCAATCTCAGACCATGCCGGCCTAGTCATCATCGACTGGAGAAATCAAGACCAAAAGTACATCGACCTCCAATCGAATGGCCGTAGAGCCTATGCTACCAAGGCACAGCTAAAAAAAGGCTCGAAGGCGACCACCGACAACATGCACTTACTTATTATAACAAATGCATTAACACAACACTTGTAACCAAAAACAACAATTTACGCTTCTATGTTAACGTAGGCTCAGAATTGCTAGTCGCTGTGGCTGCAAATCATAACTGCCACGCCAAAACAACGAACATGCAATATTTTTTGCGTCATCATAGCCTATAATCTTTAGACCCAAAATGATAGTTTCTTGTATCAGTTACGTATAAGTTTTCAACTTTTGATGTATCAATTATGTTTTAGTTCTAATTTCCCATGAATTATTGTGTGTTTTCAGGTTGAAGAAGATGTTATTGAGTTAAATACAGAAGCCAAAACAATAGGCACTGGATGAAACAAAATCTCTTCTTGGAGATACCATCAAGATTATCTTCCACAAATGAATCTCTTATAATAAAAATGCCTCAAACATCAACTCCACACCCAAAAAAGTTAACTTTAATTTAACACCAAACTCTTCAACAGAGGTTCAATCACCAGCTAATCAAACACCAAAACAAAATCTTAAAGAAGAATCTTTTAACAAAATTGAGCTTCAAGAACAGAAATACTGTTTCTGATACTAGAAAAAGCTGTTGTTACAATTGCACCAACACCATCTTCTTTGCCTCAAGAAACAAAAAGAACGCTACAGCCATTTTATTCAAACTGCATTTCAGATCTTTCAAATGTGTTAACCAAACATCTCTCAGATGAGGTAAGTTTCATCATCACCGAGCCAAATTCTCTCAGATGAGTCATACCTCATCATCATCGAGCCAAACAACCCAAAAACAAAAGGTTTTATCAGCCTTACATTACTAAGCAAACTAAGCAGAGACAATAACCCGATCTAGGGTTTTGACAGAAAATCAACAATGGCTAGTTAAAAAGACAACTAAATCGATGTCGATAACACGATCCAGTCTCAGACCATGCCGGCCTAGTCATCATCGATTGAAGAAATCAAGACCAAAAGTACATCGACCTCCAAATCGAATGGCCGTAGAGCCTATGCTACCAAGGCACAGCCTATATGGTCGTTGCTAAAAAAAGGCTCGGAAGGCGACCACCGACAACGATAGGCGGCGGCCGAAACGATACGCGCGGCCGACAACGATAGGCGGCGGCCGGCAACGATAGGCGGCGGCCGCAACGATAGGCCACCAGACAGTCTCAGGCTAGCCATCATCGACATATGGCAAAGGACACCTAATAAAGCAACGACTGAAGATAATCAAGAGATAGAGGCAGGGAGGCGCACGGTCGGACGGCCGTTCAACGTTGATCCGCCGGCGACAAAGGCGGCCGGAAACGACCGCTCATCTGCCACCACCGCCTCTCTCTCTACTTTCTCTCGTTGAAATAGAAACGGGGAGCACCGATGTCGCGATCTAAGGACCGACGTTGATCCGTCGGCGACAAAGGCGCCGGAAACGACCACCCACCTGCCGCCACCCGCCTCTCGCCCTCTCAACTGTCTCTCTCTATGTAAGAAATGAAAGGGCATTTGAATAAATAGGATTCAAAACCTTGAAATCTATAAAACTTCGGTGGCAAAATTAAAAAGAGCAAAAAGTTCATTGCACCCACCGACAAAAATCTTTATAGGAATAGTAATATGGTATCATAATTTTTTTTTAATTTAAAAATCTAAGATAACTTTGTAAAATAGTAAACTTAATAACTTTCCAGTTAAATCATTTGATTCAGAAAATGTTCCAATTAAGTAATCCAACTTTTATATTTTATTTAAATTATAGGTTTTATATGTTTTTTAACATGTTTTTCTTTTTCTTTAAATTAGAACATATATATATTTTTTGATGTTGATATGGAGTGGTGATATGGATTTTAGGCATTTTTTAATTTTTAACATAATTAGCATGTTTTTCAAAAATTTAAAATATAATTATGTATATTGAAAATCCGAATTCCCACGTCTTCTCCTCCGTTTCCTTCTTGACACAAAAATCCGATTATGGTTTGATTCGATGGTTTAGTGATCCATAGTACAAATTATGCATATATGACTTAACTGGAATGCTTTCGGAATTTTATTACTATTAGGTGATATTTGTTGTGTCTTTCGTTGCATATCGCAGGCATCCCTCTAGCGTGCGTGTGTGTTAATATATACTAATTACATAATATAAAATGAAAATAAATGATGATATAAAATATGTTATTTTAAGTAATTAAACAAACAATCCATCACCTATGTAACATAATTAGTCATGTGAAAACATTTAAATACCCTTCGAATTTAAATTGAAGGTTGACGTCTATTATTAATATCCAAGCTTGTTAAAAACTGAAACACAAACCTAATAGCTTCCTGTTAATTCATTTGGGAATTCCAATTCGGACTATCATGTCTCGTTCTCACGGATGGAAGCATATTATTTATAATTTATTCAAGAAGATTATCTAACTAAAATGTTAATCAACTTTTCAAAGAAGGTCACTCGACTCTAATTTCTTCTGTTCTTGGTTCTATCAGGACTTATTATTTTTCTATGTTTCTTTTACAGGCTAATTTGAGAAACTCCCTTAAATCCATTCGTGCTAAGTGTTTTTGGGGTGGGGATGAGGTTTGGTGAATTGGAATTTGATTCTAGCTAAAAAAAATAGTGAGGGATTGGATGTTGGTAGTTTGGAGGCTCTTAATCTAGCTTTTGTATACAAATGATGATGGAGGTATGTTAATAATCCAGAATTCCTTTGTGTTAAGATGGTTAATGCTATACATCGTGTTAAAGGTTCATTTTGGATTCATTATTGATTAGGAAACTTTTATCTAGATCTAGATTTTAAAGATTTTATAATCTGTAGAAAAATAAATTTGTTATGTTGTCGATCGGAGGGATCCTGTGGGTTAGAAACGGGAGTAGCGCAAATTGCTTTGGGTCGGTATTGAAGCCACTCAATTAGCTAAATCGGAGGAATTGCTTCTAGGCATTTCCTTTTCTAATGGTTTTGATTATTGGATACGCCATCTAGATGACCATGAAGAATTCACAATGAAAGAGGTTCGACATTACACACATTGTGATGACATCCTTTGTGTTAAGACTTCTTCCTACGGGACTTATTCTACGTAAAAGGCTTGGATATTACTTTGATTTTGTGTCCCATTTACTTGAATAACGTGGAGACTACGAGTCATATTATTAGAGATTGTTCTTTTGCAACAAAAATATGAGTCTCGGTTGAAAAATGGTTGGAGACTAGCCTCCTAATTTATACTCGATCGAAGTTCTTAATGGATGTTTTAGATTTTGCAAGATCACCACATAAAGAAAAAAACTAGGATTGAGACGATCTCTTTAATGACCTCATGAAAGAATTTTTGATGATCTCAAAACAAATTAACCTTTCAACCACATACGATAACTAGTGGAGAAAATTTTGACTTGATTGTTAATTATTTGGTAGTAATCTTTTGGTCTAATGGTTAAGATGAGATGAGAGGCTTTCACTATTTTAGAAGTTTAAGGTTCAAATCTTGTTGTTAGCGCAATTACTAAGTTGATGATATTAACAACTAACCACTAACATATCATTCAAAAAAATTGTTAATTATTCGCTTAGTGATTTGATAATAAGAATAGTAAATTTAACTTTGTTTGAATCAAGGGACTTAATAACTCTCCTTTTTTATTTAAAAAAAAAACAGAAAGAAAGAATATGTGCATTTGCGGATTATTTACACATATGCATGGATTGGACTAAAAAAAACCAATAAGTTAAAAATAAAATTATTCGAGGGACCATTTCTGTCGATGAAACGCAACATTAAAGTCCCAAATCAGGAGGGGACCAATTCCACGTGTCGAATGGACAGAGCAGCAGGATTCCGACTTGTGGTCCGCCGCCAGTACCTCTAAAAAAGAACACTGCTGTTAGCCGTGGGTCCCACACTGTCACTCACAGACCTATTATAGTGACTTACTTTTATGTGGGTCCCACCTTAAACGTACACAGCTAGGTTACTATACTTTGTCGTCCACAGCAAATAAGAAGAACCAATAAATGACACTTCAAAGCAAATATTGTCATCTACGGTCCAAAAGTTTGGTTATTCTCATAACTAGTTGTATATTAATAGATGACATCTTGGTAACGAAATAAAAATTGAATGAAACAACTTAGTATTTACAAAATAAGACGTTATATTGTAAGCGAAGTATGGAAATGAGATGATTTTATTTATGAAAGTAACTAAATTTAGCTTTAATTGATTTAAATATAACAGTATCTTGCAATTTTCTTTGACATAAGAACTATTAAAATATATTACATTAGTTTTAGTAAACCCGTGTATTATATTACATTAGTTTTAGTAACCCGTGTAATACACGGGTTGAAAATATGAAAACAATATAATTCATAAATGTATAAATATTTTGTATGATTAGGTTATGTATTATTATAACAATGAAAAATAAAAAGTTATATATATAATTATAAATATTCAAATACCTTTTTTAACAATATAATATATAATTGAATCATTTAAAATTAAAATCAATTGTGTTAAAATCACACTAATCTAAAATAATAAATATATCAATAAATATTTTTTCTTTTTAGTTTTTTTAGATTGAATCTTATTTAGCTATAAAAATGTATATTTCAAAAAAAAATATGATTATACAATTAAGTTGATAATATAAAAATTAAATTTAAAACAAAATAAATTATTACTATTAATTGAATTCTTAAAATAAAAAACTTGACTAAAATAATATATTAGCTTAGGCGGAAAAATTTTTTTGAGAAGTAACATCAGAGTGCCATGCGGCATTCTAGTTACTTATTTATTATATAGTATAGATTACTATTAATTGAGTTTTTTAAAATAAAAAACTTGACTAAAATAATATATTAGTTTATGCGGGAAATTTTTTTAGAAGTAACATCAGAGTGTCATGTGCCATCGTAGTTACTCTTTTATTATATAGTATAGATTTCAAACACTAAACATATCATACAAATAAAAAATCTATACCAAAACATTAGTCACATGTTAAATCAATACCAGATTCTTCAGTAACCAACAATGTAAAATTCTTGTTTTGATCGTTAAGAACAACATAAAAAAATAATATGCATTAATAATTCAGCATATATAATATTATTAGATAAACTAATGAAAATGTCTCAAATATTTACCTTTCAAAGGGAGACACTGTTAACAAACTGCCATTTGAATTATATAAGTGTGTAAAATTTATTATAAGTTAATTCACTCACCTATTGCTTTATTTTTCATAAATCATAATAAATAGGAAATAGGAAAATTACAATAATTTAATATAATAAATAGAACTAATTTTTCATCTCTGCTATGTGACGGGAGTCCGGTCATTTTTCTCATACACAACTTCGTGTTACTTTGGTCGTCATTTGTCCGGCTTGTCAAAATCCATAAAATCGAAGTTTTGTGGCAGAATCTAAATATACTAAAAATTAGTGGTCAAACTGGGAAATATAAAATGTCATTATTAATAGTTTAGTAGCTAAACTCTAAGATCTTAAAATTTAGTGGGCAAAGTAAAAAAAATATCGATAGCCAAACTCTAAGATTCTAAACTTTAATGGCCAAAACTAAAAAAACTAAAATTTAGGGTTAAAAGTAAAAATATTTAGAACTAATGTGGCTAACGAAGATAAGTAAAAGTTCAAAAAAATCAATCAACAAATATACACTATAAGAAAATAAATATCACGTTTTAGAGCTTATCATCAATGGAATTGGAAGGGATCAATTAATTATCAACACATCAACTACAAAACTAAAAAAATAACAATTATCCAAAACAAAAATGAATATAATTTATTGAAAAATGTTATTTTGCTAGTGAAAACTTGGTGACCAATTTCAAAACTTGTAAAGTACATTGTAGCTAAAGTTTGTGTATTATATAAAGTATAATGTTATTTCTTTTCTTTTTTGTTTTCCATAAAAATGTCTCTCTAAAAAATTACTACTCAAAATGTCTCCATTAGACAATAGGTCGACGTATGTACAGGTAAATTCGGATGCATAACAGAACCAGTCACAAATGAACACGTGTTTTAAGCAGACACCTCTCTAAGACAAGGGGTGCATGCTTGCGTAAAACGAGCGCCAGCTTGCGGGGAACAGATGCCCGCCTATTTGGTCCAGGTGTCTGCCTGCTTGGTAAATGTGCCGGTCTACACACGTGATTATTTGTGACTAGTTCTGTTGTACAGACGCTTATGTTTGTTTGTGAAGACGTCAACGCCTTCGGCATACGTATTTATTTGTTACTAGTTCTATTGTACAGGTGCTCACGTCTGTCTATAGAGAAACCAATGTTTTATCTGGAGATGATATTTTGAGGAATAAAGTTTTCATATACGCAAATGATGTGAATATTAAAACTTTATTGTGCAGTAAATAATGCAACTAATGTTTGAAGGATCACTGACACATGACACGATGTAAGATGATACATTTCATGATCCGGTAATTATTTCATGATATTATGTACGGTGGTCATGATATATCTGGATTGATAGTGAAAACTAAAGAATTACTACTCGAAACTAAGCACTTTCCTAATTGAACATCCTGTCAGGTGTTATCTGGACGCCCTTTAATTTTTTTCACGGCCCATGAAGAGCCTTACGGGTCGTAAGGTGTTTGAAATTAAATTTCACAGCTTTATCCGCTCACGGGCTGTGAAACACATCACGGCCCGTGAACAAGTGCCATAACGGTCCGTGAGTTCTCTCACGGGCCGTAGTAGTCCTTCTGAGAATTTATTTTCCTCGATTTACGTGCATTTTTAAATTTTATAATTATGTGACGTGAGTATTATTCCTTGATTTGATTTAAGATTCTGTATAAAACGTTATATATATTACTTGTTATATACGGTTAGTGAGAAACGAAACAGTTAAAATGTCTTCTCGTAGAGGTAATAGAAGACGTCAAAATAAGTCCTCTTCAAACTCACGAGATATTGTGTAAAGTATTCCTGATCCAATAGATAACCATAATTGGCAGAATGGGAGGAACTGGTCTGAAAATGTTATTTAGTTTATACGTAACGGTGATTCCCAAACATGTAGTGCGTATTACATGGGTAATTCCAATATTCAGTTAGAATATTGGCGTGAATTACTTGGAAACGTGTCTTTAGGTACAGAGGTATGATTTAAAGGTTTTTTTTATAAATTTTATTTTATTTTAAAATTATAACAATTAAAAAGTTGTTATTTTATAGCATGTTCGGGCGTGGACAAATAGACTCACAATATGGAGATACGAAGAAATACGTAGAACAGAAGAGTTGTCGAGTAGTGATCGTTGGACGATTCGCCCATTTGAGTGATTTAACTTAATATAATCGAGGTCCGTTAAGGGTAACGAATATGGTGACGGGAGTGACTATCTATATCCCGCGTTATGGGAAGTTGATACGGTAATACTGTTTTCATGTTTTACAATAAAAATCATGAATTTATAACCGTGAATTAAATTGTTTTGTAGGTTTACGTACCAATGACTGATGACGAAGAAAATTGGTATCTTTTTAAGATTTCTATGGACTCACTACAAGTTCGTATATATTCTCCATACGAATGCCGACCAAATACGTGTGATGATTCATGGTGCATTCATCGTAATGCCCGAACGATTTTCGTACAATTCGAATCGTACTTTTTACATTTTTTGTCACGTATACAATATTGGCAGCACTCCGAACAAGAAGAAATCGAAGAACTGGTTGTATCCGGTGAAACCGTGTGGGCTCCTAATGTCGGTCATATTGGTCGAGATTCGGGAGTTGTAATTTGTATGTTATTGCGTAGGTTGGTTCAAAATAGATCTTTAGAGTGGCGAGAGGTTAGCTTACAGGATGCTTGTTGTAGATTCTGAAGATTTATGGCAGACGAACTGTATTCTAGACGTATAATTTAGAACAGTAATGAAATATTTATTAAAACATAAACGTTTATTAGTACACTTTATTAAAAACGATAAACCGTTATTATCACACAATAAAAAACACATAATTTTTAATCTTCTTGATCTTTATAAAATTCAAGCCGTAAAATGGTTAAGAGCTGTCTGTTCTATGGGCTGGATCCGTATGAAGAGAAATATCATTTTGAGTTGTTAAAAGAAATTCAAAAGTCTCCCGATATCGTTCTTGAGCTGTTGTCATAATATCTGTATGACGAGTTTGGGCTTATTAAGAACTGTCTGTTATATGGGCTGGATCCGTATGAAAAGAAATATCATTTTAAACTTTGGAAATTATCGACATCCTAAAAAATATCCCTATGACGAGATGTGAAAACCTAATAAATTTTATATTTTTAGTTAGTTATTACTAAATGAAAGTAAAATTAAATATGATATATCTTATAACTTGATTCGTGTCGTATAAACCTCTTTTACCGGAACCAGAACCGTCATTATCACCGCTGCTATCGCCACCGTTATCACCCCCGTCATCGCCGCCGTCATTCCCGCCGTAATTGGACGCGTACTGTCCTAAATAGTTTGAAGCACCCTCATCGTAATAACCGTAACCCTGCTCAGGGTAATAGTTAGATTCCGAACCGAATAAATAGTTGCTATCCCAGAAAGACATCGTAACGTTAAATATTATTTCAAACTTATCGTAGAAATTTGAATTATGAAATAAATTTATAAACTAACGTTTATATAGTAGTTCACATGGAATATTGCATCCCGTCACATAATTAACACGAATATCGAGGAATATTACGTCATATCAAATAACGTAATAAATACAAAATTACACGACTATCGAGGAATATTACGTCATATCAAATAACGTAATAAATACAAAATTACACGAAAAACGAGGAATAATATATCTCGTCAAACTATTAAAGGTGAAAATATGACCCGTAAAGCGGTTCACGGCCCGTAAGTGAAAGGGCTAACGGGCCGTGAAACGCTTAACGGGCCGCGAAAAATTAACACCGTGAACACCTTGACGGGCCGTTACGTGTTTGAATAACTGATTTGATTGCCCGACAATCATTACGGCCCGTGAAGGGCCTTACGGCCCGTAAAGAGTGCATCTAGATATCCATCTGGGCGTCTCTTTAGTAGGCCCCAATAGCTATTGGATTATGATATGTGACCATACGAATGTGATTCTATAATGACTGAATGTATGACAATTGATATGAGTTATTATGTTTACTTTTTAACTAAACTAACATGTTTTCAAGGTTACGAGTTACGACTCGAAAGAGATTACTTGTTGACTTTTTAACTATAATTATATGATGATATTACGTACGATAATAATTATATATCTTGAATTCTTGATTGATGGGGGAAACCAAAGAATTTACCACTTGAAACTACAAACTATATATTGGTTATGAAACCAATAATCCTTAACTTAACTAATTAAGGTGAGCTACTCATAATATGTAAATAAATTAAGGTTATGGGTTCAAGTCTCAATCTAAACAAAATGCTCATAGTTGAGGCATGAGGTTTTCTCAGTAATGAGTTTCCTCCTGATATGGTTTGGGATGCGGTCCCGGCTAGAAAACGAATAGATGGGTCCGATTAAGATAACATATATCTTACGAAGCAGGGTCGTACATTTGTCGTTTAAAAAAATATTATTGGTTATGATACCTGACTAAATAGATGACCATTATAGTTTATATGGATGGACAATGAAATCAAAGGAGTTTCGAGAGATCTTATCGTAAAATAACTACACTAACATGTTGGATGCTCATTAGGGTGAAATAAAGAGAGGACATTCTTTTTTAACCTATTTTAACCTTAACATTTTGAATGAAACATATTTTTATATTAAAAAACATCAAAAGTAATCATGAATTAAAATTTATCTAAAATTACAAAATAAAAAAACAAAAATCATAGAAATTATTTAAAAACATTAAATCAAAATAATATAAAACCTAAAAATCGCAATGGCAACACCATTCGTGGCTATTTCATGTTTACAAAGCAAGTGTCAAAGCCACTAATGAGACCAAAAACATTTAATTTTAAAAAAAAATCGTTTACATTAAATTTATACAATAATGTTTTTTATATATAAATAAATAAACAAGATTGCACATTTAGTTTTTCTTTTCCAAAAAATTGACAAACACAAGTTATTTAAAAGAATTCAAAATTGGTCAACTTTTTTTTCTTTAACGGTAAATGTGCGACACTGCTTTGGAGTATGAATTTTATTTTAATCGGGTGCCCCTATCCGTTTCTCAGCCGTGTCCGCACCCCAACCTTCTCAGTCGGATTCCAATTAATAAAAAAATCTTTTGCCTCAACTCTGAACATTAAATATTGTAAAATAATTAAAACACGTATAGCCATGAGAGTGATTGTTTCATTTACTTTGAATTAAACGAGCATCATCACCTCTATTTCAATCACGGGTTCACGAACCCTCACTTCAAGTGGTGGTCTTGCTTGCTAAACCCGCTGCAAGCCGAAGCAGGTACCCGCAAATGTCCCTTCCACTCATAACAATAAACCTACACATCCTTCTGTATTTACATAAACACTACATCAATCTAAGGATAAATGATAGTACGTGTTTCTGTATTAAGTGATAGACTTATAAAGAACTTGTTGGTATACGTAGTAAGGTTTCTGCACATATCTGTTATATATAAACAAAAGAAATAATTCAAATTTATAAATGATAAATAGAGATCTCTAGAGAATTTTATTAAGCATAACGACTATAAATTTATAATAAAAGGGCACGGCCTGTGCATAACCTACCTGATCATCGATTGCGTGAGGTTTTTCAGATACTCAAAAGGACTTCTCATACCTCTATGTAATCAATATTTTAGTGAATACTTTAACAAATTCTCACGTACAAAAAACACTTAAATTTAAGTTGATAATAAGTTATCAAAAGTACATATTGATGGCGGGTTCTACCTATCTTGAGTATCATTAATTTGCAAGAAACTTTTGAAAAAAATATCAAAGTAACATACTACATCACACAAGGTCATTTTGATGATTATTATAGAATATTTTATCACTCCATAAAAAAACATGGAAAATAAAGTAGTTAAACTTTATTTTTGATCGGAGAAATTGAACAAAAAAAAGGTGTCCCTAGATTTGACACGTAGAAACTGTTGAAGTAGCAGTAGCATGTATTATTGGATGAGCGAAAGTTGTAAGTTGTCACTACAATATTTTTCAAAATAATATCACATAATCAATCACCTGTAGATAAAGAAACCAATAATTTGCTCAATATTACGTAATCATGAGTTTTAGATTAATTTCTTTTTAAGGGACCAACACATTCTCATCTTGTTTCAAATGTGTTTCATAATGTTGTTGATATTTCTTCTTATAAAAGGATGAACGAATTAAAAGGTGATTTAGGCTATTTTTTGTTGAGTCAGGATTAAGATATGAGCATAAATTTATGAATTAAAAACATCTCAAATATTCGTATATTTCTCTCTCATTATTTACACTAAAATCTATACTGGTTTTTAATTTCTTACAAACCAAATCCACTTAGTAATTGTATATGCTACAATGTCATGTTACATATCATGATTGTTCTTTAAACAACCCCCTCTCTCATAAATCATAATAAACATGTATGTGCTCTTTTTGACCATAGATGCTGGTATATATTTCTAACAAACTATTGCATGAAAACTATATGATGCAAACCGAAAAATTTTCATGACCGAAAAATTTTCATGACGTAGTCTAAAACAACGTTTTACGATGTCTGAAATGAGATAATTTATTATTACATTAGGTGGTATACAACTAAATTCATAATGTTGCATGATAAGATACATATCCAAGAAGCATATCATCTGCATGTAGACACTTAATTTTATAAATAGCAAGCAACTCATACATGAATGGTCAATACAACTTTTATGAAAACAACCTAAGGGGCGTTTGTTTCGCGGAATTTATTGGAATTAGAATTGGAATTGGAATTTGAATTGTAATTCAAAGGAATTGCATTTGGAATTTAATATTTTCCAAATGATTTGTAATTCAAAGGAATTGGAATCTATAAAGTGAATTTAAATTCCAAATGCATTTCCAGTGTCAATACATTATAAAGGAATTAGAATTTATCACCCGTTGCAAACCGCCACCACCTCAATGACCATCGATCATCGCCGCTACATACCACCGACCACCGCCGCCGTCATCGTCGACAATCGACCGCGACCAACAACCGCGCCCGTTGCCGAAAAACCGTCCACCGCCGCCGATCGACCGCCACCAACCGATAACGCTCGTCGTCGAGACAAGGTTCAGCAGCGGCGATCGGTGACAATCGACGATTAGGGGTGGCGATGGTCGGCGTCGGTGGCGGTCGGTGGGCGGCGGTGACGGCAATTGGGGTCGGCGGTGGTCGGGGTCGGCGGGGTCGGGGTCGGCGGTCGGTGGCGGAGGACGGCGGTCGGCGGCAGCCGGTGGCGGACGACGGCGGTCGGCGGGGGCCGGTGACGGACGGCGGCGGTCGGCGGACGACGACTGTGGTCGGGTGCGGGCAGGGGCGTCGGCAATCAGGGGCATCACAGTTGGTTGGCGGTGGGCTGGGTGGTAGGCGGCGGTCGATGGTTGGGGGCGGCGGGGGTTAGGGTTGGCGGGGGGCGTCGGCGGTCGCCGGTCGGGGTCGTCGGTAGTGTCGGTCGGCGGTGGGCGGGGTGGTATATGGCGGTTAGTGGTGGAGGCAAGAGTCGGTGGAATTTGAAATCCTTCAATATTTGGAAGGATTTTGAAATCCTTTATTTGAAGGAATTTGAGGGAATTAATTCCAATTCCAATTCCAATTCCTTTTTCAACCAAACACGTGAAGAATGGAATTCAAATTCCAATTCCAACGAATTCCTACCAACCAAACACAATGACCAATGAAATTCAGATTCCAATTCTATTGAATTCCATTGAATTCCCGCATACCAAACGCCCCCAAGTGTTTAAAATTATTTTCTTTAGATTATTAAGAAGCCTCATTTAATATCCTTAGTAAGTAAAGAGTGAACAAGCGACTTTAACTCCAAATGCAATTCATTTCCACCAACATCATATCGCTCAGTTATTTTTCTAGTGCCACTTCAAGACGTATAAAACAATACTTTATACCCATGTCACCCACTAATCAAACACAACCTGTAAGAAGTAAATAAGTACCCAACTTTTTCATATTCTTGATATTGCTTGAACATTCTTAAGTGGAAAAAGTATCATAAACACATATGAAATAACTTATCCTAAATGATTCCTCTAAAGATATGGAGCAATTTTGATGTATCATTTTTGTCAAAAGTATCTCCTTCTCCATATTGGATCAATATTCAGTTCTTAACTATCCTATTAGCACTATCCACATATACTTCGGTTAAATTTAGAAAACATTCATCTTAATAATCTAAAGATAGGAGTGAGTGGAGACGTAAAATTAAAATTAAGGACTTTTAATGGGTTCTGCATCTAGGAAGGGACTTTTTGATTGCGTGTTGCGGGGCTTATTGTGTATGTAGCCCGCTTCTGCCCTTTTTAGGGGAATCTTGCTGCTTCTATGATGTATGCTTGTTCATTTTTTTTCTTTCTGGTGATATTTTACTGTATGTTGTATGTTGTGTGCTGTATCATTTATCGTATCATTTATCGTATCTTTGATTATATACTGATTCGCTAGCGTTATGGCTTTTGACAGTGAGTCGGGGGTCTCTTTGGAAGTGGTCTCTCCACCTATCTGGGTGGAGGAAAGACTTGCCTACACCTACCCCTCCCAGACCCTGCTCTTGAGCGGGACATACTGGGTTTGTTTGTTTGTTTGTTTGTTTGTTTTGTTTCATGTATACCTCTCACACACCCTCAAACGACCATATTTAAAGGTTAGTATATCGAGTATGTTATAACTAGTACAATCCAAAAGCCATACACACCATATTGGCCTATATATGATTTTGACTTTATAATGTATTCATAAATTATGTTTAGATCTTTTATTATACGAGCTACCTTGTCACAAACCCTTACGATCACAAAAACACCCTTGCCCCAATTAGCACATCATATTTCAACTCTTCCCATGATTTTAATAACTTTAACGACTTTAAGTCAAAATTAGTCTATAAGACCATAACAAAGCTAAACTAGACTCTTATTTGGATAAATGAACGTCTAAAATTCTTGAAAACCACTACTCAGAATCCAAATCCAAAAACTTTGATTATCTGAACTTTCATTTGGATCATATTCAGTTATGATGTACGCCTAAAATATTTTTCAGACCTTCAATGGATATACTAATTGAATGTTATGTGTTTAATAGCAACACATGTTACATCATATCAAATTACATCATTAAAAGTAGATATAATCAAACAAGTTATCTATCTATGCTTGTAAGTTATTCTAGGTGTAACTATATTTTTGAATGATTACAAGTGTTACCGGTGTGTTATGTCATATCAGATATTTAACAGTTATTTCTCGTGCATGTGCATGCACGCTCGCCTTTTAATGCCAACTATTTTGTGATCTACATCATTCATTTATTAGATTTTTTCCATTGGAGATAGGGTTGTAAGTAAATATGAACAAGGCTTGTTAGTGTTTGTATAAATAAGTCTAACAAGTCAAGCTAGTAATCATGAACACTTGCATGGTTTATTGTTTTGGGCATCAAGGAAATAAGGGATTCATGTTTGTTCATTTAAGACTACAAAATTGACAATTATAAACAAACATAAAATATTTCAAAAGTAGTGTGCTGAAACATCATGTAATTTAAAATATACACAATAAAAAAGGTTTAAATAAAAGGGATTTCTAATTTAAAAAGTGTAAGCATAAATGTCCATATAATTTACTCGTAAACAAATGAATATGACGTCTACTTAACGAATTCTTGTCAAAAGTTTGTGTAGTTTGTTTACAGCTCATGCTATGAATATATGCAATAAGGTTTATTCTCAATTATTGAATTATATAGTTTATACAATTATGTAACATTTCTTATTTTTCTTTTTTCCCTTGCACTAGGAGTGTTGATCTGGTTAGTTAATCGAATTTTAGGTTAATCAGTTAGGTTTATTCAGGTTTTTAACGCTAAAGGTTTACCCGAAACCCGACACGAATAACAATCGGTTTTAGGTTGTTCGGCTCGGGTCTCGGGTATTATACAATAGACTTAATTTAGTAGACTTTAATGAGTTTTTTTTAATCATATAAATTAGTGAACTTAAATTAGTTTACTTCTATAAGTTATAATAATATGCTTAAATATATAATTGTATACAAATAATTTGTTCAATTTAGACAATCTAAACAAGTGTATACAAACAATTTACTTAATTATAATGTGGGTTGATCGGGTTATTTGGATTTTTGATTAATCGGTTCAGTTATTCGGGTTTTTGAGGTTTGAATGTCTATCCGAAATCCAACCAAATAAAAATAAATTTAATCAATTTTAGGGTTGTTAGGGTAATAAGTTGTTTGGGTCGGGTTTCTTCGGGTTTGAGTGAGATTGGATTGGTGATCTAGTTGTCGAGACTCGATCAAAAACAAGTTATTATATTGGTCTTATCTACCTTTATTGTGTAAGGGTAAGTAATGTCGTCTCCTCAGTGAATATGTGGAAAGTGATTAACGATTTTAACTCGATTAACTAAAAGACTCACACTTTATAACTAAAAATTAAAACTTTGAATGAATTAATGATCACACACGAATAAAGCAAGAAACTTTAAAATAAATTTAATTAAATAATAAGAAACAATTACTTTCGGGTTTCCAATTCTGCAAGACAACAATTGATACTTCTAAATTAGGGTTCATATGAAACAATTCTTAAAGATCTTAACTTTTGATAAAGTGATAACAAAAGAACAAGCTTTTAAGATTCACAATGTTACCAATTTATCTATATCAAATTGTCTACTTTTTTTAATGAGCTCATGATGCAAGAAAATCAAAAACTGATAATCAAGCAAACAATTTTATTTATAAGGAAATTGTTTAAATCAACCAAAACATAATGTTTCATTCAATAATTAAACATTCATTACAGAAACCTAATCAAACATACCAATGATCTCCCTTTACAAGAATTGTACTCCTGAAAGCAATCAAGAGAATCTAGCCACGCATCATCTTCATTATGCTTTCGGTCTTGAGTTGGAGAATGTTCGTGGATAATTTGAGGAGCCTTGGAACACCAAAAATACCTAAAGTTCGTCACTTTTCGTCTCCAAGAAGTTCTAGATCGAATTAGGGTTGATTTGGCTTAAATAACTTGAAATTCCACAAAATTCGGGTGTTAGTTTAGCAACCGGCGTATGATACGCCCAGGACGGTGTATCATACACCTCCCTCAGCTTTTCTACGCCCAACTTTCTGAATTTTTATCAAATACGCCTACAAATACGCCGTCAATACGCCGACCGGCGTATGATACGCCCATACCTGGCTTATCATATGCTGGGCCCCTGTAAAATTTTGATTTTCACATGTAATTTTTCACGAGCTTCCCGTTGACAGGTCGTGGGCCCTGTAACTCTTTTCCTAGCCCAAGTTATGCCCATTTTAAGTTACCATGGTCTTGAACCTTCGGTTTTTGCATTTATTCGCTTCTCGGGCTCCGATTTCCATCCTGTTTCTTTCATACTCTTCATGTTTCACCAAACTTAGTTCCGGTTTTCCGTTTTGCATCTTTTGGTTATTGCGCATTTGGTTCTCGTGGTTTCATCCCGTGCTTATTCACCTTAAAATAAGCTTCCTTAAGCTCCATTTCTCTACACATCAAAACAAACTCAAAGTAATTTCGTTCCATATTAATGACGATGTAAAATCACATAATTAGATCAATTAAACCTTGAATTATTATCACTCTATTAATTGAACAGGTTAATCAGGTACGGATAAATCGACAGGCCTACCTTGCACCAATAAAGCAACGATAATAGACTTGTCTGTCAAAAATGTGACATCATAGAGAAAATACAAAGTTTGAAACATTAAACCTTTAAATGTTCTATTTATGCTTGTATATAAAAATTGGGTTTTTTTTAATACAGACTTATATGATTCAGCTTGATTATCTTTACCTAAAATATATTTGCTCAGAATTCTTTCATGCTTATGATATAAAATAAGTAGTCTCACTTTAAACAAAATTACTTTGGTTTGATCTAAGAGGTTTTCCAGCTGTGAAAAAAAAAAAGCAAAAGTCGAAAACCAAAAAAGAAAAATAAAAGAAAAATATGATATAAAAAATTGTTAAATGCAAATCAAAAGTAGAAAACCAATTCATGTAGTTTCTAGAGCCGACTTTGTATCCTAGTTTCACTTTAAATCAAGTGACTAGGTTCCAAGATTCTTTGTGCTATCAGACAAAAAGCTTGGTTTATAAAATGGCTTTATTGAATGTAGAATATTATCAGAATTGAAATGTTAAGAAAATTAGAATTAGTTTATACATATGGCTTTGTTGTTAGTCTGTCAAATTAAATTTATAGACCTTTTAAGATATATAATATTATAATATACACTTCAAAGAATTTATATCTCTAACATTTTGATTATTCGACATATCATTGTGAAACTTTTGGAAGTATATAGATGTTTTTAATCTTTTAAAGAACAATTATTATTTTTAACAAATTTAAAAGAGTAAAATCGAACTTAACTCTAACATTTAAGATATCACTTTAGGACTTTTCCCTAGCTAATGTTTTAATTCTCAATCAAAACATATGCCCTAGCCGAAGATCTAGAACATGGAGGTCTACCTGGAGATGGCTGCTACTATTGTTTCACTGACGTTTCGCTTCACCTAAATCTTCTTCACTCTGACACCACCGACACCGACAACCTCTTTATTACGAACTTTGAGTTCTTATTGTTGGCGAGGACGAAATAGTTTTCCCAACTTATTACTACACCATTAGTGGCAACAATGCCTTGGTATTAGGATTGGGTGATTCAAATCTTCCTTTTGGAGACCTAGTTACTTTGCTTCCATCGTTCGCTTTCTCTTTTTTGTTGTCAGATCCTTGTTACGGTCGAAGCTAATGGTGGTAGGCTGGTAGCCATATAGTTGATCGTAGATGGCGCCTCCGGAGGAACCATTGTTTCATATTAGTTATGGGTATGCTTAAAGTCAAATCTCATAATTAACCTACTTTAGTAATTACATTATCTACCGAGATATTATAGAAATGCCGAATTCTCTCGTTTAATGAAACTTAAAGAACTGATTCTAATTTCAATACATCACTAGCTATCAAACACGTTTCTAAATGAAATTAGTTCTAATTTTAATCGCAACCTGTTAATCCATCAAAGCTTATTTGTTTTGTTATTTTATTTTTGTTATGCTAGTTTTTAACTTACAAAAGAAACCTTTTGTGGTTCGAATCTAGGCGATGATACCGACAGTTTAGGCCTACTTGATCAAAGATCAGCCACGTAATTAGGAAAAATATATTAAAGTTATTATAACAACATTAAAAATTGATATAATATTATATTTTAATGGTTAGTGGGTGGTAAGTTTAGGTATTAGGTATAACTAAAGAGATGGGACCGTAATTATCTATCCATTAAAAAAAACTTTGAAAATTTTTTTGGAACGATAAATGCACGATTTTGACTCAGAGGATAAATACTAAATTAAATTAAACTCATCTATTCGTTCCCAGCCAATATCACACCCCCAACTTCCTGGTTCAACCAAAAACAATTTTGTTTCTCGCGATACTTGAATTCAAGACCTCTTCATTTTTAATCGTCTAGGGTACATCATCTTAACGAGTTGAGCTAGTATCATCGGTAAAAGCATAAAAATTTACGTGTTTTGTAAAAAAAACAATACTATAGTGTCTATATAAAAAAGGTTACATGATATTTGTAGCTTTAATATGAAACATATATGAGTTTAACACTATTTTTCAAAAAGAAAAATAATAAATCTATTAAGTGTGTATGAAATAAGTGAAATACTCGCTCTTAATCCTCATATCCTCCCTCCATCTCTCTCTCTCTCTCTCTCTCTCTACATCCCAATCCTAGTACCCCTCCTCCCTCCTCTCTGGCAGCCTTCACCAGTCCTTGAAGTAGCGATTATGATTGCGTCTTTCGTATTGTGACTAGTTTAAAACAAGTATGTCAGTAGGAGGTATAAATAATCATTCGTCCAATTTAAAAGTTAGAAGAGTTAGGGAATGTATTAAAATATATTTTCGTATATGTGCTGTTAAGATTCAAAATCATATTCAAGACAGTTTACCTTTTATTAAGTTTTAAAAATGTATTTTACATGAATAAACAATAATAAAGGACGTGTGTTGTTTATTAGATGCAAACACACTTTGAATATGTGATACAAAAAGTAAACGAAGAGAAAACAAAACCCATTGAAGATGGACCTTTCCACACCTTTACCAATAGTGTTCAAAATGGACAAACATTTGCAATCACAAACTTTTTTCGTGACTAATGAACCAAACTTCCCAATATTAAGGACCCATATGCATCAATTTCTTTGAATGTGCTAATAATTAAATTATATAATTGAGTACGCGTGAGAATGCTATTGTCCCACATGAAAGTTATTGTTTTTTCTGTCATGATAAACTGTCATACTATTTCTCATCAAAGTCTTTGTATCTATCCAGTTATGTCGTTTATTTAAAATTTAATTGCAAATATACATAGTTTGAGTGGTCATTTTCATAAAACAAGATGATTGTGAAAATTATTCTGTTACTACCCGAATAACATTATGAAATGAACAAATATAGATCGGTTTTGGGACCACAAGACAAGAACTCATCCCCCAGCGACAAATTCTTTGATAAATTTCCAAATTTGAATACTTGAAGATGATGCTAACAAGCATCCTACATCTTATTTGAATTTTCTTTGTATAATTTTGATGTTTTTGTTTCGGGGTTAAAGGCATTAAGAGGATAAGGTGGTGGTAGAACTTAAATGGCATTAATAGCCCACAACTCTCTACTCTTATCTAATGTTCCTTTTACCCACAAAAATAGGCTTTTCTTTCATGGACCACATTCCCACTTCTATGGACCACAATAACACTTAAAATCATTTGCTCAACGATTTCTTAAAGAGAAATAAATAATAAATAAATAATTGGTGTGCATGAAGGAAGGCATTGGATGAATAAATGCTTGATTGAGAGTAACATTGTGGGAGAATCTAAAAGCATATAATTTTAAAATGCAGATATATAAATTAACATCTGACTATAAATAACTGAAACATAAAAGGAGGAAAAATGAGATAGAATATGAAGGAGAATTAAATTCAAATCGAGTTTTCACAAGTTGTTTTGAAAATTAAAAATAAAGAAAAGAAACTGAATTATTGTTTTGTGCGACACATCAGTAATACAATAGCTTTTTTATTTTCCCAGTTTTTCCGAATTTTTTCTATTTTTTTTTTCACTTTACATGATTTCGTCACATTTTTTTTTATTGTTTCCTCATTTTTTCGATTTAGCTTTTTTTAGATGTTATGGAGTTTGGTGGATGCTGGTGAAAATTCACCGGGTATAGGCACAAGAAAAACCCGGGTCCAGGGGCATGGTGTTTCCACTCGGGGCCGAATTTCCCCTGGCATTCCCCGGTCCCCGTACCTTATCCCTTAAAAGCTCAGACCATCTGCAACCTCACTTCTTGAGATTGACACCAATAATTGATTTAATTAGTAACAAATATATAAAACAAAAAGTTTATACATATTTAGGGTTTTGTTTATTTATATAAAAACATGAAGTTTGAAGAATTTTCTTGGCATTTGTAGAAAAATAAAAGAAAATGAAGTAACAGTGACCACAAGATCACTTGATTTAACGAACTTTAACCACCTAATTCAGCTTTAACCAATGCACATTTAAATCACGCTTACATTATGCTCTATACATTTATTGTGAAGTAGCGGTAACATTGTTCCATCAAGCCATCGGTAAAACCCATCCTTTTTTTTTCCTAATAGCAAATTGAATCACTAACGGACCACTAACTAACCCGATGATATCCATAACTTGAGTATGTAACCTGAAACCACCATCAGAAGAAAACTCCATGTCCCAACCTAAAGACCTCTTTTTTGTCACAAACCTAAGACCTGTCCTATTTTAATGAGGTTTTATGATACCTAATCTCAATCAGCTGAGTTAAAAACCATTGATAAAATCTCATCCTTCACCCATATAATTATATAAAGTAACCACCAGCACCACCACCATTGTTGTCAATTTTAACACAGCTCCCGGTCTCCCATCATCCTCGTGAAACCGAACCTCATCATCAAAATATCATATGGGATGACATATTTAAGGCCACAGCATGGTTAAATCATTAAAATTACACGTGTGTCGTCGACTAAGATTGTAATACATTGCAAGTTGTTAATATGTCATAAGTTAATTGGACTGATAAACAGAAGCTTGATGTAAAAAATTGTTGTGAAAAAGTTCGAAGATGACGCATCTTTATTTTATCTATCTTCTACTCATTTACGGTAAATCTCATAATATATGGTCTAGACAAACATATGTTTGTAAATCAAATATAACTTATCACTATACCGCAACCCACAACCTTGAAAACTTATCTATTTGATTTTGAGTGAATTTATAACAACTTAGTTTTTTAAGTGTTCAAGTGAAGTCACTCGAACTTTTAGTCATTATAAAGTTATCAACTTTCAGTAAGTTTTTTAAATATATGTAACATTTTAAAAAAATATATTTAACTTTTTTAAAAATTAAGTAAAGTAAACGAGTCGTATATAAAGCTTGGTTATTAATAAATGAAAAAAAAAATTAGTTAGGAGGTAATAGCGAAGAAAAAAATTTACTAAAGAACAATCAAATTTTATAATTGTGAAATTTAAAACTGAAAAAAAATCCTGTTATATAAAATTACCTCAGATTTAATTAATAACTACTCTTTCTAGGAAATTTGGTAACACGTGAATTAAAAGAGTGCTATTCATGCTTTAGTAATTGTAATTTATCTTTTATGTTACACTAACTATAAAAATTAACCAATACCCAGCTGCCACACAGCTGGGTGTACTGTTCATCGTCATACTAGCTACTTAAAATAGAGAATAATTGAGTAGAATAATCGGTGCATATTTTATATTTAGTGAAATATGGCTCCTTAAAAATTTCTCCATATTTGATTTCATGTAGTCTAAAACAAAAATAAATGTGAGGATATTTAAAGAATTAAAACGAAGGAAAATTTGTAAACTGTAATACTCAGATCTGTGCTAGGCTGCTCAGAATTGATGGTAGTAGTTGGATTTTTTTCATTATATGCAACGCAATAACTCTTATCTTCAAGGTCATAAAACATCATAAAAGAAACCGTTACAAGGGGTTAAGACTGGTTTTTGGGACCAGTGATCTTTAACGCAATTGGTTAAGGTGAGTTACTCATGACATGTAAATATTGGAAAGTCATGTGTTCAATTCTTACTTTAAGCAAAATTATTAGAGTTGAGATAGGGAGTTTTCTCAACAATAGTTTCCTCCTGAGAGGGTTGAGGGTGCGGTCCCAGCTGGGAAACGAATAGGTGGGTTCTATTAAAATAGCATCTATCCTCCGAATCAGGGTCGCACATTTATCGTTAAAAAAAACCGAAGTCTCGGTACCATTCTCTGACGCTCAAATCAGTATTGGGTTTCTCATGATTTATAAATGCATTAACAAAAGTAAAAGATCAAATATTATGAGTATGATGCATGAGAGAAGAAGAACCTTGTCAAGGATGTAGTGCACTAGTGCCCCTTATGTAGGGAATGCTGGAATAGATACTAACTATTTCGACCCGTTGGGCCAGGCCCAGTTAGAAGTATGCTTTACAGACTACATCTACAACATACAAACTATTACACAGACATTTTTTATTTTTATGCTAAATATTCATATTTAATTTATCGATCATCAAATACACATTTTATTCTCTATGAGATGTTACACAAGCATTCTCAGTACAAACAATATGCAATGCTTTCAAAGCCACACATCAAACCAAAATTCAAAACATCACCCTTCTAGACAGGGGCGGACCCAAGTATTTTTTTTTTCTCTATCGTCGGTTTTGGTTCTAAAGTGTATCTCAACTTGATGTTAGAATTTTCGGTTCAAGTCGGATCAGATCACATAAATTAAAGTTGACTGGTTAGGTTTGGAAAAATCCAGTGAAAGATATTCTAAATCAATTTTCTTAGGAGCATCACTTAACGATTGAAGATCAAATAACTTTCTTTTTCAAATTCTCAATAAACCTCAAAGATAAAATGAACTAATTTGTTTTAGTGTACGTGTGTATAATCAATTATTTTTATTATTCTTTTGGAAATTAAAAGATAAAGATTTAATTAGTAAAATCAAAACACATGTGCTATAAATGTGTGAGTATATAAGACAAAGATGATCAGATCATATGTCAACACTTTGATTAGATTATGTAAACATATAAAAAAATTAATTGAAATCCATAATAAACACATTTAAAAAACTCGAGGTCGCGATTCGTAACCGCAAGAAGCACCAAAGTAGAATTGCAATTTGCAAATCTTCAGCTAAACTCACTGATATTTTCGTTGCAAACGATAATTCGTAAGTAGCATGTCTTGAATTAAGGGTAAATTTTAAGTGAACTTTTGGACTTATGAAATGATAGTGTCAAGAACATAAAATCCCAACTCTATATTTCCAAACAAATTGTAAAACCCCAAATTTGATACAACAAAAACTAAGATGACAACAGGCACAAACAATCTTTAATCAACCTAACAAGATAACAGGGAAGATGACTGTTGAATCATGTGACCAAAAGAAACTCGTGTGATGATGATAACACGAAGACGAACATGTGCCTTGTTGACAATCAGACATCGATCAGAATAAGTAGAACAAGGTAGGATCTGGTTTAAACCCCTTGATCATACCAAGAAGATACTAATCTTCTTGCCATACGAAGACTAGGGTGAAGATTAGGGCGAATAGAAGCTGTGTATGTGACATTGTTCATTCACCGAGTAATCAAGTCCCTTTTTATACCAATGGACTTTGACCAATTGACAAATAAACCCCTCAACTTTCCAAAAGCTTGCAACACTAGCTAAACCTTCAACTCTCGACCTCGACCGCTTTCAATTTCAACTTCTTCCGAGCCCAGCAACACAGGAGATCATGTAAACAAAAAACCAACAATTAAAGAACACTTATATAATAAACACATGTTTGACATTGAATTGAAATTAGACATATATTTCAACACCCCCCCTCAATTCAATAGCGAACATATTAGACATGTTTAACCACACAAGATCTAATACTTATAGCAAGCAGCCATTTTTGCATAAAATACCCACCATTTCCATTTCTCTTAAAAACCATTAATCAAAATAAAGAAAAAAATGAAAAAACTCTCAATGTTTATAATCAAAAAATAGCTCCAAAGAAACCAAATATAGTGATGATTAATGCAGGTAGGGTATAGCTAGCTGCTGCAATAAGCTACACATGTAAGATGTCGAAACTCCATAAAAGGTTCATATACTATACTTCCAAGAGTCAAGAAACAAGACGACTCCAATGAGTGAAACCTTAATGAAAGTTTCTACATCATGTTATATGACATCAACTTGTACAATATGACCAAGAAAAAAGACTAATTAGACTTCGTAAAACAAGACTTCTAATTAAATGGTAGGAAATAAACCCACATTCAAAAAGAATAAGATCATATGCCACCTGACATAACATATCAAAAAACAACATTTGATTAACCAGAAAATCAGGATTAGAAAAACATACCAAATAGAGATTCACAAGTCATAGGATGTATCCTAATTTCTTGTGACACCACATATAAAACTAAATCAGAAGAAAATATTCCAATTAAAATAGAAAGAATCCAATACTATGATATTATGAATCATAAGATAACTATCTGACAAATAGACAAATCAGAAAACTATTCTGATCAAACAATGAATCATAAGATTTAACAATCAAATGAGAAGAACAAGACAAAACACCAAGTCATGTGACTTTTAGAACTTGCAAAATATATCACAAGACATATATCAATTATCAACTTCCTATAACAGCAGGAAAGAAAGAAATCAGAAAATATTCTGATAAGAAAAGAAAGCCACACAGCTTTTAAGAACTCAGAACTATGTCTGAAGACAGAAAATGTGAAGAACATAAAGACTAATTTGACTTGATCAAAACTTTTACAAGAGACATATCAAGTAAACACTTGAAAAGAACATAAAGACTAATTGAATCAAGCAAAAACTTTTACAACTTCACAATGATACAGAATCATAAGATTCAAGAGACATGTCTGATATAATAAGAATAGCATAAGCTATATCAGACAAGAAAGAACAGCCGAACACATTCTGATTGAATACAAATCACACAATTTGCAACCAGAAAAGTTATATCTCACACGAGATAAAGCAGACGAGGCTATCAAAGATACACAAGAACACTCTTGCAAACATAACTGGCTAAAATACGTGAACCAAAACCTAAAATATAAGATATTAGAAAGCAGATCAACCTATAGAAATATGCAGCACATAACAATGCAACATATAAGATGATGGTATGTCTCTCACAGATAATCAGTACAGGTCTATCTAGCCCAGTCAAAATATGTCTAACAATCTTAATAAGCATGTGACAGTAAACTACAACTAAACAGGACGACTTAACCACGAATGGTTTAGAAGAACTTACGGAGCTGGAAGATTTGAGATACAGTAGACCCTCGCTGCAAGTTTGCTGTGAAGAGGCAACCTTTAGAACTTTACTTCACAAATTAACCCGATATCACACCCCGCGACCATCATAACTAACCACTTGTCCAGTAACAATGATATACCCACGAATACCCCAAGACCTCACTCTAAAACATAAAACACTTTTTCAATAACAGTGAAGGATTCACAGTAAATCAAGCACTCAAAACCTTCATCTCCATGGTTAGTTTATGAGGTTACATCATCTAAGAAGTCAAAAGAAAATTGATTGGATCTTGCACAATCCTTTTTCAGACCAGAGGTACCAGATCATCAATTCATGCCGGAACTTTTACAACTTCACATATAAGACCCATGAATGCCCAAGTTAGGGTGTTCCAGCATGCAACACTGTTTGAGACTTTAGAGTTTAACAGATCTCTTATCAGCCAAAGATTAATTAAGAGGACATCTTGGAGAGGAGACTAAATCTAACCAAACCCTTAACAAAAGAACTCTTGAAAAACAACGACCAAACAGCAACCGTGACTGCAACCACATGCTACGGCTGAAGACGTGATGAGAATAACAAAGAACCTTCTTAATGACTTTTCTAGGAGTCTGCAAAGTCAGATTAAGAATATTTTGAATTTCTGATCTGATCCAGAACCCTCATTGTTATCTTAACGCAAGACAATTAGAATTTCCCAAATGAAATTGAACTAATTTGATTATGACAGAATGCATCTTCCCCAAATCAGAATCCAAATGCTTTAAATTCAAGAATGCACCAAATGACCCAAAAGACTCCAAACTAGATGACCTAGTGTATCAGCAAGTAAGAGACCTTCTGATCACACCAACTACAACTATCTGAACACTTGAACCCAAAAAAATTTCACTCTGGATAGACTTGGATATTCAATTGAGAATGCATGATGTAAAACCTTGACCAGTGGATTGTGGACCAAGAGCTTCAAACGCAACCATCAATCAGCAAACAACTCCGTAACTCCTTGATCTTTGCGCCACCAAGACCCAAAAAAATGGTCGACCACAATCGCTCATATCAGAAACTAGGGTTTAGACACTTATCGACTACTAGTGCAGCGGAAAACTCTAAGCATAATGTCTCAAAGAACATACATTGAATCTGAACGAACCCTAGAGAAATTACAAACTCTAGAAATTAACAGACGGACTTATTTGTAGACGAATCAAGAGCCTAAAGCTCTGATACCATGTCAAGAACATAAAATCCCAACTCTATATTTCCAAACAAATTGTAAAACCCCAAATTTGATACAACAAAAACTAAGATGACAACAGGCACAAACAATCTTTAATCAACCTAACAAGATAACAGGGAAGATGACTGTTGAATCATGTGACCAAAAGAAACTCGTGTGATGATGATAACACGAAGACGAACATGTGCCTTGTTGACAATCAGACATCGATCAGAATAAGTAGAACAAGGTAGGATCTGGTTTAAACCCCTTGATCATACCAAGAAGATACTAATCTTCTTGCCATACGAAGACTAGGGTGAAGATTAGGGCGAATAGAAGCTGTGTATGTGACATTGTTCATTCACCGAGTAATCAAGTCCCTTTTTATACCAATGGACTTTGACCAATTGACAAATAAACCCCTCAACTTTCCAAAAGCTTGCAACACTAGCTAAACCTTCAACTCTCGACCTCGACCGCTTTCAATTTCAACTTCTTCCGAGCCCAGCAACACAGGAGATCATGTAAACAAAAAACCAACAATTAAAGAACACTTATATAATAAACACATGTTTGACATTGAATTGAAATTAGACATATATTTCAACAGATAGATTGGTAATAGGGTAACAAAAAAAATTAAGCTTTAAATTAACTGAACATGCTTAGTTGATTTAATACAAAATAAACTTAATTGGTTATTAGACTTTAGACTTATTAATTTTAGTAAAAACGGACTCTTAGTTTAATTGTTAGCGTGTTAAAGATTTAAAAATTATTTAAGTTTAGAGGTCATAAAGTTTTACATAGGGGTTGCATCCAAAAAATAGGGGTCGAATAAAAAAATCATTAAGACACATTACATATATATATATATATATGTGTGTGTGTGTGTGTGTGGTGTCGGTTGACCCCTCCCCTATATGCTAAGTCCGTCCCTGCTTACACATGTTAGTTGCTCAACATTATACATGTTTAACAAAATAACATTTGAAAAAAAGGTCTTTAAACATTGTAAAACAGGCGCACCACGCTTGTTGACGATCCCATACGCAGATTTTGTCTGCCAAGAATGGTAATTAACCCGTCGGTATGCGTCAGTAATGTTAAGGATGAGATTTTGATGATTAGATGGTAATTTATAATTTATTTTCAGTTCAAGAAAATACAAGTATATTCGATTTTACTTTTTCTTATAAAAACTTAACAAGAAAACCCATAAGTAATATTCAAACAACCGTTAGCCATAGTCGTCATTAACATGTCTGAACTTAACTTATCTACGCCTTAATTTCTGATAGTTTTATCGGTAATCACCTTCACCAGAAGAAACAAAAGTCACTAGGACTCATCCACTTTGTAGTGACAAGTAGTTTTGTAGGATGTAAAAGATGCTTTTGCAATCATGCTTTTAAATTAAACCAAGTAAAAAATAAGTGTTAATGTTATATGGGGTATATTGTCCTTTTTCATGATCTACACAATTCACACACACACATATATATAGATTAATTAATATATATCTCCATATGGGTTTGTGTCATTGCATGTATTATTGGTGTTGAAATAGATAAATAAAGGTCTTGTGACTTTGATGGAGCGATGAGAAATGACAACATTGGTTGAACAATTTTGATTTTTTTTTTCCTTTGATTTGATGCTGCTTGCATACATGCACTTAAACAAACAATTAATTGATGGGGTTGGTGTTCTTTTTGAAAGATGTGGACCCTTCTTGGTGAAGTTTGACCAGATGTTTTATTAATTGGCCAGCATGAAAGGGAAGAATACTAACTATTGATTGCAATTATTATTATTTTTTTGAATCATTCGATTAAGTTTCATGAATAACTCTCTGACACTTACAGACACAAACAAACACAAACGTAAAACGCGTATCGGATTGAATGATGAAGTTAGATCGATATCAAGATCGATTGAATGATGAAGTTTAACTCTCAAACATATATGGCATTTAGAAAAAAGTTAGGTGTGTTAGACTGTAGAGTAGGCATAAAGGGATTTCTTCTTAAAATGGCAAGCAAACAAGGCACCTGTTTGGTTTTTGACTTTACGCTATCAACTTCCTTAAAGGATTCACTTTTTTATTATAGTATACAATAAGCACTCCACAAACAACTATACAAACACAATACAACATGACACAAGAAGAAATGATAATTACATAAATCGTTAAATAGTATTCGAGCATTTTTTTTATTACTAGAAATCTTTAATAACTATGCACTTCAATAAGCTTATTACTATGAGATGCAAGTTTGATAAAGGATTATACTTGCATTGCTCATTGCAACTTGAGATGCGCTTCACCACAAAACCCAACGCACAAAATGTTCTGTTGATCGACAAAACCGCTGTATGAATGGAGACCTTTCACTAGAGCGGAGGAAACCTGATCACGAGAAATAGGCCCTACTCGCTACAAAGGAGATGCAATTACTATAAAAATAGAGAACATTTATAAAAAAAACAGCTATGCCTCCGGCAACATTGTCGCTACAAGGATAAAAATATTGAAATTTATTTGGGTCAAACAAAACATATATTGTGCATAATCTCATAAACTTAATAAAACAAGAGTAATATATAGCATAGTTACTAAAAATACAAGAGATCAAGGGCATATTATGGTGGTAAGTGATTTATTCTTTGATTAAATTAAGACTATGGGATCTAGTCTTCTAAGGTACATGATCATATGATTTGATGATTATATCATAGAAAATCTAAGTATTACTACTAAAAAAAATTTAACATAAAACAGAAAGAGGATAGTCTAAATTAATGATCATGTATCCTAGAATAAGTTATTCAAGGGGAATAAACATTACTAGAACATACATACATGTCCATCACAATCCAAATCAATTTCACAAATTATTAAGACAGAACTACAAACAGCTTAATATTTAGATTTGAGAAATGTAAATTTATAATAGCAAGTGTTTTATGGTGCCTTAATTGCAATTCATAATCAGTGATTTAAAGAAGGCCCTCAAAGCCACAAGTCAAATGTGTTAAGTTGATGCATTTATGAATCATGTGAATTTCAAATCTTGTCTCCGGTCGCCAGTTTTCACATGGATTTATCAAAAAAGAAAAGTTAAGTTCGGTTTTGCTCCCTTAGATTTGACAAAAATAACATTTTTCGTTCAAAAATTAAAAATATCAATTTACCTCCAAAGTTTTTAAGTTGTTTTAATTTCATTCCAAAAGTTTTAAAGTTATTTCAACTTAATCCAATATGATAAAACTTTTATACTGAAATTAAAACAACTTATGAAATTTTTTAAGGTAAGTTGATGTTTTTAATCTTTTGAGAAAAATGATTATTTTTATCAAATCTTAAGGAGGAAAATTGAAATTAACTAAAAAAAATTAATTCTTTTTGAACGGTAGAAAGCAGACAAAAGTAAATTTGTTCACTAAACGTTTCATAGTGTTAAATCTTAAGATATAATAACATAAAACTCTTGTTTTACCGAAATTCCATCTTATTAAATCAAGAAACATAATCAATAAATAAAATATCATTTTGCTAGATCAATAAGTCTGATCCTTTATCCGAACATTCCATGTTCACGTGCGATCTAATTCGATATTACAAGTAAAACAAGTTAGCCATGATAAACAAAAAGAATCAGGTTCAAGAGAAAGATGATGCAAGTAGAAAGTACTTCAAACGCCTCGGTTATCTTCTCCTAACATTCCTTTGTCACTCGCACTAGGTATTCAAAGCGTTAGGCGCATACAAGGCACAAGGGTTAACCTTGGACCTAGGTGCAAGGGGCTAATTTGGCTTGCATCATCGCCTTGTTTAGGCTAGTTTTGACATGTTCAAGGCCATTTTAGGAAGCAGACATATGTAATTAAAATTTTAGATTGGGTATATATTTAGTGATCAAGCTTATAAGAGAAATATGTAATTCTCTCTAATTCAAATTCTTTAATACTTTTAAATTATTTAAAATCCTAAATTCCTTCTACAAATTTAAACTTAAAATACATTTTTTTAAATTGCAATTTCTTTGACAAAGTAAGTAGGCAGTAGGCTTTTAGTGATTTTGAATATTCTAACTACTATTCTCAAGTTAAATTATTAAACTGATACTCTGTCTTAATTCATGGTACGGAATTTATTTATCAAGTATAATTAATCAAGAACAAGGCGCCTTAAACCCTACTTTAGTGTGAAAAAATTATGCATGTAACACTTGGTTGCAGGAGTTATTTAAGATCCAATTACCCAAGTGATTATTTACTATATAAACAACTTTAGTTATAAAATTAGTGTCAAGTAGGATCTCGTGATATAATTTAATGAACAAGAAAAGAAGTTTAATCGCATTTACGAGTACTTTGATGATGTATATTTTCTATGGGCTCAACCCTGAATGTCCGGTATGAACTTGATACTTGGGCTAGGCAACACGATCTGGCTTATTGGGCTTACAGTCTTGAACATGAAATCACCGCCTAAAAAGTAAATACTCAACATCATCCAGTGAGTTAACAACAACTAAAAAAGTAAAGAAACCAAAGAAAAGTGTATGCTCACGATAACCACATCTGGCACCAAAACAACTATCAGATTTGTTTGCACATCATCATCGAGTATAAGTATAGGCAACACATATTAATTTAAAAAAGATTCACGGTTTACGGCCATGAACACTAGATAACCGCTTGGAAAGCAAACATTCAACATCATGGAGCCAAGAGCAACCAAAAAACCAAATAACCCAAAACAAACTTCGTGCGTGTTGATATTCCATAAGAAAAAAACCCGCAAACATTAGATCTAGGACCAAAATGGCTCTCAGGTTTGGCTTGCCCATCATCATTGAGCAACATAGAATCACTAAACGACGACCGACATAGATGGCCGGAAATGTCATTGGCGGATGTTCTCAAGTCAAAGCTAAACATCGGCGGTAAAAGGAATCGTTGGGTGACCAACCGGCAACCGCATTATTTAGGCAAACAAACCCTAAACACAGCCACACCGACGACTGCGTAGGCGTTAGAGTCACCGATAGAAAACTGGCATGCGGCTAGACCGCTAGTTGCTTCCACAAACATGATGGCGCAAGCGGCGGAGGATAAGGATTCCCATTCGTCAAATAAACTGTCAAAACATGAAGATCTCATTGTAATATTCCAAGAACAACCAAAGAATACAAGCGAATAAGAAAATAACCAGAAACAATCCTCAAACCGATAACAACTTGGATGAACATACAACCAAGACTATACACTGATTATTACAAATCAATGAAAACGATACAACAGAAACTCTTTGGGGTTCGACGATGAGTCGAAACCCTAACCAGTTGAAAGAAGATCTTGAGAGAAACTTCGAGAGACGAACTATTGGAAAGTGTGAGAGTGATGAATGAGCATTGTTGAACTGCCTGAACGACCTCTATTAAAACTCCAGCTGTGGCCCATCTGCAACTCAGCTCCGGCCCATCTGCAATCCAACTCGCACGAACATAAAGCCCAGTTGGCCCAGCAATCCATCAACAACCCAATAACAAAAATAAAACTAATTAATAACAAACTATAACTATGAAATGGAAATGAATAAAGAAAAGAAAATATACATGTATAATATACATATTTTCAACACCCCCCTCAGTTCCATTTCCAAACATATTCAGCATATGCAAACGATCACACAAAGAGGAATGCTGAGTAACAGGCAAGCCTTTTATGAAAACATCTGCAAGTTGTTCAGTTGACTCAACCGAGACAGTTTGAATGAATCCAGCTGTGATTTTTCCCGAAGAAAAAACAGATCAATTTCAAAATGCTTTGTCCGGTCATGAAAAACCGGGTTTGCAGCAATAGACCGGGCTGCAGAATTATCACAATACAATGAAATGGGAAGAGCAACCGGTACCAGCAACTCCCTGAGAACATTTTGAATCCACAAAAAGTTCACAGGTGGCGGCACACATTGCCCGATACTCTGCCTCAGCAGAAGACCGAGAAGCAGTTCCTTGCTTCTTACTTTTCCAAGAGATAAGGGAGTTCCCTAAAGTAATACAGTAACCAGTAACGGACCGCCTAGACTGTAAACATTTACCCCAATCAGAATCAGCATAGGCAGTAAGACTAAAGTGTTGACCTTTACTGAAGAACAACCCCTTTCCAGGGGCATTTTTAAGGTACCGAAGTAGCCTTAAAGCCAACTGTAAATGAGCCTTAGTAGGCTTATGCATAAATTGACTAAGAAACTGAACTGAATACGAGATATCAGGACGAGTGTGAGAAAGATAAATCAACTTCCCAATTAACTTCTGAAATTCAGTAACATTGTCTACTATAGACGTATCTTTTTGACAAAAATTTACAACAGCATAATGTTGATCTATCGGAGTGGCAACAGGTTTACAACCTGTCAAACCAAACTCTTGCAACAAATCAATGCAATACTTTCGTTGTGATAGACAGATCCCAGTTTTGGACCTGAGAACCTCTATCCCAAGAAAGTATTTTAACAGTCCAAGATCTTTTATAAGAAACTTTGACTGTAAAAGTATCTTTACACGGTCAATTTCATCTATACTATTTCCAGTTACCACTATATCATCCACATATACAAGTAAAGCTATAAACACAGAATCAGAGCTTTTAACAAACAAAGAATAATCACACTTGCTTTGCACAAAGCCCAAATCACACAAAACACCAACAAGCTTTTCATTCCACATTCGTGGAGCTTGCTTCAACCCATATAATGACCTTTTCAATTTGCATACTTTATTACTATTTTTTGAAAAATAACCCTCGGGTAATGTCATATAAACTTCCTCATTTAAGTCCCCGTATAAAAACGCATTATTAACATGTAGTTGATACAGAGGCCAATCACGTTCAACAGCTAAACTTAGAACAATTCGGACAGTGACCATTTTGACAACTGGAGAAAATGTTTCATCAAAATCTATGCCCTCCTGCTGACTGTAGCCTTTTGCTACAAGTCGGGCTTTGTATCTATCAATTTCACCAGTAGATTTATATTTAATCTTATATATCCATTTGCACCCAATAGGTTTTCTATTATTAGGTAAGTCCACAATTTCCCAAGTATTATTTCTACTCAAAGCCTCTATTTCATTATTCATTGCATTTATCCAGTTTGGATCTAGCATAGCCTGTCAAAAATTTTTAGGCTCAACAGACTTATTTAAGGCAGAAACTAGACTTAAATTTTCATGTGATAAGTGTGAGTAATGGACAACTCGTTCTAGACCATACTTAACTTTCCCTTCGACTACAAAGTCATCTAGTTTTTTTGGAAGAGTGGATGGTCTAGACGAGCGTCTAAAAGGAGTAGTAGGATCATTAGTACCCTCAGGAGATATAGTATAGTCATTTTGATCAGTAGCACTGTCTGCCACACTAGGACCAACCTCATCACAGCGAGGCTGCTGGAAGTCAGCCATGCCACCATTATGATGCAGGGGCTGCTGACTTCCTACCTCCTCTTCACTGGTTGAAGAAGGATTACGCAACTGATCAGGCCTGATTTCTCTATTATTCCTCCCTTCATCATCGGGTATTTCACCACTAGAACCTTGGGTTTGATTTGGGTCAGAAATATCAAAAAAATTAACAGTAGATGGAAGTGTATTATCAGTTAGTGAGTGAGCAGGTTTGGACTCAGGTTTATTAAATGGGAAAATGGTCTCATAGAATTTACATCTCTAGAGAAAAAATGTGTTTGGAGTCCAAACATAGCAATTTATATCCTTTTTTATTTGAATATCTCAAAAATACACATTTTTCAGCGTGACTACCAAACTTATCAGAATTATTTAGGATAGTACTATAACATAGGCAACCAAAGGTTCTAAAGTGATCAAGGGAGGGTTTAAATCTAAAAACTATTTCATAGGGGGTCTTTCCTTCTAAGATCGAGGATGGGGTCCTGTTAATTAGGTAAGCAACAGTTAAAACACATTCGGACCAATAACAAAGAGGGACATTAGACTGAAACAAGAGTGCTCTAGCAACATTTAAGAGATGCCTATGTTTTCTCTCGGCAATACCGTTTTGTTGAGGGGTATAAGAGCAGGAAGTTTGGTGTAAGACACCATTTTTTTACAGAACTCATTCATTTTATGATTCACAAATTCTTTTCCATTGTCACTACGGAAGACTTTAACAACCGTATTTAACTGTGTTTTCATTAAACTAAAGAAGTTTTCTATATTAGAGAAAACCTCATCTTTTTGTTTTAAGAGATAAATCCAGACTGCTCTGGATAGATCATCTACAATAGTCAAGAAGTACTTGTATCCTTCACTGCTCTGGACTTTATATGGTCCCCACACATCAAGGTGAACAAGATCCCCAACTGCTGAGGACTTATGTTCACTTATGGGAAAAGGGGACCTGTGCTGTTTGGCTTTGTGACACACGTCACATGGGTCAGGGTTGGAACTAATGCCGAGATGAAAGTCTTTCTTAAGAACCTCTAAGACCTTATGGATGGGTGCCCTAGTCTGATGTGCCATGGGTTATTTTGATTATGAGAATTAAGACACACCTTATTACACGCAGGAGACACACCAAACAGGTAGAGTCCATCAACCTGATTACCAGTCACCAGGGTCCTCTTTGTGAGAGAATCCTGGATATAACATTTATGTTCATCAAATACAACTTGTAATTTGTTGTCAGAGGCAAGTTTAAACATAGACATCAGATTTACATAGTAATCTGGGACCACAAACACATCATTAAGAGTGACTTCATTACTTAGTTTTAGACTCCTAATTTTAGTCACTTTTGCATTTGTTCCATTTGGATGTTTTATAGTAATATTCAGATCAGAGACATCGATTTGGTTAAACAATTCAAAGTCACTTTTAATCATGTGTTGATTAGCCCCTGAGTCTACAATCCATCCAGTTTGAATGGACTTGAAGAAAGATTTAGAATTCAGACTGAAACTAGATGATAGGGCAACAGGGGTAGTACCTCCTAAGTTGTTGCTAGTACTAGGATCAGATGACTTTTCATTAAGAAGACTAAGCAACCTTGAGACCTGGTCAAGAGTAAGAGAGGTAGTAGTAGCTAAAGAGGACTGGCCAGGTGTATTTTGGTTAGAATTATTTTGATTTGGTTTATTTGCAGTTACATTTCCTGGTCTAGGTCTGTTTCCTTTTGGGTATCCCACTAATTCAAAACACTTATCGACCATGTGTCCTATCTTGTTGCAATAGGTGCACTTGAGGTTGGGGTTTGGACCTCGGTTTAGTTTTCTTTTATTATCAATAACATTGTTTGTTTTTTAAACAAAACCAACAGTTTGCCCTTTTGATGCATTATTTGTTCCCCTATGAGACTCTTCCCGAGATATAATTGCAAATGCCGTTTTAATACTGGGAAGAGGATCTCGGGTTAACAAATTTGTCCTCACAGGTTGGTAGACTTCGTCCAAACCCATGAGGAATTGCATTAGTTTTATTAATTGACTAAAATCATTGAACTCTTTTAAGGCATTACATGAACAAGAGGGTAATTGCACCATTGCATCAAATTGTTTCCACATGGTGTTTAATCTATGATAATATTCAGACACATTTGACCCATTTTGGGATACAGAGTTTATTTTTTGATATAATCCAAAGACAACAGATCCATCAACCTTATCATAGGTTTCCTTTAAATCAGCCGAGACTTCGGAGGCTAATTTAGAGTAAACCTGTCCAACATACAACTCTTCAGCCACAGAATTTAACAGCCAAGTAAGTACAACAGAGTTACACCGTTCCTATTGATTAGCTAACACCTCATTAGTTGTGGATTTCTTACATTTTCCATCAATAAAACCAAGTTTGTTCTTAACTTGTAAAGCCAGTTTCATAGAGTTAGCCCAAACAGTGTAATTCTATGTCCCCTTAAGTTTGACTGTGATTATATTCAAGTTACTTGAATCACTAGGGTGCAGATATAGGGGGTCACTGGCATCCAACTTACTAACCAAGGTCTTAGGGATAACAACAGCAGTATCTACAACAGGAGGAGTGGACTCAGCCATTTAATCACAGAGAAGAATATGCAATTCACACAAGCAAGCGCACAGAAATCAACCAAGTCAGAGCCAGGTTTTCACACCATTCAAGATGGCAGATCAAGGATTAACAAGGTTGATGATGCAAGCACTCGAAATACAAGCACACAAGTGATGCACACAGAGCTCCTTAAGAGCAGCAAGAAACACTCAAGATAAAAGATATCACTAATAACCAGATGCTGGTACTCCTAACCCAGCCAAACAAAACCTAGAAACTACGAAATATAAAGAGAAAAGCGACTGAAGAGGAATGATCTCACCGAGAGGATGACCCAAGTTAGGGTTCGCCTTTATGTTTAAGTCTGTAACCTTCACTTAGGGTTACAAGACTTGTGAGAAGAAGCCAATCAAGCAGATATCACCGAACTCCAACAGGTAACAGCCAGATGCACGGAATATTATTACAACCTGAACCTAGGGTTTTTAATTTTTGAAACCCTAGATCTTGAACACCGATAGACGAGCGGAAGGCACCAGAATCGAAACAGACAATGGTCTCATCAGAGCCTCAGAGGCTCTGATACCATGTCAAAACATGAAGATCTCATTGTAATATTCCAAGAACAATCCAAAGAATACAAGCGAATTAGAAAATAACCAGAAACAATCCTCAAACCGATAACAACTTGGATGAACATACAACCAAGACTATACACTGATTATTACAAATCAATGAAAACGATACAACAGAAACACTTTGGGATTCGACGATGAGTCGAAACCCTAACTAGTTGAAAGAAGATCTTGAGAGAAACTTCGAGAGACGAACTATTGGAAAGTGTGAGAGTGATGAATGAGCATTGTTGAACTGCCTGAACGACCTCTATTAAAACTCCAGCTGTGGCCCATCTGCAACTCAGCTCCGGCCCATCTGCAATCCAACTCCCACGAACATAAAGCCCAGTTGGCCCAGCAATCCATCAACAACCCAATAACAGAAATAAAACTAATTAATAACAAACTATAACTATGAAATGGAAATAAATAAAGAAAAGAAAATATACATGTATAATATACATATTTTCAACATAAACCATAACCACCACCATGCACATACGATGGCGTCGCTAGCATCGACGACAAACAAATATATAGGCACAATCGATGAGATTTAGGCGGTAGAACACGACAATGTACTCCCGTTTCTCTCACTACGAATCTACCGGAGGGACAACGGGAGACGTCTCCCTCTTTGTATCTCTATAAAAGGGGTGGGGCAAAACTCAAATCTTACAAACTACTATGGCCAAAACATAATCCTCACATCTATCCTATTCCTTCATCTTGATTTATAAATATGTAGGGTAATGTTATCTTTTAAATCTATTTTTTATTTCTTAAATATTTTCACATCTAATTCTTCATATTTATTTTTATTCAAACAAATAATACTGCTTTATAATTTTTAAAAATCTTGTTCTCATTCTCATATTCTCACTTACAAAAAAAACCAAAAAAAAAGAAAAAATAACAACAAGAACAAAAACTAGATCGGGGGATGAATAGTAAGGCTTCAAATTGATGCATGTGTTTACATTTTCCTATAAATATGTGTATAATCGAACCAAAATTCATTTTGTAGCAGCTTCAATTCCATGAGCAACATACCATTAAAGAAGTGCCACAAATTTCACAATGTTGTCATCCAAATAGCTTCCAACAAAAGCCTCTTCGAGTATTTCATGGTTATCAAATCAACACATTAGCCAACCTAATTAGATTGCTTGAAATTATACGGTCCACTTGAAGCCACGTTGCGATGAGCCTCCAAATTCTAACGGAAATATGACAGTCACCAGAAAGATGAGTTGCATTCTCTATACAGTTAGTACACAAAGGGCACAAAAGGTAAAGGAACATTCACACCTTTATTAACTAAATTATATCGAGTAGTAATTCATTCAGATAACACCTGCCAAGCTAGAGTGTTTATCTTCTAGGAACAAAACAGTTCCACCCTATCGGTCATCCCCCTACCCGTAAGATAGAGAGATCAATAACCTTACGAACCATCTTGACCGAAAACTTTGAAATCCCTGGCTCGCTTGTTTTGAGAATCCAAAAACATCCACATATAGATGATATGATCGCAATCATATCGATCTTAAGTTCCTTACAAGCTTATCAGAGCCATCAACCCTTTGAAAACGAATAAAAACAAATCATATTCATATTTGATTAATTCTTTGTAATAGACATGTTGGACCACGCCCTTAAACCTCAATGTATTTCGATACATCTTTGATAACAACAAACGGAAGGAAACTAGTTTAAAAATAGTCAGCGACAACTCTTTAATTTCCTTCATGTTAGGGTTTGTGTGTATTATTGCTAAGTTATAACTATAAGACTTAGAACCATTTTCTTTTTACCTTGACATAAAATGCTCAACTAGTTAAAAAAATTTTAAATAAAACATATTTCTATAGAATAAATGGGTTGTGGGCCAATAACATAAAAAGATCTCTTTAGCTTATGTGTTAACGGGTTTCCTCAAAAACTATTGGATTGGAGCCCATTTATAGTAAGCTTAGCTAGATCTAGAAGGTAGAGGTGCACAACAAAACCGGTTTGCCGACCCGAACCGAAGAACCGAACCGGACCCGACCCGGTTTCAACCCGGAAATAGCCCAACCCGGTTCCAACCCGAAAAAACCCACCGGTTCGGGACCGGTTTTGAAATTTTTAAGCCAAACCGGTTTGGAACCGGTTTTGATCCAAACCGGTTTTGATCCAACCCGGTTTGGAAACCGGTTCAAAAAACCCGGTTTCGAACCGGTTCTTACCGTTTTTTTTTTTTGACCGTTTTAAAACGGCTATATAGCCGTTATAAGCTCGTTTGTGACCGTTTTTTCAACATTTTTTGGACCATTTTGCCCTTATATGATAGTATAAATAGGTAGTGGGTGTAATGGTTTAGTCACAACACTCAAAACTTCAAAAACGCTCGAAAACGTGCTTAAAAACGCAAAAACGCTCCTCACTCTCAACTTTCTATTCTCTCAATCTATTGAATTATGGCTTCTGAATCTTCGGTTCCAACCGGTGGATCCTCAAGTGCCGCTACCGTTGTTAGAATTCTTTCAACAACGAGAAACCAAGAGATTTGGTGTAATTTCGACTTATGCGAAATGTCGAATGGTCAACATAAAGCTCGATGCAAGGCTTGTGGTTCGTTTTTCAAGTCGGATTCAAACTCGACTTTGAGAAATCATATGACCAAATGGTGCAAGTCTTTGAAAAGTACACCGAGTCAAGGGCAAACATCAATCGGAAACGATGGTGGTTTATGGAACTTCAACGTAGATATGGTTCGAGATAGAATGTCAAAGTTTGTAATTCAAGAAGGATTGCCGTTCGATCACTTCGACAACCCTCGGTTAACAAAATTGATTCAAGAAACTCTTCAACCACGCTACACTCACGTAAGTCGCACCACTCTTAGACGTGATTGTTTAAATCTTTGGAAACAAGCAAAAAATGATTTAAAGGTTTTATTTGAAAATTTACAAACCGGTGTGAACTTAACTACCGACGTTTGGTCCGCCCCACACGGTTTACCGGAATCGTACCTTTGCGTCACGGCCCATTGGATAGATCCAAGTTCGTGGCAAATGATGAAACGTACGATTGCGTTTGAATTATTTGGATATCCGCATACCGGTGAAAATCTTTTTCAAATTTTAGACTATGTAATCAAAACGTATAAATTAGAAAACAAAATTTTTCAATGTCATTTGATAACACCTCGAACAACACATCCGCCGTTGAAAAATTGAAAATAAAATATAAACCGGTTTGTGACGGCGTATTTTTTCATTCACGATGTGTTGCACATATTATTAATTTAGTTGTGCAAGATGGTCTTGGCGTTCCTGAATTGGAAGATTTTAAAACGTCTTTCAAAAACATGTTACGTGACGTTTTTAAAACTAGTAGAAAAGGTATGTTAATTATAGAAAAATGTGTCACGATACGAATTCCATTTGTTTAGGACCAAATTGGGATGTCCCGACTAGATGGAATTCGACTTGGAAAATGTTTAATAGTGCTTTACGTCAAAAAGAACGCTTCATGTTTTCCACGATGGTCTTGCGATGCGGGGTCGGGTTGTTCCGTTTTCGTTAGAGGGTTGGGAATATATTCAAGAAATAACTCAATTTTTAGAGCTTTTTAAAAACGCAACTACAAATTGTCGGGGGTTTATTATCCGACAAGTTGTCTAACGCTTCATCAAATTTATTTAATGACCCATAAATTAAGTGAATATGAAGAAAGAAACGAAATGTTTTCGGCAATGGTAGCGCCGATGAAAGAAAAATTTAAAAAATATTTCATTGAACTACCCCCGGTTTTTACGTGTTCCGCCGCACTCGACCCGTGTTTAAATGTTTCGGGGGTAGAAACTTTAATAGATGAGATAACTTATGATTTAGATTTACATGATTATGATCCATTTTTTAATGTTAATACAAAACAAATATTTAATGAAACTTTTAAAAAATTGTTTAATGTTTATGTTGAAAAATATGGTGCAACATCAAACATCCACCGACAATCGAACGTGGAATCGAGTTCGTCGAGCTCAAGTAGAGACCCGATGATTAGTTTATACAACACTTTGAGAAATGAAAACAGTAAACGTCAAAGGGGTAACACCCCAAGTAGCGAACTCGGGAGATATATGGGAACCGATTTTTTAGCCACTATGTCTCCCGATGAATTTTTGAAATTTGATATTCTGACATGGTGGAAAGGAAAGGAATCACAATTTCCGGTCCTATCCGCCATGGCACGTGATTTACTAACCGTCCAAGCTTCCACGGTAGCTTCGGAGTCTGCATTTTCTGTTAGTGGCAGGGTTTTATCGATTAGAAGAACAAGGTTAACTCCAACATCGCTAGAGATGTGTATTTGTTTAAAGGACCACTTAGATGCGGCCGAACGAAGACAACACATATCAAACCTTGAAGAAGAAACACCGATTGAAGAAGAAATACACGAGCACGAGGTACAAACCGGACGATCCTCACCGCTATCCGACGAAGAACTCGCTTATGATTTGTCTCAACGCATTGGCACACAAACCGACGAAGACGATTAGATTAGACAAACTTGTATTCGTAATATGTATATTTTGTTTTCTTTGGTTTAATTTTAATGTAAATTTTATTGTTTATTTTTCGTAATGAATTAACTATTTACTTTTATAAATTAATGTAATTTTTATTGTTTTCTTTAGAAAAACTCGAGTATGATTTTTAATTGTTTACTTATTAAAATAAAAATAAAAACGTTGAGACAATCGTATATAATTAATCTACTCTAATAAAATAAAAACGAAAATAAAACGCGTACAATCGTATATAATTGTTTGTATAAAACTCGTATTAATTGTTTACTTATTAAAATGAAAATAAAAACGCGTCCAATCGTATATAATTAATCTACTCTAATAATTTTTAATTAATCAAAATTTGTAATTAATTTGTATATAATTTAATTAGAAGGTAAAAAAAAAAAAAAAACCGGGTTTTCCAAACCGGGTCTTAGACCCGACCCGGTTCGGTTCCAACCCGAACCGGTTCCAACCGGGTTGGGTTTGATGGGGTTGAAAACCGGTTCCGACCCGAACCGGTTCTTGGTCAAAAACCGGGCTTCAAATCGTTGACCGAACCCGAACCGGGTCCAACCCGACCCGGGTTCAAAAAAAAAAACCGGTTTGTGCACCTCTACTAGAAGGTATAAATGTATATAGTTAAAATCATTAAAATCTACCTAATCTAAAATTAATTAATATCTTTTAATATAGTAACTTATTAATTTAAATAGTCGTAGTCAGAAACGCTTAGGCCAAAATTTTATAAAATTAATCTTTCTTTAGACGGCCATACTCAACTTGTAGATTAGATAAAACTCGAACCAACACCTCTTAAATGAGGCATACGTATTAGACTAGTTAAAAAATCAATATGTAAACTTATTATCTAAACTAGATATTAAAACCGCGCGTTGCCGCGGGTCTCTTTTGGGTTTGAGATGTTTTTTTTTCTAAAATTGTGATCATCATGTTGACATATTAACGCAAAGAAACCTTTAAAAATAATAAAAAGTTCGTACAATAAAAAAATAATAAAAAATAACTTTTTATTAAAAGAAAATATAAATCTCACTAATTATATGTATATTAAATTATATGTTAAAACAATATTTCTAAAACTTAATTTAATTAATCCATCAAAATAAAAATAAAACGAATAAATTACTTGACCATTTAAGCTAAAATGATATGAATATAAATATTGTGTAGATTAAAAAATCATAACAAATATTAGATCGCTGAACATTTAAATATGTAAATACATGATTAAAGTTTTTAACGGATTCTTGTTGTAAGTTTTAAACAAATAAATTAATTTTAATAATATATTTAGTAATAAAGATAGCTAATTTTAAATGATATTTTTTGGACTCCATCAAATATTTAAACACATTTAATTTTCTTTTGAAGTCCATTGACCGCCTTCCCTACAACTTTCCCTACAACTACCATCCACAACACACTAGTGCTGTAACCATCTCTCCATATCTCCTTCCCTCCTTCCCTCCTCACATTACACCACCATCAACACAACAACCACCGCAACTTCACAACCACCGTAACCATCGGAGAACCACCACCGTAACCATCGGAGAACCACCACCGTAACCATCGGAGAACCACCACCGTAACCATCGGAGAACCACCACCGTAACCATCAGAGAACCACCACCACCGCAGTCATCGCAGCACCACCACCGCAGCCATCGTAGCACCACCACCGCAGCCATCGCAGCACCACCACCGCAGCCAACGCAACATCACCACCATCGCAGCCAACGCAGCATCACCACCACCACATCGCAGCACCACCACTACCACCGCACCGATCGCGGCACCACCACCGCCGCACCCATCGCGGCACACACCACCGCCGCACCCATCGCGGCACCACCACCGCCGCACCCATCACCAACACCACCACCGCAATCATCGCAACAACACCACCACCGCAGCCATCGCAGCACCACGTCAACCATCGCAGCAGCAACACCACCAACACCGCAACCATCGCAGCACCACCAACGCGTTGTATTTCAGCATCATCAGTGCTTTTGAAGGTTGTGTTGTGCTTTTTAAAGTTGTATTACAGCATCACCACTTGTACACTGTGCTTGTAAAGGTTGTGCTTGTTTTGGAAGTTATACATTATGCATCTCCTTTGGTACTGTGGCATTGTAGCCACGACCAAAGGTAATAATATGTATTATAATTCTATTTGCCAACTGACTTAAAATAAAAAATAATAAAATAATAAAATAATAAAAAGCTTAATGTATTCTTATCAGATCACAACAAAAAGATAATCCACGTGTAATTTCAATTGAACGATAGCAAGTCGACGGCCGATATAAATTGGGATATTAAAGCACCCCAACATCAACATCATCAACCACCGATTCTCATTTCTCACTCACGCATTTCCTCAAACAGCCAACACCCATTCACCAAAACTCTAAAAATCAACATATTTCATGATTCAAAATGGAATATCAAAACCTTCAAAACTTATCATGATCCTTTACATTCTTCATCTAAATTCATAACAATCCTACCTCTATACTAATTACCACTACAACACCTGCTTCACGGCTGCAGTTCTTACCCTTACAGATAAGTGTTTATACAACCGACATGTATAATAATTACTAAGTGTCTTTCTCATAATCACCTCCATGATCAACTCATCATCGCTAGATCTTCTTCATCTGGTGTCATGTTTAGATCGGGTAAAACAAACCCTCGTTGTGGAGCCTTTGTTTCTGCTTCTATTCTACAAGGTATCAGAGCAGGCTGTGAAAGCGAGGTGTAATTCGTCTGTAGCTGGTGTTCGCCCATTGCCCTCATCTTCTTTCTCTGGTTTTGATCCAATCAATCTGAAAAATTCGAAAAGAATCGAATTGACCGATGAGCGTTGAGAGTTTTAAAAGCACAATCAGCGGTGCTGATGATAAAATTTGCAGTAAGATATGAGAATATACCTTGTTTATATGTGTTTTGTCGTTCAATGATGAGCTTTCTTCATCTTTATAGTCAACAAACGACTGCAATAGAAGCAAGATCCATGAGTTTATGTTGAATCAATATTCAATAATATGTTATTGTTTTCATATACAAGTTACAAAATTTATATATAAAATAAAGAAAAAAAACATGACTCGTTAATTAGTAATAATTCACGTTGCTAATTTGATGGATCATAATTCTAAACTTTTACTTTTGTTCAACAAAGTCAATCTCACTGTAAATATATGAGAATTTAACGTCAAATAAGAGTTTTTAATGGTTGAAACACTATTTAGTGGTAAGAATTGTCATTTTAGAAAAGTGCCATCCTTTCAAGTGGAATATCAAAAAGTCATAAAGATATAGCCGACAAACTTTCACGCACCAAAACATGTAACAAATTTATGATTACATAAATTCGAAATCGGGAAAGATGAAATGAAATTATCATCTCAACATTAAAAAACAATTAAAAGAAACAAATGATGCACAAAAAGACAAAAGTACCTCCGCTTATGGGGCTGACCACCACCCAACACATTTATGATTTAAACAAACGGATGGGGTAAAAAGGTAAAATTTCCCCATTAAAATAATCAACTCGTATTTGAAAAGTTTCATTTTTCTTAAATCATGATGCGTTTTCGTCAGTAAAAAGACTTAAAAAGTGTCACGACTCACGAATAAACACAATAAAAAGCTTATTTACCAAAATACCCTTGAAAATCACGTCACAAGAAACAGGTGACAATACAAAAACAGCTTTCGAGTTTCGACCTTTAAGAAACTTTTTCTAACGACAAACGGGGTATTTTTCGTAATTTACCGACTTCCGATTACACCGATAAGCTTTCGCCGACGGAAAACGTTTCCGTCAAACTGAACAAAACCAGAGAGTCAAACTTCACCGGTGGTAAATAAGAAAAAAAAGACAAGGGTAAAATGGTAAATCGGAAAAACAATGTTTTCATAAAAAAATTGTTTGTACTTTTTATTCCCATGACGTTTCTCCAGAAATAAAAAAAGCATGAGAATATCACGTCACCGGAAAACTCTGACGTGGCACAGATCCAAAAAAATCCGATCATCGGAAATCCGATTGTGTGAAGAAGAAGATGAGAACAAATCGATCAAATCAAAACAATTTTCCGACGACATATAAGATAAAATCGATACAACAAAGAGATACAGATGATAGATCCGATTAGAGACACAAAAGCCACAAACCTTAACGGATCTGCAACCCGACGACAGATCTGACGGACGACTCGATTCATCGTATCCATCGCTGGTGGAGCCGCCGCTCCACGACAGATGTGTGGTGGGACTACCACGGTGCTCCTTCCCGCCGTTCACGGCGGCGACGGTGGTCGGAACCGCGGATTTCGATCGGTTCTTCGGTGGCCCCAGCGCGGCGGAAGAATTGATGCAATCGATGTTGTTGTTGTTGTTGCTGTTGCTGTTGATGGTGGTGGTGGTGGAGGATGGTGTATTGAATCTGAATCTGGATATGGATATGAGGAGTGTTTTGCTTGTAGTAGAAGCTCGGCGACGAGAACGTCGTTCGTCAACGCTGATTGCAGCCAGTGGTCCGTCATCGCCGGAGGTGGTGGTGGTGGTGGTCGCCGGAGGTGGTGGTGGCGGTGGCGGTGGCGGTGGTTGGTTCGAGGGGGTTGAGAGAGAGAGAGGAGGAGGAGATGAGATGAGATTGGGGGAAGTGGGGGTGGGGAGGTGGCGCAAGATTGTGAAGGATTTTATAGGAGGTGTGGAGGTGAATTATATGTGTTGATGATATAATTTCTTTTTTTTTTTTTTTTTGAGGGTGTTTGTTTTGGAAGGGGGAAAAATGCGTTCAGTGTAGTGAGATCTTAATTTTGATCTGAATATTTATTAGCTGTTAATTAATGTTGGAAATTTGTGTTTGGTGATACTTTATTGTTTTATTGTGGTAAATGATACGGATCTTATTTTGGAATTATTAAAACAATGGGTAACTTTTGGTTTGGTTTTAAGTGATAGATGAAGTGATGAAGGTATGATAATGCATCGTCGATATGTTCTGACGTGATGAACTCCGCGAGAAGTGGAGACTGGGCAACGGTTTAATAGTCGTTAACCCGCCGCTATTTAAAAGAAAACGTGTACAACAATTAACTTTAATTATGAATAAATTTGATGCACGTCATTTTTTACAAACTTCTAACTTTTCATTAGTTTTAACCACTCGTATCTTAAAAAATCTTATACTGTTTTAAAATTGTTTATAATAAATTCAGTTACGTCATATTAGGAAGGTTTAGCGGCGACACTTTTCGAGACAATTTGGTTAGTGACTACTTCTAAAGTTGCTCTTGAATTCATCTCAAGATTCAGTGATTTACATACAAGGCTTATAACAATCTAAACTCCAGCCCAATGTCATGTAGTTATCTTGATAAGCTCACCATGTGACACTTAGTCTTTGCTAAGTTATCTTAACTTCGGTCATTACAATGCTTAAAACCATAAAAGACGAACACAAGATTATGTGGCTAAAAAAACACATTTGTATTGCTTGACAAAAGATTACAAGAGAGATTTACAACTTTGTTTGTGGCAAATTAATGATATCAGTTCTCTTTATACTAGTTTATGAACATAAAATGAACAACTAAATTTATTTACATTAACTGTCTAGCTTGCTACTCTAAATGTATCCAGTGTTGCAACATCCCATGAAGTTTCTATACCATACTAAGGATATATCTAGATTCATGCTACACGGGTTTTCGATCATCAAAACCAATGAAGAACTTTTCGTTCGTATGAATTCTTGCCGGTTATTACATTCGCATCCGTGTAAAATCGAAAGATCCTTCAACTATCATTCGTATGGTATGGTATTTCTTGATCTCTTTCTTGAACGATGCCAACATTCCTTACACCAGTAATAATATCTTATTAACCCCGTGATCAAAGGGTTTCACAACTCATGTTGGAGCTCGTTTGCATAGCCCATGTATCTAACATACAAAATAGATCTTAAATAAAAAAAAATATAGGGATAACTTTGTAAAATAGTAAACAACTTTAAAAAATATTTCAATTAGATAACTCAAATTTTAAAAGTGTTCCAATTAGGTCACTCAGTTTTTATATTTTATATAAATTAAAAGTCTTAATATGTTTTTTAGCATGTTATACTTTTGGTTTTAATTAGAAAATATTTTTTTCTATCTTTTGATGCTGATATGGACGTTGACGTAAACTATAGGTACTTTTTATTTTTTTTTTCATAATTATGTTTTTTATTTTTAATATAATTTTATATATTGAAAATTTTGACTCTCGCGTCTTCTCCACCGTTACTTTCTTGACATAAGAAATTTTAATGATAACTCAATTGATTGTTTGGTGGTCCAATTAAGAAAAATATGCATGAATGATTAAATTAAAACAATTTTAAAACTTTATTACTATTTGTGACATTTTAAAAAAAATATAAATTAAATACAAGTATGTGGGATCGAGTTGATGACTGAGTACTGTATGACTTGAGAAATTGATTAACGTTAATTCATTTAAGTGGGTAGAATCTTTTAGAACCTATAAAACAATATGCTATTTATTGTTAATTATCAAAATTATTTCTTACGTTTTTTATATTAAATTATTTTTATTTAAACTCTTACCATACACGAGACAAAGCAACAAACAATTTTAATTTTTAGTTTTCTAAACAAGTTGAGTTTGTCACACCCCAAACCACGGCGGTCTCTCGCGGGGCGCGAACGTCATGGTTTCATAGTCACTGATCGACCACTACATGGTTTTGTAAAACATACGTCTCAAATAAGTTTAAAGTACATCATTGTTCAGAGTTAAATTTGCGGAAGCAATAGTAATAAGGTAAATTGTTTTCAAAACACGACACATATGAAATGAATGTCCCAAACAGCATGAATGGCCCTAAACATGAGATGATCTATGCAAGCTTAACTTGTTGCATCTATCAATTACCTGAGAAAACATGCATGAAAAATGTCAACATAATGTTGGTGAGTTCACAGGTTTTAAGTAATAGTAAATAACGTAAAGGACCACAATACTTTCTATGATTTGATTGTTGTACATACAATGCTACAAATTATATAAGCACCGCAACCGAAGCTAGACTGTAACTGTAATAAATCGCCCCTACCCATGCCTACCATGAGCATGGGTGTGAACAGGCTAATAATGCACCCGTTTAGACCTCCAGTCAAGGTTAAGGTAATTAACCCGAGTGGGGGTAGTCAAACCCAATAGTAATATCCATGATTAACTCGCTTTGGGAAATAAACTAACGGTTCGATAACAGGGGACTTCATATGGTAAGTAAAAACTTATATAACATGTAAAATCATTGACAAGTAAATGTGTCCAAGGAAATTAGTAATTTGCATGTAATCTCCCCAAAAGGAAAATTTGTAAAAAATGGGGCCGTGAAACTCACCTCCATTACACGCGTGAATACTTGCAATAGTCTGTATGTATGTTTGGTCTAGGAATCTCCTAAACAAAATCACAATATATTCATGAGGTCATGATTACTAACCCTAGATGGTCATGCATAACTCATCCACAAAGTTAGTCTTGAAAATGTCACTTGACTAATTAGACACGTCGAGTCGTAAATGTTTTATTTACATTGTTGCCTTCATCTTTATTTTCCTAAAGATACATAATGTATTGAAGGTGTTTTATATTAAGTATAATGGTATTATACTTTCCATGTGTATGGGTTTCCTTTTTATTAAATATCTCCCAAAAGTTTACTTTTATCTAAATATAGGTATTTGACAGCTTCAAAGAGAATTTTTGGGTCTGTTGTCATCCCCTTTTCATGGTACAAAGAATTTTTATAAAATCTGATACTTTTATCATATTTAGGTCTATGTCTTAGGATTCCAAAAAAGTATAGATTGTATCCTACAACTAAGTTTAAGTGCCTCTAAATGGTTCATGAAGCAACAGATGTCAGTGCAGCACTTTTCTGTACATGTCTATGGAATTTACCTTTTTGAGGGGTCAAAACATACATTCACAAATAGAGCCTATATTACTTCTAAACCTAACACCTTAAGCTAAGTTACCACAGAAAGAAAATCTTCATTTTATACTTTAAGCATAACTTATGCCTCATTCTTTCTGCCCTATTTATTCTGTCAAAAATTCAGGTTCAGTACTTTAATTTGTTTGTACGTTTGGATGGGTTATACTCATCTAAAAATTTCAAGGTTGGATGGGTTAGAAACTAGAGATCCTAAAGTTAATTTTAGGCTCAAGAAACGGTTCATTTGGCCATGTGTAGGTCGAGTTATGGTCTTGAAAACACAGAACATGAATCTGTCAGAAAGTGTTTTACATGTTTTGTTACTTTTTAAACTTTGTTAGAGCACTTTTGGGATGAGTTAGTGAACATGAACACATCATGGTGATGTATGGAAGATTAGAAACAAGGTGCTAACCTTAAACAAGCAAGGAGAAGAGATGGTAGTCTTGAAATGCAAGGAAAAGAAGACTTGATCTTTTGAACTAAGAAAACCCAACAAGAAAAAGTGAAGAAGATGTTGTAGGATGCTTGGGAGCTTCAAAAATCACTTGGTCTTCCACAATGGCACTTGAATCACCCAAGATTTGAAGAAAATAAGTTGAAAATAAAATGAAGTGGTGGTGAGGAAGCCTTGGCCGAATTTTAGAGAGGAGAAAGAGATGAGTGTGTGGTGTGTTGTTGTATGAATGGTTGAAGGTATTTACAGGCACACCTCCCTTTCTCTTGCATGGGATCTTGGTGCATGAGTGTATCTCATGGGTAATAGGAGTGAGATGGAGCTCTCTATTTGTAGTAATAGAGTTGACTCTCCTTTAACCCATGCTAAAAGATGTTTCACTAAAGAAACAAGTCTTGAGCTCCACAAAAGCAACTTGTCTTATGAGAATTGACAAGAGAGAAGAGGAAAAGAGAGGTGAGGGGGATGAAGGGACGGTTATGGGGGGTAGGGTTGGGTTGAATTTTTTTAATTCTTGTATTGTATGGGTTATTTGGGTGGTATTTGTGTCACTATGGAAATTTTATATATTTTTATATTTTTACTTTTTACTTTTTAAACTACATACAAATTATTATAAGAAGTCATATAATATCATACATTTTAATACTGATGATATGTAAATAACAAATTATTTATCTAGTAGTTGCGTTACACGCGTTTTATCCGGGTAACATATCAATTTATGCGTTAAGGTTTTTCTTAAATTTTAAACTTTTCCAATGTATTTAATTTAGAATCTAAGATACTTTATAACACTTTAAGGTACTTATTGACACATGCATAAATTACTTATCACCAACGTTCGTGTGTGCCGGTCGTACCGCGTGTGAAAACGGTAATTACGCCGAATTACCGATGCATGAAATGTTATGCATGAGAGTTTGCAATGCATAAAACGACTTCAATAGCTGTAATTAAAGTGTTATGGGTGCAATTATAACCAAGTGAAGGTCGGGTATTGACCTGAAATTATCGGTTGTCACAAGTTTGTTGTTATCATTTATTTAATATACATATATCAGTTCAAGTATATTAACGCAACGATAATGTCTTTTAGTAGTCATATTAGAATCATAATTGTTATCAATAGATCGGCTGATGATCAGATGATCAATTACTATAAGGATTAAATTTTTTTTACCAATCATGTTGTTACAAATCAAGAACAATAACAATCCGAATTCGAAGAATATAAACAAGAATTGAAAGGAAAAACTACTGTGAAATTGCTTTGATTGTGAATACCCCAACGATTACATCTGTTGCCCCTTTTATAGCTCAACTAATAACCTAACTAACTCAACAATGAAATTGAGCATTTGACACATTAACCCCTGAACTAATACACATTAACAGTAAACACACAAAACTTACAAAACAACTCTATTTTGCTTTTATCTACAATAATCTCCACCTTAAAACAAAATAGAAGACATTAACCAACCCCTAAGACTCCCACACAAAACTCAAACTTAACTTTGGGAAGAGCCTTAGTCAGTAAATCAGCTGGATTATCCTGAGTGCTCACTTCCTTCACTTGAACCTGGCCACCATTAACTACATCTCTAATGAAATGTAGCCTAACATTAATATGCTTGGTTCTCTCATGAAACATGCTATTCTTGGACTGATTAACAGCTCCCTGATTATCACAAAACACAGCAATACTACCAGTAATCACACCCAGCTCATTAATAAATCCCTGCAGCCACAAAGCCTCCTTTACAACCTCAGTCAAGACTATATATTCAGCTTCTGTGGTTGACAAAGCCACAACATGTTGTAACTGAGCTTTCCAGCTGATTAGATTTCCCAGCACCTTGAACACATAACCAGTGATAGACCTCCCTCTATCCAAATCTTTTGCAAAGTCTGAATCAGCATATCCAACAACAATACTTTCATCATTCTGCTGTCTATACACTAACCCATAATCCAATGTACCACACAAATATCTCAGTATCCATTTCACTGCATTCCAGTGAGCCTTTCCTGGATTAGAGAAGTACCTACTTACAAGACTGACAACATACCCAATGTCTGGCCTAGTGCACACCATCAAATACATAAGACTTCCAACTACATTAGCATATGGTACATGACTCATATAGCTAACTTCAGCCTCAGTTTTAGGTGAATCAGCATTAGACAACTTGAAATATGCAGCAATAGGAGTAGAAACTGTCTTACAAGAATCCATACCATAATTCTTTAATACCTTCTTCAAATAAGTGGACTGAGACACTTTAAGAAGCCTTTGATTCCTGTCCCTTGAAATCTCCATACCTATAATCTTTTTAGCCTCTCCTAAATCTTTCATTTCAAATTCAGAGATCAACATCATCTTGGTTGCTTCAATCTCTCTCAAGTCTTGACTTGCCACCAACATATCATCTACATATAACAGTAGATACACATATACCCCAAGCCTCACCTCTTTATTATAGACACAACTGTCATATTGACTTCTTGTAAACTCATGAGTGATCATGTGATCATCAAATCTCCTATACCACTGCCTAGGAAACTGCTTAAGACCATATAATGATCTCTTAAGCAAGCAAACCTTGTTCTCCATCCCCTTGGCTACAAACCCTTCAGGCTGCTGCATAAAAATCATCTCATCCAGCTTACCATGTAAGAAAGCAGTCCTCACATCTAATTGGTGCAACTCAAGATCAAAAGAAGCTGTTAATGACAGCATTACCCGAATTGAAGCATGTTTAACCACTGGAGAAAAAATCTCATTATAATCAACACCTTCTCTTTGGGTAAAGCCCTTAGCTACTAGCCTTGCCTTATACCTTGGAGGATCTTTATTGGACACCCCATCTTTAAGCTTAAACAACCATTTGCAGGCCACTAGCTTCTTATCTTATGGTTTTTGAACAAGCTCCCAGGTGTTATTTTTAAGCAATGAATCCATTTCATCTTTCATAGCCTCACACCATTTTTTACTGTCTTTGCATGTCACAGCATCTGTATATGACATAGGCTCAAACATGCTCTCTTCCTCAACTGCTACAAATGCCATAGCAGAAATATTATCACCTTCTCTAAACCTTAGAGGAGGAATGACCTGCCTTCTAGGTCTGTCTCTGGCCAGCTGATAATCAGTAGACTCAGGTTGAGCACTACTACTATCTTGCTGCCTTACATCTTTATCACTTTCCCATGATTGCTCCACCTCAATGTGTACTTCATTATTTGACTGAGTACAGTCCTGTGTACCCACCACAACATCTTTATACATAACATCTTCATAGAACACCACATCCCTACTTAATATAACCTTGGGATGCTTCTCATCCAATCTCCACAGCTTATATCCTTTAACTCCTTCTGGGTAACCAGAAATACACATTTGCAGGCTCTAGGCTCTAACTTACCCTGACTCACATGTGCATGAGCTAAAGACCCAAATACCCTGAGGTTACTATAGTCTGTTTTAATACCAGACCATACCTCCATAGGAGTCTTCATGTTAAGAGCAGAAGAAGGGGATCCGTTAATCAAGTATGTGGTTGTAGTCACAGCCTCAGCCTAAAACCTTTTGGGAAATCCTGAGCTATCTAACATACACCTTACTCTCTCTAGTAAAGTCCTGTTCATGCGCTCTGCAAGGCCATTTTGCTGTGGATTTCCAGGCACTGTGAGATGCCTAGCAACACCTTGACTCTTGCATAACTGATTGAACTCATGACTGCAGAATTCCAGACCATTATCAGTCCTTAGCTTTTTAATTCTTCTTTCAGTCTGAGTCTCAACCAGCATCTTCCACTCCTTGAACCTCATGAATGCCTCACTCTTAGTCTTGAGAACAATTACCCAAACTCTCCTAGAGAAATCATCAATGAGTGTCATGAAGTACCTGGCACCACCAATTGACTCAACTCTAGCTGGGCCCCACAAATCTGAATGGATATAATCCAACACTCCACCTGAGTTGTGTCTTCCCTTCCCAAATCTGACCCTCTTATGCTTGCCATACACACAGGTTTCGCAAAAACCCATATTGACAGTCTTTTAGCTCACTAATGACTTGTTGTTTTGTAACTCATCAAGTCCTTGAGAGCTAATATGCCCCAACCTTCTATGCCACTTAATAGCTACTCTATTACTCTCTTGAGACACGACATTCACACCTGAACCACTGGTTGCAGTTCTATCAAGAACATAGATATTATTATCATCTTCTCTATTCCCTGATAGAACCACTATGGACCCTTTTAACACCCTGGCCTTACTATCTTTTAAACTCACATGATAGCCAGCCTTTTCAAACAGTCCCAAAGAGAGTAAACTTCTTTTCAGACTTGGGATCTACCTCACATCACGTAGATCAGTTTCCATTCCATTCTTTAGCCTTAATCTGACCTTGCCTAGACCAACTATTTTACATGGCCTATTATCTCCCAACTTCACATTACCAAGATCTTGATATTTCAATTCAGTAAAGTACTCGTTGACAGGAGTCATATGGTAAGAACAGCCCGAATCCATAATCCACCCACTGTTCAAGCCTTCGGAAGAAACTCCACTGCATTCGGAAGAGACTCCAATGCCTTCGGAAGAGACACCAATACCTTCGGAAGAGACACAGAGTACATCAGCACTCTCATACCCTTTGGACTCATCATCTTGCATACTATGACTTGACTGTCCCTTTGACTTACTCCCTTCACCTTTCTTTTTCTTCCATTCTGGGCAATCCCCTTTAGGTGCTTTTCTGAACCACATACAAAACACTTTCGCTTGTACTTTTGCCTTGACTTAGAGGAGCTCCTTGGTTTGAAGCTTCTTTGTTCAGATCTTCCCCTCACTGTGAGCCCTTCTCCACCTTCTTCTTTATAATCTGTTCTTCTTTTCAATTCTTTAGAATTGAGTGCTACCAGAACTTCTTCCATGGAGAGAGTCTCTCTCCCATACATCAAGGTGTCTACAAAGTGCTCATAGGTTGAAGGTAAGGAGGCTAGGAAGATGATAGCCCGATCTTTATCTCCTAACGCCACGTCAATGTTTTCCAGGTCAAGAATGAGTTTGTTAAACTCATCTGTGTGATCTTCTATCGTCTTTCCTGAGACCATGTGAAAGGTGTATAGCCTTTTCTTCAGGTACAGTCGGTTCGCCAATGATTTGGTCAGTCATGTATAGTGACTCTAGTTTTGACCAAACTCCGGCAGCTGAAGTTTCTTTCGACACCTCTCTTAGTACTCGATCGCCCAGATTCATGATGATTGAACTGTGGGCCTGTTCAAGCATCTTTTTCTTTTCCTTCTCCGACATTGTTGTCGGCAACTTCGCCTCTCCGGCTAATGCATCTACCACCCATTGATGCACTAACAGAGCCTTCATCTTCAGTCGCCACAACCTGAAATCGTTCTTCCCATCAAACTTCTCGATATCGAATTTTGTTGCCACCATGTTTACTCCAGGCAATCGCTCCTCGATCGATCGTCAGATGGATCCCTTGTTCTTGGTTCGATTCGAGCCAATTAATCTGGCTCTGATACCAATTGTTACAAATCAAGAACAATAACAATCCGAATTCGAAGAATACAAACAAGAATTGAAAGGAAAAAACTACTGTGAAATTGCTTTGATTGTGAATACCCCCAACGATTACATCTGTTGCCCCCTTTTATAGCTCAACTAACAACCTAACTAACTCAACAATGAAATTGAGCATTTGACACATTAACCCCCTGAACTAATACACATTAACAGTAAACACACAAAACTTACAAAACAACTCTATTTGCTTTTATCCACAACACATGTAAATCCAAATTAACTTCTAGACGTTTTACATCATTGTTTAAACTTTTTCCACCAGGAACGCCACTCGATGATCAAATGGGTATATTCCACACATCCTAACTTGTTGAACCAAATTCAACCAAACTAATATCAAAACCAACTTAATAAGGTGTAAACTAGGAAAGTTTAACCCGAGCTTGAGCCTAAATTGAATCACTCATTACTAAATGAACCTGAGCCCCGGATTAATGTAGCGATCTTTATCATACGTGCATGGTTGCGACTAAATTTGTAACTTTTGAAAGTTGGGAAGTAGTAAGAAATTGTAGTAAATCACATGAACCATCTTACCAGTTTGTGTAACTTTCCCAAAATTTAAAATGACGCCATTAGCCCGAGAATTAAAGCCACACAAAATAAGTACTCATGTGTTTTCTTATACATGAACATGAACATGTTTAATAAACGAGCTACATGAAGCGACCCACTGTTACAGGTCAAACGAAACAACTCACCCAAAAGACTAGTCTGATGGGTGAAGGAACCCATTTGACTTATAAATCCCACATCAATTGCCCATACAACCGATGTGGGACAAGTCCCATACCTTGCAATGGTTTCGGTCCATAACATTCGCCCCTCCTTAAAGACCAACGTCCTCGTTGGTCACGGCTGGCTCTCTCCAGGCCACCACTCTGTGGGCCACCACTCCGAGGTTGGCTCTGATACTATTGTTACCGACCAAACGAAAGAACTTAACCCAAAAGACTAGTCTTTTGGGTATTTTGGGTTGAGTTCTTCCGTTTGGCCTGTAACACCCAATTAACATGATTAAACATAACTTGTTCATGAACGCAATGACATTACATGACCTATTTAAATATAACTTCCGTAGTTAGATGAATGACATGTTTAACATTGTTATCAAATAACATGTGGAAGATAAACACACCAAAAACTAAACTTTCATGTATTTTATTATTTAAAAATTATATAGTTTCTATAAACATGTCGTGTGGACCTATTGATCCTTTTAACACGATTAGTTAAACGGCTTAACAGTGTCATAGATGGGTTAAGCAAGTTGAACCCATTTAAACACGTTTTTAATCATGTCATTAACATGCTGAAACCAATTTCACTCAAACCCTAACCAATTTAACATAGGGTTAGTTGCAGGGTGGCCCAATAGAAAGCAACTGCCCAGGCCTAATATCCAAAGGGGACCAAAACTTTTTTAAAAATTATATATATTATTTGTTTATATAATAGATACAACTTATTACACACTTTAATTTAGTACATCAAATGTTTTAAATTAGCTCATTTTATCCAAATATGATTTGAGTTAAATCATTTAACCCATTTAACAATCAAATTACACACAAACAACTTAAACATGTTATAATTATTATTCATTTGAGGTCATTTGCCTAGCTCGTTTCATATTCCCAAATCCTCAGCATTGGCCATATCCCATGTTAAGTTGTATTGTGTTAACATATCATGTCACAAATTATCGACTCTACCTGAGATAAATTATGCTAGTAATGACTGATGTGGAGGAATGAGGGAGGATAGGGATCTAGGAAAACCGACACTGACGGACGAGGTTTGTGAGCCGCTGTTGAGCCCTGGTTGGAGAGGGCCTTACAAGTTGATTTCTATGGGGTCACGGGACAAGGGTGTATAGTTTGTGGGAAATAAAAGTGGTAGCGCCAGTGGAGTGGATCGGACGTTTAGGCAGGTCTCCAAAGAAATAACAATTAAAAAGTAATAATTTTATAATTAGAAAAAGTAAATGACATGATGATGCATTTTTAATAATATTTTTTGAACGGTACCATTAATGCATCTGATGACATGTTTGCCAACAAATAGTAGTTCGGTTTCGGTTTTCATTTAATTTATTCAAAATACACGTCTTGTCAAAGTTTTCTGATATAATAAGTATAAAATAATTAACCTTGCTAATTATTGTTTGATCACATTTTTAAATTTCAAATTACGCCAACTAGTTTTCCAATATACTAATTAAGTCTTTCATTTAATTTATATAAAGCTGGAAACGAATCAAACGTTCAACGAACAATCATGAACCGTTCGACGGGATGTTATTTTATGTTCATCGTTTAGTAAATGAACGAACACGAAAAAAAAATCCGTTTATTTAGTTAATCGAACGAACATAAACAGAAGTTGCGTTCCTTCATTTATGTTCGTGAACGTTTTATAATGTGTTCGTTAACGTTCATTTGTGTTCGTTCATTTAAAAGTTATGTTGGATATAATTATGTTAAGTATTTATTTATATTTGGTGGATATTACATAATTTTTTTTGATTTTAACTAAAAAATCAATATATAATGGTTTGTATTGTTTGTTTTAGGAAATTTCATTTGTGTTCACTAAAGTTCATGAATATTTGTGTGTGTTCGCTTGCCTTTGTTTATGTTCGTTTCAATTCGTGAACAGTTTATGAACAGATTCATTTCCTTAATGATCATACACGAACAAGAAATCTCGTTCGGTAAACGTTCATGAACAGTCACAAACAAGTTATTTCTTAATGAACAAACACGAACAACGCCTGACTCGTGTTCATTTGTTTCTTTTACAGCCTTACAAATATGTATAGCTTGAAAAAAATATAATCACAAAAAATAAGTTAGTTTCTATATCTTTTCAACAAACTCACTCATACCTTTTTTTCTAACTATAAGAATACTCAAATTTTAATATTTTCCAATCTAGTTGGACTTGTATACAAACGTAATTTTTATTTTTTTTAAGAATTAAACGGCGTAAATGGAAGGGGCTGGGGTGGAGAGTGAGGTGATATATAGAGAGACGTAAAATTAGTGAACTTCTTTTTTCACTGTTAAATTCTAATTTATGTTAAGACCAAAATCATTATTTACAAACTTAGTCTAGGCTACTTAACTTAAAAAAAGTTTAACGTATAAGAAATAATTAATATTAAAATAACATTAAAATATGAGTAGTTTGTAGTTAAAAAAATGTACAATAATACTATAGTTATGATTTATCATTAAAAAAATTTATGATAAGAAATAAATGATATTACTTGATTTCGATAGCGGAATATATGGGTGGAGGTAGTGGTGTACAAATCGGGTTTTTTCTAAAACCGGTTTGGGGTCCAAACCGGAACCGGTTTCGGAACCGGTTTGGGGTCCAAAGCGGAACCGGTTTGGTCAAGCGTGGTCAAAGCCGGTTTGGCCTCAATCCGGTTCGTGTTTTAAACCGGTTCGGACTTAAAAAAACCCAAACCTATAAACCGGTTTGGGCCCAAACCGGTTAGTTTTTTTTAAGCGTTATAAATTAAATAAATAATTAATTGTAAAAATTAAATAAACTTATAAGATGAATGTTACATATTAATTGTATAAATTAAATAAACCTATAAGATGTATTTACATATTTTATTTGTAAAAATTAAAACAAATAAAATTAGAAACATTACATAATTGTTTTAATAAACAAGTACAAAATTTTAAATTTAGTACGTAATTTAAAATCAAAGTGAAATATATAATATATAAAACATAGAAACAATTCAAACGATATAAAATTTTAAATAATTGTTTGAAAACCGGTTTGAAACCGGACCGGGTTAGAACCGGTTTGAAACCGGACCGGGTTAGAAACCGGTTTGAAAGAGGAAACCTACAAATCAAACCTAAGCCACCGGGTTGGGCCGGTTTGAAACCAGTTTGGGTCAAACCGTTTTGGCCCAAACCGGTTTGGACCCCAAACCGGTTTCGGTTTTTTTTTCCCGAACCGGTTGTCAAACCAGTTTTTTAAACACCTCTGGCTGGAGGGATGTGTTTATAATGAAGTTATTCAAAACCACAGTAGTGAGTGTTCTTTAAATTCAAAAGTCTAACCAATAATAATATTATATTATATATCCATATTAGATAACCAGATAAATAAATAGTGTTTTATAACCCTATAAGCTGAGAGTACAAGTTTTAAAGAAAATAGTTTTCTTTGATATGAAAGTCATCCTTATATCCTTTTTTTCTTTTTACTTTTTATTAATAATTTATAAGAGTTTTGTTTTTATTCTAGTTTTATTTCATCGTAAGATATAACGAATGTAGTTATCGGTACGGTACAGTGATGGACCGAATACAATATAAGAAAAAAAAGTTGTTGCCGATATTGGTATTATCAAGATCAGTTTCTGTAGTTGTTTTTATGGTTTTCGGCGAGCCAGACCGATAATGTCCAAACTCAAGCAGCAAAGTGCGGCGAGTAACAACTAAATTCCCACCGTGTAGCGCGGGAGAATAACTTTCGTTGGTTAACCTTTTTAAGAAACAAAGTTGTATTCAAACTCTGGTATTTTTTATATCGTAGGCTATAACAAGTTTAGTTACCCTTGTAGTAACGTGACAAACCATATCGATATAAGCAAACATTACTGTTACCAGTATTGGTATTATCGAAACAGTTTTCACATTAATGATTCAGGATAAACCAAACCGATAACAAAAGTAACAAAGTCACACCGCGTAGCACGATAGAAAGTAACAAACTCCCGCCGTATAGCGCGGATAAAAAAAGTTAATATAATAAATTAGTTATGATTTAAAATTGCGTGACCCATGATAGACACTATAACACCTAAATATTAAAAAGATAAAAGCGTAATAATTCAGACTTTGTTGAGCGTCCAAAAGACAACCCACACGTGAAGAAATGAGAAAGTGCCTCCTTACTAACCCCAAAATGCAAAGATATAAATACAAAAACACATCATCCCCAATTCCCCTTCATATCACCTTCCATTTTCACATTCCACCATGCTTTAACGCCTTCAAGAACACCATTAAACATCACTCTTTCTTCTTTATTTCAACCCCAATTCAAATCACAAGGTAAATTCTTCATCTTTCAACGGTTTTTACAGATCAGATCCACACAACCACACTGCATCTGCGTTCAATCTGGTGGGATTCTTGATGGGTGTTCTTCATAGATTCAAGAATCTGCTTTTGATTTCATGTTTGTTCGTTGAAATCGTTAATGGTTATTATCTCCCCGGTAGTTTCCCCCCATAAATACAATGTGGGTGATCGATTAACTGTAAAAGTGAATTCATTAACCTCCATAGATACAGAGATTCCATATGGGTATTACACTTTACCTGTATGTAAGCCTCTTGAAGGCATCAAAGATAAAGCAGAGAACATCGGTGAGCTTCTGATGGGAGATCGAATCGAAAACTCACCGTACAGGTTAGGATGTTCAACAACGAGAGTGAGATCGTTTTGTGCAAATCGAATCCGTTATCGAGCGATGAATTCAAGACTTTGGGAGAAAGAATTGATGAAATGTATCAGGTTAACTTGAATCTTGATAATCTTCCTGCAATTAGGTACACTAAGAAAGATGGTTACTTTCTTAGGTGGACAGGTTACCCTGTTGGGATTAAGGTTAATGACGTTTATTACGTGTTTAATCACTTGAAGTTTACGGTTTTCGTGCATAAGTACGAGCATAATAATGTCGTTGGTGTGATTGGGGCCGGGGATGGGGCCGAGTTGATCATGCAAAAGAATGAAACAATGTTGATGGTTACATGGTGGTTGGGTTTGAGGTTCAACCATGTAGTGTGAACCATGATGTTAGTTTGCTAAAGGACATCGAGCCGTATGGGAAGTACTCGAAGCCGATTAAATGTGACCCTACTTTGGTGGCAATGGGTGTGACCGAGGGTCGTTCGGTTACTTATACTTATGAGTTTCGTTTATTACAAGTGATATAAAGTGGCCTTCTAGATGGGATGCTTATTTGAAGATGGAAGGCGCAAAGGTTCACTGGTTTTCGATCTTGAATTCGTTGATGGTGATCACTTTTCTTGCGGGTGTTGTTCTTGTTATAATGTTGAGGACGATTCGTAGGGATTTGGCTCGTTATGAGGAGTTAGATGAGGCTCAAACTCACATGAATGAAGAGTTATCGGGGTGGAAACTTGTCGTTGGTGATGTTTTTCGAGCTCCCAATCATCCTGAGCTTTTGTGTGTTATGGTGGCGGATGGTTGTCGGATTCTTGGGATGGCGGTTGCTACCATATTCTTTGCTGCTCTCGGGTTTATGTCCCCGGCTTCACGCGGAGCCCTCATATCAGGTATACTCATATAGTCATATAACAACCGTTCCAAGAGGGTAAAACGGTCTGCTGATTCTATTCACTAGAAGTTTGACCTTTTACTTGTAGTCTGTAAAGAATATAACTTGATCTTGAATAGTCACAAAGTGACACATATGTTTGTTTTACAGGTATGCTTATGTTCTACTTGTTACTAGGAGTTGTAGCTGGTTTTGTTGCTGTTTGGTTACAAAGGACACTCGAAGCCGGCAACTCACGAAGATGGTTTTCGGTCTCATCAAGAGTCGCGTGTTTCTTCCCGGGTATCTCGTTCCTCATACTAACAATCCTAAACTCTCTTTTATGGGCAAGCCAAAGTACCGGGGCTATTCCATTCACGACCTTCATCGTACTAATCCTACTCTGGTTTTGCATCTCCGTGCCCTTAACCCTCATCGGTGGGTTCGTAGCCACACGGGTCCGGTATCTCGAGTACCCGGCCCGTACAAACCAAATCCCTAGAGAAATCCCGGCTCACAAGTTCCCTTCATGGATCTTGGTTCTAGGAGCCGGGACCCTCCCATTCGGCACCCTATTCATCGAGCTGTTCTTTATCATGTCCAGCATATGGCTCGGGCGCGTGTACTATGTCTTCGGGTTTCTTTTCGTTGTTCTCGTTCTACTCGTGACGGTTTGTGCAGAAGTATCACTTGTCCTCACTTACATGCATCTTTGTGTTGAGGATTGGAAATGGTGGTGGAAATCTTTCTTTGCTTCTGGGTCAGTTGCTTTCTACATCTTCTTGTATTCGATGAACTACCTGGTTTTCGATCTAAAGAGCTTAAGCGGACCAGTGTCCGCGATAATCTACTTGGGTTATTCTCTGTGCATGGTCATAGCAGTTATGCTGGCAACCGGAGCCGTTGGGTTCTTAACATCATTGTTCTTCGTTCATCGCCTGTTTTCATCAGTCAAAATAGATTGATTTCAAGATTTGTTTGAAGATATAGGGAATTCCAGTGATTCTGAACATTGTTACATTAATAATGAACAAAGATTCGACTCGTATGAGTAGGTTTTAGATGCGTTTACACGCGACCATGAGGCGTAGTTACTGTGATTATGTATCTGAATTTGATCTTCTGTTTGCAGTACCAATTCTGTAGTTGCAGACAATCCAACATCCTGAATATAGTGATTGAATTACTTTATATTGCAATTGTATAAAGTTTATACATATGAATCACATATTTCTCTCAAGCATTACATCGAACACTTTGCCTGCAACTCCCACAACTACTTCTAGACTAATGTAACATCTTCTGATCTTCGTACACTGAATTAAATCATTATTTGATGCATAAATCAAATAAAGACAAATCATTTCATCATATCAAATACTGGAAACTCAAAATCAACCCAAATCGATTCAACTAATAACCACCAAAAAAAAAACTCGTATCACCAGTTTCGCCTCCAAACAGAAACTGAAACCTGTGAGAATTTCATTTTGAAACATTTTCCCCAATTGGGTTTGAACCAAAGAAGTCGGTGACAATATAAGGGGCGTTTGGTACGTGGAATTTGTTGGAATTGGAATTGGAATTTGAATTTGAATTGGAATTTTAAGGATTCTTTTGAAAATCCAAAATGTGTTTGCTTGTTAAATTTGTTATGGAATTGGAATTGAAATTTATATAAAAAAGACCAAATTACCCTTCAAAGCACCATAAATAATATAAAATTTTATACTCAAGTATTTTTATATATTTATTCTAGTTAACCCCCCACCACTACCACCACCCCCCCCACCACTGCCGCCGCCGCCGCCACTGCCGCCGCCGCCACCGTCGTCGCCACCATAAATAATATAAATTCAGCTGTTCTTGTAACCTCCTATCCAATTCTAACCTCTCGCGGTCGAATTCACACTTCCATCTCCTGTGATTATCTTCCCATTTCTTTGAAGGACCTCTGCTCCTAACCCTTGAATTCTTGCTTCTTTTCTTACTCAGATTCGTCTCCGAATCCACAATTGCAGCAGGATAACTTTCCTGCTGGTCAACATATCTTCGTCTCTCATTTCGTTGAGGTTGATCACCGATTTGCGATTCGATTGATTCAACTGATTCGCTTACATCTACTGTTTGCACTGAAGAGCTTAAATTCAATGGATCAAGCTCATCATCCCATAACAAACCCTTCAATTCCTTATGAACAGCTGGATACAAATTCGACAACAGATAATCAGGTGCATCAGGACCATTAAACCCATCATAAATCCCAACGAAAACCCACCCATGTTCTTCGGAAACAACATGTACTCGATCTTCACCAGCTTTCCCTTGCGCCCATTGAAGATTCTGACTCTGATTCTGATTCAAACACTCATCATCATCAAGAAAACTGCATTCACTGCTCAAATTAGCACTACTAATCGTCAATTCATTGTTCTTCTCAACCACCCAATCTGGAACCTTCAAAGACCCAACAGTTTTACTAATCGGGGCAACGATCGAGTTCTGCCCACGGGTGACAAAGTTTCTTGAAATCGCCACCGAGTCATCCACCGGGTCAGAAATCACCACCGCCGTGTTCTTCCGCCGGTGAACCACATCTGCTCCGGTGAAACACTTCCCTATACCATTCCCCATCGATCAAACTTCAAATTTGTAATCACAGAGCAATCGGATCAAAATCGAAATCGAAATCGAATCAAATTGAGCTAATTCATCGAAAGAATCGATTGATTGTTGTTGTGGAAATCAAAAGACAGAGAAGGATGTTCCACGTAATGTGACATAAATCGAGAGAGATCTACTAACCGTGAAGGATGTTCGATGGAGGTTTTTGACGGAGGATGAGCGACGGAGTGCTCCGGTGGATGTTCGACGGAAGTGCGCCGGTGGATGTTCGACGGAAGTGCGCCGGTGGATGTTCGACGGAAGTGCGCCGGTGGATGTTCGACGGAAGTGCTCCGGCGGATGTCTCGAAGAATGAAGAAAGAAAGAGCAGAGCGGCGGTCTATATGGGAAAGAAGAAAGGAGAGTAGGGTTATTTAGGTATTTTTTAAACATTTCATTAAAATTCTGTAAAATAGTGAGGATTTTAAATTCCACTAATGATAGGATTTGGATGGAATTTTTTCAATTCCAATTCCTTCATCTAACCAACCAAACACCTCAAGGGAATGGAATTCAAATTCCAATTCCTTTCAATTCCATCGAATTCCGGCGTACCAAACGCCCCCTAACAGTGTGTTCTTGAGACGCTCTTTGTAAGCAATCACCAACGAATATTTTAATTTCTGTTTTGTAATAAAAAAATAAACCCGGTTCACATAAATTTCCTATCATTATCTATATAAATAGTAAACACATTAAAATTTATTATTTTTTCTATCTTATTTTTAATTAAATAATATTTTATATACCTTTATCATTATTTTTCTCTATTCGTCATTCATAATCATTTTCAAACATATTAAAATATTTATAGGGACTCAACGGTGATTTCTTAAATACAAAATGAACAATAAATTTTCTCTTTTATCCACTCATAACTATTTACTATCATTACTTATAATATTAAAAACACATGAACACATTTATAGGAAATTCACTCTAAATGCTTTTAGAACTTTTATTTAATACTCATGTGTTATGTAGTTAATTAATTAAAGTATTGTAAAGTTTATGTGATAAAATGAAATAACATATGAAGTTATACCTTAATTTATAAAGCTATGAAATACAATCTTTTATACCACGAAACGTAAATAAATTCATATCTTTCGACTAATGTGTATCTTTTTTTTTATCATTGAACACATATTTTTTTAAATTTTATATCTATTTAGTATTTATTCTATTTCTAAAATCATGATACTACTCTATTTTAAAATCATAATGGCTGTAATTTTGTATTTGAACTCAATTTCGACTAATGTATATGCCTGAGTTAATGTAAATATTGTTTCTTTCGGCCAAAAGCATAAATAAAAAAATTATTTGTGGGGGTTTAAAAAGTAAAAGCAACATGATTGGGAATCAAAAGTCATCATGTAAGTTTCTTCGGCCCTTTTATGATTGATTGTCGGCCTTATGTTGAACAAATTATGTCCTTTTATTTAAATTTAAATACAGAATTTAAACGAATATTAACAATTTGTTTGTAATTTTTAATAAATATCTAGGAAGGAAATTGGTAGACATCTTAATGTTAACGAGTCGAAGTATCAGTTAATTTGACCTCAGCATGATAAACAATTACTCATTATGCCACTCTACATTTGAAATGGCTCGAAACCAAACTAAAAAAATCATAAAAACCACCTTTAGATAATCACATAATTTATGAATTATTTATTATATGCTGAAGCTATTTATAAAGTACAAACTGAAACAGGTTTTAATCTTTAAAATATATATATGAGTAAAATTCAATCTTATTATTTTAAATTGTTATATAGGAGTATCCACAAAGATTTTTTTTAAAATGGTATTTTTTTAAGAGAGATTAATGACAATAGCGGAAAATCTCTATCATTTTTTACTTTAAGGGTACCCGCACATGCGAGGAGCGGATTCTTTAATCCATCGCATGTGAGTGTGTGCAGTGAATGAGTGTGTGTGCAGTGAGTGTGTGTGCAGTGAGTGTGTGTAGAGTGTGATGTAACATCCGTGTTTTGATCTTTGAGATCTCGCTCTTGCCAAGACGGGTTCTCCCCCACTTTTCCACCACATAATTAACCTAGTTTTATATTATTATGTTACTTTTATATTATCAAATATAAATATTAATTATAAACATTAGTTAGTTTTACATGATAAAATATAAAATATTAATTTTGTTTGATGTTTACTAGTTATTATTGTATATTAATTACCGATTTACTTCTTAGTTTCATTGTATTATTTGTTTTTTTTATACTTATTTTAATAATATTGTATTTTATTAACATAAAAAACAATATTATTAGAATAAACATCCCTCAACCTATTTATGACATTCAATTAAATTATTACAACCCGTTAATTTGTCCAGCTTGGTGTGATTTTATCTCATTTGACGTACGTTTAATGCCATATATACAATAAAAGTTAAACGAATTGAAGATCAGTTCTAGCTAGCTTAAATATGTTTTAAATTATAAGTAGCAATCCTATTTATAATAACTTAAACACAATAAAAAAACACGGCAGTTTAAATAATAATTATATCGCAAAACATGATTTTAAATGAAAATCATAATATTATCCACGAAACACGACAGTCGTGAACTTAATAATTGAATCCTGAATTTCACGATTATACATAAATAAGTGTGGCGATGGAAGGAAGTAAAGAAGAAGAAGACAACCTACCTTACATAAGAATCGCCAACTACTTCCTCAAAGTCCTCGGTATTATTGTCTACGTTGTTATTCCTATTTTATTAAAAACAAATACATTGAAATTTTCAAGTAGTTTTTTATGATATACTTTAAATTGAAGGTTGTATCTATGCCTACCATAATTTCAAATATTATATTATATATGTGTAAAACACGTTTTTTTAACGGCCAACGAATAATTTTTAAGCCCGGTCACCCAGATAAACCCATTGGCGGAAGGCCACCCACGCCTGCGAACACGGACAGCGCGGTGACCCAACCCATGATCTTCACTTTGAAAAGTTATAGGTGCCTCCTCCTAAAGCAGTTGATCTAGGAGTCATTGACATGTGTAAAACACGTAGCTACGAGTAAATGTATTATATCAAGTATTGTTTGCAACTGTGCAAGTAGTTATCTAATTCTTAAGGTTCTCTAATTAAAAAGTTTTTTTATTATCAATATATACATTGCATCCTATAACGATACAATATAAATGAGACAAATAAGTAGATAATAAATCTTAACACATGAACTGATTATCTCGTGACATGCACAAGTGGTCGTTTAGATATACATTCTGTAGTGTTTTAGGCTGTTTCCACAATATATAGGAATAAACAAAAAGTATATAAAAATAGTTTCACGATTAAAATTTCTAACTTTTAGCCTCCCTACAAAAAACAATCCTTGATCATAATTATCATATTTTTCAAATTCCTAAAAAGTGTAATATATAACCTTCTACTAATTTAATTGCGATCTAATAGTTGAATTGTTAAAAAGATATAATATTGTCAAAGTATTTTTTTTAAGATAAATGTACAACTCTACTTCGAATAATAAGTGTTATCTTAATTAAACTTAGGAGTTGTTTGATAATATCTAAATTATTAAGTGCTAAACCAATAAGATGTATTAACCATTAAGTGATAAATCATTAAAAAGTCTGAACCATTAAAAGCTAGTATATTGTTTAACTATTTAAAGACAAATGTCTGATCAATTCAGATAAGAGGTCTTAATCATTCAACATTAATCCTCTTAATCATTTAACATTAGTATAATGCTTAACCATTCAGAGGCAAATGTCTTAACCATTCAGACATTTGCTTGCGAAACAAACAGTCTGAACCATTAAGTACTGAACCATTCAGACATCTGAACCATTAAGAGGCTGATTAAGAAACTACCAAACAGCCCCTTACTTACTTATTTCTCGACCGAGACAACACTCCCAACCTACTTAAGATGAAACCCACAGCTGAAAAAATCATGTTACTCAACCCTAAACATTTTTACTTCGGATAAAACTCAAACACAAAACTTCTCTATTTTTCAATTGCGAAATTAGTTTTTAAAATTTAACTAGTTGTAACCCATACGCGCGTTGCGCGTTAGGGGTTCGGTTGTGGATGTCAGCATGAACGGCAGCCACGACCATGCTGACATCCACGACCAGGCAACAAACGCAATTCTTGTCACATAATCGCGACCCATCAAACAATAAACCCAATAAAACAGCCTTAATCCCAAATAAGTAGCTACTTAACACTTAAAAAAAGATACAGCCAGTCTCGGATGTAGCAGTTCATCGTCATCGACACACGTATACATAAAAACAAACCTAAACGACTAAGAAAAGACATAACCTGTAACATTGAGTGGTCTCAGATGTGTGTACAATCATCGTCATCGACCATAATCGCATTGACAAAAAATTTCAGATCTAACAAACATCATCACACGCGAAAGCAAACGTAAGCAAACATGAAGCAGCTAGAACAATGAAATCAGATAAATAGCAACATCGAGTAGGCTCAGATGTGCGTACAAACATCATCATCGCCCAAGGCAATCGTCCACGTATCTCGTCTCAGATCGAGACTTTCCGATCATCATAGACATAACATTTCACATCCAAACATGACATCATTGACCAAAGGAAAAACAAAAACAGATCAAGGTGTAGATATGCTTTTTGAGTATTATCAACTCAACAAACCCAACATTTTCCGACGAAAACATCACGGCAACAACATGCCTAAAGTAAACATCATCCCCACAACGTCATACCAGACTCAGATGAAGCATTGCTCATCATCATCGACTCAAACTAACAACATGGTCTAAACAAACATCATCAAGCAAAGAACAGACCAAAACAGAAAACAAAACAAAACCATGTTTAAAGTCTGATATAAGTATTAAGGCAACAACATGGTCTTGATAAAAAAAAACCAAAACACCAATAAAGTCTCAGATGAGTTATTCCTCATCATCATCGACACAACGAATCTGCCATACATCATTTAACAACACCAACAAAATCTCAGATGAGTTATTCCTCATCATCATCGACACAAACTCTCCTGCATACCAAGATCTTATATTAAGCCGTAATCAAGACAGCGATTCCCAAAATAGATGATTCAAAGAACCGGTATTATTAACGTAGTCAGTCGCCGCCATCAGAATGCCGGTGAAGGCAGGTTCGGGCACAAACGACCATCACAACATAGCACAGCATCTGGCCGGGGGTTCTGAGACAATGACAACGACCCGACACCCCTACCATCATAACAGAGCTCGTAAAAGAGCAGACGCACAACGACACACATGCAGCGGTGGTGGCCGGATCTGGGGTTAGAGACACCGACGACCATCAGACATCGGCTATCATAACATCCGTCCCCAGATCTACGCGATGATACCAATTTCTACCTCGTAAGCCTCATCTCCACGACGCACACATCGCCGTTTGCCACCAAACTACCACCAGTGATGGCGGTGGGCGGCAACACACCGCACACACAGACGAAGGCCGGCCGACAGGCGTTGCAGGCGATGGCGTGCAGGTGATGGCGGTGCAGCCGGCGCCGGCGGCGGCACAACCGACGACTCACGGCGACAGAGAGAGCATTTTCTCTCTCTAGAATCGGATGTGAAATGAGGAACTGAATCATCCGAACTCTTTCTCCTCTTTAAAGCCAAGGGGGGATATTATCAATAAACAATACAACTGTGTCCAATCTCAAAAACAAAATATCACAAAGACTATTCACACTATTCATTTAAGTTGGTTTTTAAATATACAGGGTAATCATTCGAATTTTCATTACCAAACAAACGCGTGAAAAACCGAAAACCAAACGAGTGGTCAAAATTGTTGACCGGGTCAAGTAAACCGACCCACTACGTGTTTTCCACCTGCCCCCGTGTCCACCCCACCGACTTTATCCCCTATAAAAGACCACCATCCCCCTTTCGTCCTTCATCCCTCTTCTAACCCTAACACCGACTTTTCATTCATTTCATTTTTTTCAATTTTTTACACCCGAAAAATGAAATCAATCGGTGCTGTTGCTGTTCTTCATCCCAAGATTCCCTCAACAATCACCCTGATAATCTTCTACCCACACCCCACAAATCCCATCGAACCATCAAATTCAATCACTCTTACACCACTTCATCATCATCATCATCATCAACATCAACATCAACATCATCATCATCTTCTAGTCGGAGACGAAAGAAGAACAACAGAAGCAGTGAAACGGTGTCTTCGGAGCACGCCGGAGGTGAGTTTTTCGCCGGATCTGCGTTCGTTGAGTCGCCGCCGCCGAGCTCTGTGCCGATACCTGGGTTTTTCGTTAAGGGTTTTGGTTTTGCCGCAAGAGATGATCCGACAACAGAACTCCGGAGAATATTGGGGTTGAATTTGTCTTAGAATTATGGTGGTCGGTGTTTGTTGATGCTGAAGTTCATGTTTGGTTTAGGTTTGGTGCAGTCGGCTGATTATAACTGTGGTGTTTTTAGTATTGTAGATTTGGTTAACAGATGTTTGTTGGTTGTTATTGTGAAATTAGATTTGACATGAAGTTAGATTGGTTGGCTGTTGTTGATAGTGTTGGATTGGGGAAAATTGGCTCAGATGGTGGTAATTAAGGCAAGGTTGGAACTTGGAAGTTTTACTGGATTGTAAATTCAAGTGTTTATGGTAGATTTAGGTTTGTGTTATGTAATTAATTTCTATTATAGTATTATTAATCATGGCTCCATTTAAGGTTTCTTCTAAACTTTAAACTTATATATATTGAATCACTCTTTAAATGAATAATTAATCAGTCTTTGTTTTTATACCGAATATGTTTGTTTCTTGTTTGTTTATTAGTTCGAATATGTTTGTTTCTTTGTTTGTTTATTAGTTTGAACTTGACGTACTAAGAAGTTCGACAAGAGGGCAAGGACCTCCACGCCGGAGTAGTTTTGCATAAATCTTGATATTGTGGTGTAACCTTCACTAGTAACTATTTCTTTCCTCTCTTCCCTTATTATGGAACCTCAATTCCGGACCAATCGTGTGGATGAACAATGACATTAGAAACCACCACTCTCTTCATCGTGTCGGCAACCTCCCTTCATCGCGATGGCAACCTCTCTCTACCATATTGTTCCATAGACGACCGTGGGTTGTACATCGGCTCGAACATTGAATTTACTGGTGAAAAGTATGTAGCTCGATATCTTATTTGTTTTGGGTCTAAATTATATAATGTGTTATCATACAGGATGTTTACAAGTAAGGAAAGAGCGAGTGTGATAGATAGTTATATAATGTTATATGATAATTAAAAGCAAAATAATTAAATGTTTACAAGTATGATATTTCTGCTTACTCTTGTTATGTTATATGGTCTTATTAGAAGCAAAATAATTGAATGTTTTTAAATACTTGCTCTTGTTTGACATTCATAATAATATACTTGTATTTAATAACATTGGTATCAAGGTAGAAACAGATAATGGTTTTGGTATAAGGTATAATCACTTTGTAAAATAATTGGATGAGTGTGCTGGCATGTTTTTATTTCTTTATTTTTGAAAAAGAATGGTTATAAAAAGAACGCCAACGTAGACCACAGGGGACTTTGACAAAGGTGTGGCCCATTCTTGAACGAGGTCGGCTGTCTTTTTCTTCTTCGTGGCTCCTTCATAATACATAATATATAATTATCTTTTATTCTTTATCAAGATTTTGATTTTCTATCTTCTATTTTTCATTTTCCTCAACTTACCCACAGAAATCAACTACAATTTTCTTATGCAGGCGTAAAAGAGAATATATACTTTTTTTCTTAAATCGACGCTAGGATGAGTGTACTTTTGTTTTATCAAACCCGTCATCACTGCTAGCAGTTCCACCTCTGTCACATCACCTCAACCTTCACTGCCCGTGCTAAAACCACTTATCGGACGCACCACTACCACAATCGCTGTCATTGCCATTACCATTATCACGAACATTGTTGTCCCCTGGCCACTATCGTCACTAGCCTCCCTATAATCGAACGTAGCAACTGGACCCACTATGACATCTTTTTAAGAAAGCCCCTTTTGAGCCACCTCAATTTGAGCCAAATTTTGTTTTTTTTTTACAATAATACCCCATCATTTTACTATTGAACTCACCAGAACATGTTCTTTTAAAAGCCAATGAACAAATGTCATCTTTTCTGTTTTAATAATTTAATGCAGGAATAGTATTCAAAAGAATAGAGTTGATTACAGTTAGTTTTTGTCCCTATGTTCAACAGAAATCTTGGCTTTTATCCAAATTTCTTTTGATGTTTTCAGTCCCGGTGGTTCTCCTTTTTTCTCTCATTTATCTAACATTGTAATTTTTCTCTGTTAGGTTTTATGAATTGACCAAGATAACCATGTTATTAGAAGTTAAAAAGAAAGTATACCCATAATATTTTTTAAAAAAATAAAAAAATATAATGAGACGCTTCAATTCCCTCCCAAATGGTTGGAGTTTGTGAACAATCAGATTGTAAACAATTAAAAAGCTCTTTGAACACCAAATCTGTCGATCAAACATTAAAGGGCGTACCCGGTGCATGAAGCTCCCGCTTTGCGCAGGGTCCGGGGAGGGGTCGGATCGCGAAAACGATCTGATGTACGCAACCTTTCCTTGCACAATTTTGTGCAAGAGGCTGTCGATCAAACATTGTCACAACCAATTGAATTCACAAAAATCATTATCAACCATAAGAAATGCATGTATAACTATCATTTACAATTCACCCTAGTATTTGAATAGAAATGATGTACTGTACGGATTTTTACTCCACCTATATATGTGTTAGAGGCAAATGTTACTCCACAAAAAGCAAGAGGCTATTTCCATAAGCTAAACTCCGCACTAATGACCAACAAACGCTAGATCGATCAATGATTCTTCATGGAAAACTTAGGTAGCGGAACCAAAACTCGGTGGAGGTGAATCTGCAAAACCAAAACCTGCGTAACATTCCGTTATCTTCTTCATCTGTTTTGACACGATTTTTGGTTCTTCAAATGATTCACCTCTTTTTAGTATCTTAACCTGACCCATAACGAGATTCTTAGAGGCCACCGTGACGGTGTTTCTCTTCCGCGGTGGCGGAGTTTGTCTCCGGCTATCGGGTACGGCGTAATTACGGATTTCGGAAGAAGGGATCGTGGGTTTATGATTAAACTTCACTGTGCTACGAGATTTGATCGGTGGATACATCATATTATCATGACGATCTTTAACGCAAGGTTGAGGATGAAGAATTTCAAGGTCACCCATACGTTTTAAGGGTGCGTTCGTTTCATGGAATGGAATGAAATTATGATGGAATTGGAATGTAGATTTCATTCCTTATGTTGTTCGTTTCGTCAAAAGAAGGATTGGAATTGAATTTAAATCCTTCCAAATCCTTCAAATTAGAGGATTTGAAATCCTTTCAAACCGGGGGAATTGTTTTAAAAACATCAGGAATTCATAGCAAATTACCATAATAACCTTATTTTCACTTGTACGTAATGACTCTTTCCCCCCTCCATCTTCTTCCCCACTTGGCGGCCATCCGGTCACCGGAAAACATGTCGAAGCTCATAGTCGAAGTCAAAGACGCTGCCGACCTCATGCCCAAAGACAGCCAAGGCTCCGCCAACCCCTTTGTTGAAGTCGACCTCATGCCCAAAGACGGAACACATCAATCGCCGCCGGAGCCGGAGCACGAACGGCCGTCGCAACACCACCAGGAACACCGTTGTAATACCCCTAACTTAATAGTTATAAATAAGCAAATTACGAAGTTTTTCTTTCATATATTGTTAAACGAGTAAGTAACGACCAAAATAACTATTTAAAATTTAAGTTTTTAGACTAATTTTAGCGTCGTAAGAGACCATTTAAGTATATTTAAATATAATAATATATTATATTTATACGTGCTCTGTTTTTAACAAAACTTAGATCGACTCGTAGATAAAATAAGCTCGTCCCAATGACGTATTCAAAATTTTACAGAACTTTATATTTTAAAGTTATACGAGAAAAACGAGTTAAGCTGCTAAATTAATTATAATGATAAAATAATATAAATAATAAAAAGAGAATGAATCATGATTGTATGTATGTTTGCAACGTGTAAGTTATGTGAATACGTTGTTATGTGCCTGTTCCGTCTAATTCTCAAAGTACACCTATATTATCTTTCGAACCGACTCTGCAACTAATTATAAAATGTGACTATATTATTAAACTTTTACATCCATATACTGTGTTCATAACTTTCAAACGACTTTGATTTCACTCCACGTTGTTAGTTTTTAGTATTTTAAGTTTAATTATTTAAATTATTAGGGTTTAGTATATTATTAAGTGTAGGATTTAGAATCACATAATCGTTATAGGTATTGGGTAGCCTAACCTTGATTAGGCATGGACTGATCAACCATGCTTAAACAAGGTAAATGTTATCCAAAACCAATCATGATTATTATTATTAGGAGGTATTTTCTTACCTAACTAGTTGCTAAGACTTGTTTCAATCCTAATCAGGAACACAACTCTGAAACTGCCTATTTGTCTCAATAATACTTAGAGACCAAGGTGAGTTATCATGTCTGTTTTCAAAACTGTGATAATATACTCGTTCTGTGTATACTGGTAATAATTATAATGCTTACATATATACTCGTTCTGTGTATACTGGTAATAATTATAATGCTTACATATATGCACGGGTCGGTAGGGGTATACAGGATCCTGATATATTTAATGGGGTGTGTCAAACTGGCTGAAAAGAGGATAGGGTTCCTCGTATGCATCAGGCACATGCTCATACCTATTTGACGGCCGGGAGGGTCTGACGAACCCGCTGCCGGTGGTTGTGGTAAAATCAGGGAAAGCACGGTGCATATGGACCCAAATATCACAACCCATATTGTATGCATGTCAAAGTTAATTTTATAAATTGTATAGCATGAGCTCACCAGCAATAGCTGACGTCTTTTTGAGTATATGTATCACAGGTAACCCTTAAGGAAATGCTTAAAAGGTGTTTAAAGATAAAGAATATAGAAGATCAAGAAGTTTTTGCGTTAGTTGTTTTTAAATACTGTTGTAACATAGTAGTGTAATAAGTTGATGATATTATAGTTTGTAATAAAACATATGTTGGCTTCCGCTGTAAGTTGTATCAATTGTAGACGCCCGCCCGGGAGTGTAATAAGTTGATGATATTATAGTTTGTAATAAAACATATGTTGGCTTCCGCTGTAAGTTGTATCAATTGTAGACGCCCGCCCGGGTCACGAGTGGGGTGTCACAACCGTCATGAAACCGCCAAACAGGCGCAAGTTGTCGATGAAATCAATAATAATATTAATAATCATCATTTTGGTTTTACCAATGAGTACAAGGAGTACGAAGACGTTAAGAAGAAGAATAAAGAGAAACAGAAGGAGGTCAGAACTTTTTACTCAGTCGGCACAGGCGGCGGCGGCGGTGGTGGTCCATCACCGTCTCCGGCGGTGGCGCCACCACCAGCCACCGTCGAAACGAAAGCCAATTTCATGAGAGCCGGGCCAACCACCATGATGCATATGCATCACCCAGGTCAAAAACCTCCGCCGGAGTTCGGGCTGGTGGAGACACGACCGCTGGTGGTTGCGCGTATAGGCTACCGCGGCGCCGACAAAACAGCGACGACATACGATCTAGTTGAGCGTATGCATTTCCTCTACGTTAACGTGGTGAAAGCCAGAGACTTACCGGCGATGGACCTCACCGGAAGCCTCGATCCGTACGTCGAAGTGAAGCTGAGGAACTACAAAGGGGTAACAAAACACCTTGAGAAGAATCAAAAGGGTAATTATGAGATTTTATAATTTTAAATTCCAATTCCATTCAAAATTATAACAACCGAACACGTTATGAGATTTAAGTAGGATTTTCTAAATTCTAATTCAAATTCCATTTTCAATTCCATTTTCAATTCAAATTCTATTCCATTCTTTGAAACGAACGTTACCTAAGGGTATGGTGATTGGAGGGAATTAAAGTGGTGAATTTATCCAGTGAGATAGTGGCTTTTTGTGAAGTGATGAAGGCGAATCAGTGAGAGGGGCTCTTATTTATGGAACAACAAAGGCGGTGGTTTACAGATTTAGTCGGTTAAGTTTGCCAAATATCCGGGAGCTACTGATAATACTGATTATTACTTTGTAAATAGGTAATGATGATTATTTTCAAAAAAAAAAAAAATAGGTAATGATGATAAGTATAATAAAAGTATATTATTGATTATGTTTAAAATATAATAATCTATTACTACCTTATAATACATAAATGATGGGTAAGTTGGTAATTTCATCACCTACGTAAGACGCGCCCGTTTGGTTCACCACCCCTCCGCTTCAATTGAACCGATCGGCGGTTACCATTGCAGAGGATTCAAAAGGCAGAGCATTCAATCCCATATTCAATCGTGATTCAAAAGGCAGAGCATTCAATCGCAATACAAAACCCTACCATTGCAGAGGGCATCAATAGTCGGTTACCATTGTAGATGCGACTCCGTCGACAGCCGTTACACCCGATTGACTCGCCGGTAGGGGGACCGCCGGCCTTGCGCTGTTCGTATTCGGCTTGTTTCAGCAAAGCATCCATTCAAATCCCTTCCCCGCTTGTATGAAGATTCAGTTTTGTTGATGGGGTTTTTAGATATCCAAAATTTGCCGATTTTGACTCTTTTGACACAGTTGCAATCCCGTAACCTAACCATCTAATTTGAGGATCCAACATTGAAGAATGGTTTGTTGAAATGGTTAGGAATGGTTTAAAATGTGAAGAACGGAGACTCTGAACTCTTTAGGGAACGGTTGAGGGAGAGACGACTTCAGATTCGCGATACAGACGGTGAGTGAAATTGTTTGTGTTGGATTTTGATTTTGATTTTGATTTGAATGACGAATGTAGTTCGAAGTTAGATATGTTTTGGTTTTGGTGATTGTGTTTGACAGTGGCGAGTTATGCGATAGCGCAGGTGTAACACACCACCTTATTTTCATAATTTATAAAACATATTGAGGTGTAAAAGATCTTTAGTTTAGGTCCCAGTTAAAATTTCTACTTTTAAAACTCTATTACACATACCCATGACTACATCAACACTCTATTACGTTTTACACACCTCGAATTACATTTATGTAATTTACATAACGCTAAGTTTGGTTAAAAGAACTAATTAGCAACCCATTGTTCGATCCACAAGCATCTTCATCGATCACCTTTGCCTTCTTGGAAAATTCCTACAAAACAACCACTTTTATCACATTAGTCCATTAGAACTAAGTAAGGACCCTTATACTTACTTTACAGATTATTAGGAGGTGTTTGGGACTTAAAATATAACTCAAAAACACAAATGACAAGTTAAACCCACCGTAAGTTACGGTGGGTACCGTAAATTACGGTACCCTATGGACCTCAAACCCACCGTAAGGCAGAAATTTCCTGCCGTATTAGTTTGCCAGGCCACCGTAAATTACGGTGCCTACCGTAATTTACGGTAGGCTCAGTTACTTTGTTCTTCTCCACATTTTGACCCGTTTCGTTTGTTTCAACTTTTCAATGATTCCGGATCCATTTCAACATCTATATTTGTTCAATTTAGAAGCCTTAACTCCTTAGCTTCGACTCTTTGCATCTATCACATTATTACCCATTCTATAATCACACTTTCATATTTAACTAGGAATGGGTCATAATTCCACTTTCGAGCTAGTCATTCACTAACTTGGATTCGGATCACACCTATACATTTTGATATACATCTTTATGTTTGACATACACACAGTCGCTAAACCATACGTTTATCACCCACTGGTGAGTTAGGCTTACACACAGTAGCCAAATTATAGTTTATCACTCTCTAGTGATTTAAATGTTACCATTGTAACTAATATAGTTATAACCCCTCCAGGTTTGGTTCACACACCTGTGAACTATACCGGTATATTGATTTCATGCACACGCGCATGTAGCTTCAACCCAATTCATACACTCAAGCATGTATACTTACTACCACTATGACCATTACTTATGGTCATTATTCACAACTCACATTTACTCAAGAATAACATAATAAAATCATAAAGATAAAACTATATATGATTATGAGGCTAATGTCCTTACCTTAGACAAGCTTCAACTCAACCTTTGTCTTTGCCCACCGCTTTGCTAATACTCCCTTCACCTAAACATACGTTTAGGATTAATTTAGCACATACATACATATGGTATAAACCAATCCATATGACCCATTTTTGACTAGTTCAAGCATAACTAACTCTATATTGACCCACCGTCGTTTTTTCCCACCTTGCCCTTCCTTTCATATTTTGAACTTCTTGGAGGCATTTTATCAAACACCTTATGGGCATGATTTATAACTCAACATATTTCATACAACTAATTTGCTATAAACCACCAAGTTTCAAAATTGGCATACATGATACATAGAACACCTAATACATACTATTCTAAGTTCAACACATATCAATTTGATCATAGATGAATTCCTCATCAACACCCCAATCATGAACTAACTACTTAGCAAGAAAACACCAATTAAGACTCACCTCATGAGTTAGATGCAGAAATTAGATGATTCATAACTCAATTCCACAATTAGAAGCTTGAATTCAACACAATCGCGACTCAATTTGACTAGGGTTCTTGATCCCTTCCTCCTTCCCGTTCTCCTCCCCTTCGTGTGTGTGGTGTGAAGTGTCCAGGAGGTTCTACACCTCCTTACATATAGATAAATTTGATTTTTCTCAATTGGCAAAAGTAGCCCCTCTAGTTACTTGTAGTTATTTACACTAACAATACTAACTTAACTCAGTTAGTTCTAATTTACCACTCATTTTATTTAAAAACACAAATTATAAAATTACCTAAAATGGGACGTTACAAGTTCTCCCCCACTTGGGAAGTTTCGTCCCCGAAACTTACTGACGCATCAAATAAGTAAGGGTAGCATTCTCTCATTTCGTCTTCTAGCTCCCAAGTGACATCCGACCCCTTTCGGTTCTTCCACTGTATCAGCACTTGCTTTACCTCTTTGTTTCTCAGCTTTTTGATTTTTCTGTCAAGTATTACCACAGGTTCTTCCACATAATTCAGCTTATTATCAATCACTAAATCCTTATACGGGATATATGCTGATTCATCTGCTAGACATTTCCTCAAATGGGAGACATGAAAGTATTATGGACCCACTTAGTTCTTCTGGTAGCTCAAGACGATAAGCAACCTCGCCCACCCGAGCTATAATTTTAAATGGTCCAATGAATCGCGGTCCTAACTTTCCTCGCTTTCGGAATCGAATTATACCTTTCCATGGGGAAACCTTTAATAACACATAATCTCCTACCTGGAATTCAATCGGTTTTCTTCTTCTATCTGCATACGACTTTTGACGATCTTGAGCCGCCTTTAGATGAGCTCGCACTTGATCAATGTGTTCATTAGTTTTTCTCACCACTTCGGTACTAGCTAGCTCTCGTGGACCGATTTCTCCCCAACATACGGGAGTTCTACATTTTCTCCCATATAACATTTCATACGGCGCCATTTTCATACCCGAATGATAGCTGTTATTATACGAAAATTCTGCCAAGGGTAGATATGTATCCCAACTACCTCCGAAATCAATAATGCAAGCGCGCAACATATCTTCTAGGATTTGAATAATCCTTTCACTTTGACCATCTGTTTGTGGGTGATATGCGGTGCTAATCAACAGTTTGGTACCCATTTCTTCATGAAATTTTCTCCAGAACCTCGAAGTAAATCGAACATCTCGATCTGATATTATGGATACAGGTATGCCATGCTTAGACACAATTTCCTTGATATATATTTCTGACATTGTTTCCGATGAGTAAGTCTCCCGGATTGGAATGAAATGAGCACTCTTTGTCAATCTATCCACTACTACCCAGATGGTATCATAGCCTTTTCGGGTTTTTGGAAGCTTTGTTATTAAGTCCATGGCTATACGATCCCACTTCCAAACTGGAATTTCTAAAGGTTGTAATTCACCATGTGGTTTTTGATGTTCTGCTTTTACTTGTAAACAGGTTAAGCACTTTTCCACATATTTAATGATATCACGTTTCATTCCTGGCCACCAATAATTCACTTTTAAATCACAATACATCTTAGTAGCTCCTGGGTGAATCGAATACTTAGATTTATGTGCCTCATCCAGTATCAATTCTTTTACTGGACAAATTGGAGGAATCCACACTCGTCCCCTCATTGTTTTTAATCCATAACTGTCTTCCTTTAGGATATGCACTTGACCCTGAATACGGTTTCGTTTCCAATTCTCCTCTTTGAGTGCCTCCATTTGCGCTTCTTTAATTCGCTCAAGTATGCTTGAGTTAATCGTTATTCTCATCGCTTTTACTCTAATAGGCTCATACTCATCTTTTCTACTTAATGCATCCGCTACCACATTAGCCTTCCCAGGATGATATAGGATTTCACAGTCGTAATCCTTTAATAATTCCAACCAACGTCTCTGTCTCATATTAAGCTCTTTCTGAGTGAAGAAATATTTTAAGCTTTTATGATCGGTAAAATAGTGCACTTCACACCATAGAGATAATGCCTCCAAATTTTCAAGGCAAATACCACTGCGGCCAGCTCTAAATCATGTGTTGGGTAGTTCATCTCATGTGTTTTCAGTTGTCTTGAGGCATAAGCTATCACTCTACCCCTCTGCATCAGAACACACCCCAACCCAAAATAGGACGCATCAGAATACACCACAAAATCCTCATTCCCTTCGGGTAATGCTAGTATTGGTGCCTGCGTCAATCTTAATTTCAACTCTTGAAACGCTTTTTCTTGTTCGACATCCCATTTAAAAATAATCCCTTTTCTAGTAAGTTTAGTCAACGGAGAAGCTATTTTGGCAAAGTCTTGAATAAACCTCCGGTAATACCCTGCTAGGCCCAAGAAACTTCTAACCTCAGTTGGAGTTTTTGGAGGATTCCATTTCATTACTGCTTGAATCTTTGAGGAGTCTACTTGAATTCCATTTACATTTACAACATGCCCCAAGAATTGCACTTCTCGTAACCAAAATCACATTTTGAAAATTTAGCATATAATTTTTCTTGTTGAAGAGTTTCCAAAACCTCTCGTAAATGGTGCGCATGCTCTTCTTCACTTTTAGAATACACTAATATATCATCAATGAAAACAATAACCGAACGGTCTAACATAGGTCGACATACCCGATTCATTAAATCCATAAAAGCCGCCGGTGCATTTGTTAACCCAAAAGACATCACAAGAAACTCATAGTGACCGTAGCGAGTACGAAACGCTGTCTTAGGTACATCATCCTCCTTTATCCTTAGTTGATGATATGCTGACCTCAAATCAATCTTTGAAAACCAAGACGCGCCTTGTAATTGGTCAAATAAATCATCAATCCTAGGTAAAGGATATCGGTTCTTGATAGTCACCTTATTTAATTCTCGATAATCAATACACATTCTAAAACTCCCATCTTTCTTTTTAACAAAAAGAACTGGTGCACCCCACGGGGAGATGCTTGGGCGAATAAAACCCTTTTCAAGGAGTTCTTGTAATTGTTTCATCAACTCTTGTAATTCAGATGATGCTAATCGATATGGGGCTTTAGCAATAGGTTTAGCTTCGGGTACTAAGTCAATTCGAAACTCCACATCTCTTACAGGTGGAAGGCCTGGTAAGTCATCTGGAAACACCTCAGGAAATTCTCTAACCACTGGAACATCTTCTAATTTCTGTACACTTTGGTTAGTATCAACTACATATGCCAGGAAACATTGCCCTTCACGTCTCATATGCTTTAGGGTCTTAATGAATGAACACAACACCACTCCTTTACACTTTTCTCCATGAATAACTACCTTATGGCCCCTTGGAGATTTTAACTTTATCTTTTTATGATGACATACAATATCAGCCTGGTATGTAGAAAGCCAATCCATTCCCACAACCACATCAAACTCACCTAAGGTCATAGGTATTAGATCAATAGGATACTCTTCCTTCTTAATAGTTAACCTACACCCTCGGTAAACTTCAAACACTAAAAATGTTTTAGAATTAGCCACTTCGACCTCTACTGGTGCAGGCAATGTACTTATTTCAAACAAAGGATGAGACGCAAATTTAATCGACACAAACGATCTATTAGCACCGGAATCAAATAACACATACGCAGGTAAAGAATTTAACAGGAAAGTACCCGACACCACATCGGCGGTCTTTTTAGCTTCTTCAGCTGTAATTTGAAAAGCCCTTCCCCTTGCTTTCGGTATTTCAGGTTTCTTTACACTGCTCTGAACGCTCGAACTTCCCCCAGTTTTCAAATCAGGACATTCACTCCTCTTGTGCCCAGGTTTATAACAATTGAAACACAGCTCCAACTGACTGGTGCATTGGGTAGACAAGTGTCCGGGCTTCCCACATCTAAAACATGTTCTTGGAGGTAAACGACATTCCCCCGAATGCCTCTTGCCACAGTTAACACACGGTTTAATTTCTTTAACTTGACTCGGCTTCTTAAATTGGGTAGAAAATTTAGGCTTCTTGGAAGGTCCTTCATCTTTATGTACGGGCCTTTTTTCACCACGCTCCATTGTCGTTTCAACTCAGCTTCTCTCTCCCGAGCACAATCTATAAGTTCCACTAGGGTCTCACATCGAGAGGGTGTAAGGAACTCCCGGTATTTAGCATTTAACATCCCATAGTACTGATTAATCCACATCCTTTCTGTTCTTAAAAAGTCGCGACAAAACTTAGCCTTTTCATAGAAAATCGCCGTGATGGTATCTATGTCCTCGTCCTTCTGTCGCAGTTGTAAGAATTCTTCATAAATTCGGTTGATCGCCGCCTGCGAGCTAAACCGCTTTAAAAATCTCTCTTTAAACTCCTCCCAAGTCATTACTCGTATACCTTCCAAACCAATTCTTCTCGCACTAAATCCCACCAGTCTTTACCCCGCTGTTTTAACTGGCCACCCGCATATATCACCCTATCATTAGGATCACAATGTGAAGTTTCAAACGTCCCCTCTATATCCGAGATCCACCGGATTGCTAGTAATGGGTCCACCTCACCATTAAACTCAGCTGGTTTACATGCTTACAAAATCTTTATACGTTACCCGTTTAGGTGCTTTCTCAGTTTTCTCGCCAACCTGCAACACTGTAAGTTCATGCTGTATAAACTCTTGTAGCGTTCTTTGCATATCTTCCATGTACATTGGTAAATTGGCCCCTATGGCTTTAGCCACTTCTTCATTAATAATCTTTCTCATCTCTGAATTACTTGATTCACATTCCTCGCGAATATGTTCCTCAGCCATCCTTGATGACTGAAATATAACTCAAGTTCAATTTTTAGATTTACTGCACCACTATGCTTATAATCATGTAAATCACGTATTTATATTCATAAAAACTTTCACACATATCACGTATTAACACAGGTACACTAACCTTAATTGATGGCTCAGTGATCGAATCTTGGGATCGAACAAGTTCTCTTCTATTATCACGAGCACAAGGTTTGAGTTCAAGCTTTCTCTACTCACTTGAATCCCTCAAACCACGGCTCTGATACCAACTTGTAACACACCACCTTATTTTCATAATTTATAAAACATATTGAGGTGTAAAAGATCTTTAGTTTAGGTCCCAGTTAAAATTTCTACTTTTAAAACTCTATTACACATACCCATGACTACATCAACACTCTATTACGTTTTACACACCTCGAATTACATTTATGTAATTTACATAACGCTAAGTTTGGTTAAAAGAACTAATTAGCAACCCATTGTTCGATCCACAAGCATCTTCATCGATCACCTTTGCCTTCTTGGAAAATTCCTACAAAACAACCACTTTTATCACATTAGTCCATTAGAACTAAGTAAGGACCTTATACTTACTTTACAGATTATTAGGAGGTGTTTGGGACTTAAAATATAACTCAAAAACACAAATGACAAGTTAAACCCACCGTAAGTTACGGTGGGTACCGTAAATTACGGTACCCTATGGACCTCAAACCCACCGTAAGGCAGAAATTTCCTGCCGTATTAGTTTGCCAGGCCACCGTAAATTACGGTGCCTACCGTAATTTACGGTAGGCTCAGTTACTTTGTTCTTCTCCACATTTTGACCCGTTTCGTTTGTTTCAACTTTTCAATGATTCCGGATCCATTTCAACATCTATATTTGTTCAATTTAGAAGCCTTAACTCCCTTAGCTTCGACTCTTTGCATCTATCACATTATTACCCATTCTATAATCACACTTTCATATTTAACTAGGAATGGGTCATAATTCCACTTTCGAGCTAGTCATTCACTAACTTGGATTCGGATCACACCTATACATTTTGATATACATCTTTATGTTTGACATACACACAGTCGCTAAACCATACGTTTATCACCCACTGGTGAATTAGGCTTACACACAGTAGCCAAATTATAGTTTATCACTCTCTAGTGATTTAAATGTTACCACTGTAACTAAATATAGTTATAACCCCTCCAGGTTTGGTTCACACACCTGTGAACTATACCGGTATATTGATTTCATGCACACGCGCATGTAGCTTCAACCCAATTCATACACTCAAGCATGTATACTTACTACCACTATGACCATTACTTATGGTCATTATTCACAACTCACATTTACTCAAGAATAAACATAATAAAATCATAAAGATAAAACTATATATGATTATGAGGCTAATGTCCTTACCTTAGACAAGCTTCAACTCAACCTTTGTCTTTGCCCACCGCTTTGCTAATACTCCCTTCACCTAAACATACGTTCAGGATTAATTTAGCACATACATACATATGGTATAAACCAATCCATATGACCCATTTTTGACTAGTTCAAGCATAACTAACTCTATATTGACCCACCGGTCGTTTTATTCCCACCTTGCCCTTCCTTTCATATTTTGAACTTCTTGGAGGCATTTTATCAAACACCTTATGGGCATGATTTATAACTCAACATATTTCATACAACTAATTTGCTATAAACCACCAAGTTTCAAAATTGGCATACATGATACATAGAACACCTAATACATACTATTCTAAGTTCAACACATATCAATTTGATCATAGATGAATTCCTCATCAACACCCCAATCATGAACTAACTACTTAGCAAGAAAACACCCAATTAAGACTCACCTCATGAGTTAGATGCAGAAATTAGATGATTCATAACTCAATTCCACAATTAGAAGCTTGAATTCAACACAATCGCGACTCAATTTGACTAGGGTTCTTGATCCCTTCCTCCTTCCCGTTCTCCTCCCCTTCGTGTGTGTGTGGTGAAGTGTCCAGGAGGTTCTACACCTCCTTACATATAGATAAATTTGATTTTTCTCAATTGGCAAAAGTAGCCCCTCTAGTTACTTGTAGTTATTTACACTAACAATACTAACTTAACTCAGTTAGTTCTAATTTACCTCTCATTTTATTTAAAAACACAAATTATAAAATTACCTAAAATGGGACGTTACAGCAGGGGAAGACTCCGGTGGCTTTTCTCTATTGTTTGTTTATATTTGTGGGTCTATCTGTGCTTCTGGACCAATGAAATGGTTGATTTAGCAGTGATTTGATTGTGTTGGCCTTGAAGGAGATGAGATGCGGGAAATGCTTGATGTTTTCGTTTGTTTTGAGTTTAAACAGTAGTAATATACACATATTGGTTAAATTGTATGCGTTAGTTTGTGGTTAGTACTGGTTATGAGTTTGCAGCTTATGAAACCTGATAAATTATGTTGGTTTGAATGAATTGCTTATAGTTGTTATGATCATGGCTTTGTGGTTGTTTAGGTGAAACTATTTAGATGTGGTGAATAAGGCAAGTAATTTTGAGATTTGGATCAGATAAACATCCATACACCAAACAGATTGTGTTTTGGTCTTTTCATTTTTATACATGGGTTCTTTAAGTTCATAAGAAGCTTATAATATCTTTATCTTCATTTGATGAGTGCATATGATTTATGAAGCAATTGCTGCTCTTCTGAGTGAGGATGTTGTGCTTAATTTGATTAAATCAAATATACTGGAATTTTAAAAACAATGTAGGTTGTTCTGAGTTTGAACTTTTCAATTGCAGGCTCTTGTTGATGCTCCTGGTATGGTGAGAGGCCAGATGAACTTTAAGAGGCTAACACTTACAGACATCAAAATTGACATCAAAAGAGTTCCAAACAAGAAAACTCTTATTGCTGCTATGGAGGCTGCTGGTATGCATCTTATTAGTACAATGTTAGTTGTTTGTGCTCTGATTGTTTTTGGATTAATCACTAAGCTATTTCTTATTGTCTGCAGATGTCAAAAACAAATGGGAAAAAAGCTCATGGGGAAGAAAGCTTATTGTTCAAAAGAAGAGAGCATCACTTAACGATTTCGATAGGTTTAAGATTATGTTGGCAAAGATTAAGGTCAGCATTAATCTTTTCTTTTTTTTCCCTACAAGAACCTTGCTTCTTTTATTTAGTATTATGATTATTATCCCTTTGTTGGAAGACAATGAGTTTCGGTGGTAAATCAAACTGTTCACATAAGTTGGGTATTGGGACAAATGGGTGCTTTCGTATCTTCGGTAGTTGGGTCGTAACAAATCAGGCTGGCTTGTAACAGATTAGCGTATGATTTGTTGACCTGCAGCCACACTATCTTACTTAAGATGCATACGAAGTACTAAATATTTACAATGATAATCTAATTTTTAAAATAAAACGCTATATTGAAGGTTTCTTTTTGTTGACATTTATAATGTTAGATCTTTGTACCTTTTCGATTTTTCTACATTTGTTCTTAACTTTTTCGTTTTTAACCATTTGATCTATTATTGGATACAAGAAATTACTCAAATTCAACCCGTTCGTGTCTCCATCATTACCTCACATTGTTGGTATTAAAACTGTACAAAATAATCCAACACTGATAAAACATCAAGCTTTTACTTTGGTGTCAAGAATGTTCTACTGCAATTTTTTTAATGCTTTTGTTTTTTACTGTTTTGCATATATATAATTTTACTATCAGTAACTTACGCATACTTGTTTTTATGATCTTGCAGAAGGCGGGTGTTGTTACGCAAGAGGTGGCGAAGCTAAAGAAGGAGACTGCTTAATTTGTATGATTGTAAAGATTTTTTTGCATTTAATTTGAATTACTGTTGAGTAGACCATTGTTGGTTTTTAGTAGTTTATGTGTGACCTTTCAGAAGTTCTTAAAAGGGTTGTTAGAACTTGATTTTATTTGATTTTGAACTCCCATGTTTTTTGGCCATTATTTTGTGTTTTCAACATTTCACTTTTCATCTCAAAATGTTTGTGAAGCCACTAATTACCTTTTCTAATTATGAGATCTAATGAGTGATGTTCATGGAACAGTTCACATTGTCAGCCGTCTTGTAAAGTTTAAGTGAAATGCTTCATGTGATGATATTCCTTTATTGATTAAAAGGGATATTTTTTAATCTATTTTGTGCATGTGTATATCTATAACATAAATAATGGAATTTCCTCTTTGAACGTCTTTGCAGGCTCCAGAATGAGGAAGCGAGGATCACTGCTTGGGAGAATCTGCAGAATGCAAAAGCAGAGGCAGCAATCCGAAAACTTGAGGTGTGTTTCGGTGTTCACCATGACAATTAACTACAATTTAATATATTCTCAGGGTCCAACGTATTTTATTTATTTATTATTATTGTTTTATTATTACATGTGGGTGTCATGAGAACAGAATAACTAGAAAGACATGCTCAGGTGAAAGGGAGATATCTGCACTTACTTTATAATGCCTAATTCTTTTGTTCATTAATACACTTAAGGTTTATGTTTGTATTAAATGAGATCTATTCAGGTTGAGTTGTTTGAAAGATATTGCATTTCCTTTACAGATGAAGCTGGAAAAGGAGAAATCAGTATCCATGGACAAAATCATGAACAAGCTTAAAACTGCTCAAATGAAAGCCCAAGAAATGAGAAAAACCGTGTCAGCAAATCAGGCTCCCCGAGCCACCCACAAAGTCATGTTCTTACACAGATATCCAAAGTTTTCATTGGCCTGTTGCTTTGTTCCAAACACCCTCAAATCAGGTCAACTTTCATTCGTATTTCTATATTTAATTCTTGCTTCTCTTTCTTAACTGGTTTTAATTGGTGTATTGCAAAATTTACTGTCATTTGAATTGAAGGTATAGAATTGTTGTGATCAAATTTGTTAGGTTTGCCCTTTCGGAGTTAAAGTTTAATTGTTTCAAGCTATGAACATTTTTTATAGCCAAATCTTTTTGTTTTTTAATTTATTTCCAGAAATGTGAATTGATTTATCGATTTATTGCAAAATTTAATTACATTTGAAGTATAAAACTGTTATAGTCAAATTTGTTAAATTTGACCTTGGAGTTGAAGTTTAATTTAACTTTCAAGCTATGAACATATTTTATAACAATTCTTCTTTTTTATATATATATTTCAAGAACGTGAATTTGATTTTCTTTCTGTTTCCGCAGTTAAGTCACAAGTGGAAAACTGAAGACAACAGTGACTGACTATGGTACAGCTTGTGCTTCATTATGAAACTAGCTTCATTATGGTACAGTATGTTGTGGATAATCCTGCAACTGTTTGGTTCATTGGTCCTCTGTTTGCAGCATTAACGGGGCTTGTGTTTAAAGAAGGTAATGTGTTTTTTATGCAAGTAGTTTGATGATTACATCAGTTTGGTTGAATTCGTGTTGGTAAATGTTGAATACAGGTCTTTGTTATGGCAAGTTAGAAGCTTGTATTCTGATATTTATCATTCCTTCAGTTCTTCTTGGGCACCTGGTATGAGTTTTGGTCCTTTTAGTTAATCAAGATGATTGATGAAATCTGTTAGGGACACAGCGTATCCTGACACGGCGTGAGAATTTACAATATTTATGAGTAGGGTAGCATTCGGTTACTTTTGTTGTTGAAGCCAAACATGAGGCAAGGTTTAGTCTGCTTAAAGTAGTAGCAAACCTTGATATCCAGATATAATCTAAAACATGAGTGAGTCAGGTTCAAGCTTTTTTGATCTATATTAATCTTGTTTAACCTTAAACATTCTTCTAATGCATTATTGGCATTGGAAAAAGTGTTTGTTTAGGCCTTGCAGGTTAGATACAATTTATTTTGTATGGAAATATCTACAAAGGCAGTTGTGAAATAATACTTGGGGTAAATTTTTTGTGGTTAGAATGATAGATTGTCCATATTTCTTATTGATAATGTATTGCTATGAAATTGGTTTGTTTCTAATTAGAAATATATTACTCTTTAGGTTATATAAAAGACAAGTTTTTGAGTTGAATCTAAAATATGATTCGTATGAAAATTGTATAATTTTATCGCAGGTAACACCATAAAAAAATTTGGTTTTACTTCATGCTTATATTTTACTCCAAGTGTTAAGGATTACTTTAATAATTACATTTAAAATTATTTATTGCTTTTTAAATGATCTAATTTGCTATTTTTTCCGAGATTCATTTTTGGCACACGTGCAGTGCTACTATTTAAATTCAAAAGAAATACAACAAATTTTACGGCTTTAAGGTAAATGTTTTTTAAGAGCTTATATAGGGTAATTGAATATAATTATCTTGACTTATAATAAGTGTGAAATCATCATGGGTTTAGTAAGCACCCGTTTATAAAGCTCGTAAATTGTCTGTCCCGCCGCATCGCGCGGGCTTTCCACTAGTAAAAGTAAATTACTGATTGTGGGGCCACCCTACCACAAATAAATTACTTGTCGTGGATGATTGTTCCTGCTCGATCAGAAACAACTTGAGAAACTCGTTTAAAAGTTACGAAAATGATCATTTGATTAAATCGAATTATTAAAATAATCGGTAAAAAATGACCGATTATTTAAATAAAACAGCCAATCCTATTACTTCACGTGTCCATCCATTGCTGACGTCGCAAGGGATTATGGGAATCCCTCGTCCAGAAAAACGTGCCAGCGAGTGATTATTGGAATCCCTTGCTCACGTGTACATTCCTCGCTGACGTGGCTTTATCCCTCGCTGACTTAGCGAGAGATTATGGGAATCCCTCACCCAAAATTACGAAAATGCCTCCACTCGCCTATAATTAAAAGAATAAATATATGTTTTTAACCAAAAAAATCCGTATTTTTAATTATTTATTGTTTTTAAATACATAAAAATTTAATTTAATTTTATCTTCACCTATATAATAAAATGTTTATTCTTAACAAAGTTATCAAATCTTACATTCTTCTCAACTTTCTTGTTATTTTCTTTTTAAAATTATCTCAAATCAGAAAATATCAGTTAATATCATACTATACAGTGGTGGTAAATGTCATTTTATAAAGAGTGTTGAAGAGTATCTACCATTAAAAGGTAATGTGTGGTAAATGACATTGTTAGATACTCTTTAACACCGTTTACAAAATATCATTTACCACCATTTGTATAATATTATATTAACTGACATTTCCTGATTTGATAGAATTTTTAGAAAAAAGTAACAACAAGGTTTAGAAGAATGTAACATTTGATAACTTTGTTAAGACTAAACATTGTATTATATAAGTGAAAATAAAATTAAATTAAATTTTTATGTATTTAAAAACAATAAATAATTAAAAATACGGATTTTTTTGGTTAAAAACATATATATATATATATATATATATATATATATATATATATATATATATTATGGGAGAGGAGGGGCATTTTCGTAATTTTGGGCGAGGGATTCCGATAATCCCTCGTTGAGTCACCGAGGGATAAAGTCACGTCAGTGAGGGATGTACATGTGGGCGAGGGATTCCTATAATCCCTCGCCACGTCAGCGAAGGATGAACACGTGAAGCGATATGTTTGGCTGTTTTATTTAATAATATTTATTTTAGACCGGTTATTTTAGTAATTCGATTTGGTCAAATGATCGTTTTCGTAATTTACCCATTTACAAATCTAGTCAGCTCGTCTTGAAGCATTTATACAATCAAACCGACTCGGTTTGGTTCATGTAAACTCGAGTTTCTTGAATATAGCTTGAATTATTTCATTTTAAGTTATATATATGTAATTTATATTAATTGTTTGCGAGTGTTGGAAGTTTTGTTTATAAAAAGTGTAGTGTAAACCCAAATTTTAATCAAAATACCTAATAATATATGTTGACCACTTGCAACAGCAAGTCTAAAGATGTTCAAATAACATGTAGCTTAAATCAAAAGAGCTAAATAAATCACTCAAAATCAGCTTGTGAGCTAGCTTAGCTCGGATTGTTTATATACCAAGCCAAGCTCGAAACCAAGTTAGCTTTGTTCGAATAGCTTACAAACGATTCCAAACGCTAGCTCATCTTGTGTAACACCCCAACCCGGGTAGGGCTGACGTGTCACACGAACAGTAAATCAGAGTTTCATAACGATAAGATTAAAGTGCTAAGGAACACACAAATCCTTACATAGATCCAAATAACTTAAATAAAGTCTTAAAATCAAAATACAATTAAGTCTTTTTGATCCAATTATTCTCATCCTAACTTCTTGAGTTAACACTCTTCACTCGTTCCCCTGAGCCCTTGAGTACCTGTTATAAAAATAAGAGAAAACAACAAAAGAAAATACGGCTGAGCCAAAGAATGCTCAGTAACGGAAATAAACGATAGCAATACAATGATCGATAATGATAACAATGAGATGATCAAGTTGAAAATCAAATGATAATGATCATCTAAAAGGAATACCCATATGAGCCAATAACAATAACAATTAACAATGTGTACATTAGCTGCAGTTCTAATGCACCAATATGTGAGATAGGAATGTGGGCACACACACCTAACCATCTCACCAATAAACAATAACAATGATATCCTAGGATCGATCCATACGCCTCCTTTAACAATAATCAATATGTGTCACAACTTAGCACATAATAATAATGTAGAGACGCTGTGGTCTAATCGCTCTGCCACAGATAGAGCACGTCACTTGTGCCACGATGACGCCCTATGTCCCCATAGGTGGATGTGCTCGGGTATGGAGGTCAATAATACAATCAAGTCAATATAACACAATAAGTTACACTAGAGCTCATAACCCTTAATCAAGGTTACTAGCTATAATCAATCATTTAGGAAGCATGTGACAATGAGTACAAAGCAAATAAAGGCTATCACATGCAAACAATATCAATTATACAATAAACACTTATAACAATAATCTTATGGATTTAATCACCAACAAGTCAAGTTAAGAATTCAAAATACCGATCAAGAACGAGAGGTATTCATGCTACGAGAGGGAAAGGTCGGAATCCGTACCTTATGCACGAATGACAATAATCAGAACAAGGTCTAGGTTCGGCTAACGTCGTGAGAACCTACGATAACGTAACGCAAATTACAGTTTGAAAAATTCCAGTTCTGCCTCTGTCTTTTCGCACTCGTTAAAAATACTAAACGACGTCTAAAAATTCTGAAAATCTCCAGTTTACTAGATTAGTGAGTTCTGAACAACTTTCATTTAGAAAAGTTTCTGATTTGGATTACCGAAATATGAGAAAAACGTGGATCTTTACAGCTGCGCAGAACTGCTAGCTGTTACGAAAACGACTGTTTGGAGGTCCAAACGAATGAATTTTTCGATGTTTTATATACCAACAGATTCGTCTTTCGACGAAATTCGTCATGGACATAAAGTTTAACTGATTTGGATCTGTTATGATAAGGTTATGGCCTCCGTAAGTTGGCTGTAAAATACGGGACTATATCGACTATTTGAAGCTTATTTTTAAACAAATATAACTATTTACAACGTTCGTTAACAATATATATATAAGGTTTTATAAACTAACTTACAGGAATTAATTAGGTACTTCTATAAAAGAAGTTTTATGGTTAATCACAATTTTACTATTTATTTAAACGAATCCATAAAAATAATTAAACTAAATTCCTTCGTTATATTGTTTTTTAAAGGTTTTAAAAGAAATAAATTTCCAGGAGTTAATTTAATAATCTTTAGAATAACAGAGTTTATAAAAATTATTTTTATAATTTTTAGGAAATTTTCTGTATTTTAAAAGTATTAAAAAGACCTAAAAAAAAATATTGGGAGAGGGCCGGGTTCGAACCCGTGACCTCCTCCCCATAATCCCACACCCAAACCACTAAACCAAAGGCACAAGGCCGCGGTTATCTTGGTTTCGAAATAGTTTTAACCCATTTAATCCCTTTTCCCAAGTTTCAACCAAGCCCTAATTCAGTTTTGGATCAAATTGAATTCCAAATCGATGTTTATAGCAAAATCAATGTTAGGGCTTTCGTTCCTAGGCTAAAATCGAGCATGTATGTATGTTTAATTTCCTGCTAATCAATCCCGAATCCCAAATCCCCAAATTCTAAAACGTATAAACCCTAGAAACGATTTCACTTCAATTGAGCATCAAAACGATGTTAATAGCAAAATTAATGATGGGGCTTTCATTCCTAGTTTAGAATCGAGTATGTAGGTGTTTCGAATTACCTATATGGTGTTCGTTTGAAGTTATACCCAATGAAGAACAGGTCGCGGCACTCGTGTCAATCGAATGATGCTCAAACGATGATTGTACCCAAATTAAACTTGTAGACAGCTTCGGATGATGATCAAGAGCAATAGCCCCTTATCAAACGCGATTGAAATCGATCGGAGGTTGTTTTAAAACTGAGTTGCAGGTCCGAAGGTGATGGTGATCGGATGAACTGTTTTGGGCGTTTTTAGATGCAATTCAACACAATGGAATCTTAATAATGATTAAAAGTTCGATATTGCGGTATTACTTTGATTATTAAACATGTTAGTGCGATCAATTGGTTGTAAAGTGGGTGAACTCGTGGTATCGAAGGGAAGAAGATGAAAGCAGTTGGTTTTTGTAATATTTACACATTAGTCCCTGTCGTTTAATCTCTTTTTATTTTAAGCACAAACTTAATAATTTAAGTTTCTAAATTGGCACAAATGCCCCCTGTACCCTTTTTATTATTATTATTATTATTATTATTATTATTATTATTATATATTATTATTATCTATTACTTTTACGGTATTATAATTCTACCCCCCTTAAAACAATTTCGTCCTCGAAATTCTAAATAATGTAGCATGAATCCTTCTGAAAATACAATACGGTGAAAATAATACTTCTTTAAGCACACACCACTACGAATAGAGTAATCACTAACAGTTAGGCTTAGAAAACATACACTTAGTTGTCGAATAAGTATGGATACTGTGAACGAATCATTTCTTCTGTCTCCCATGTCGCCTCGCGTTCAGAATGATTTTTCCATAAAACTTTAACGAAAGGTATAGACTTGCGTCTCATAACTCGTTCTTGACGATCAATAATAGCTTCAGGTTCTTCTTCATAAGAAAGATCTTCTTGAATCGCGTGAAGAGGGTAACTAATAACGTGCAACGGATGATAGTTGTATCCTCTCAACAAGGATACATGGAAAACGTTATGGACATGAGAGAGTTGTGGCGGCAATGCCAAACGATACGAGACTTCTCCAACCCTTTCAAGAATCTCAAACGGACCGATAAAACGCGGACTTAACTTTCCTTTAATTCCAAATCGACGTATGCCACGACAAGGTGACACTTTGAGAAACACATGATCTCCAACTCTAAATTCCAAGGCTCGTCGGTGTTGATCGGCGTAACTCTTTTGTCTAGTTTGGGCTTCTTTCAACTTCTCTCTGGCAATGGCAACTTTGTCATTAGTAATTCTAACCAATTCTGGTCCTTCAATTATCTTCTCTCCAACCTCATTCCAACATATCGGTGCTCTACATTTTCGACCATATAAAGTTCAAACGGGGTCATATTTATACTAGCCTGCCAACTATTATTATACGCGAACTCAACTAAGCATAGATACTCATCCCAATTTCCTGTCCATTCGAGTGCGCATGCTCTAAGCATATCTTCCAAGGTCTGAATAGTGCGTTCAGATTGTCCGTCAGTCTGCGGATGGAAGGCGGTACTAAATCTTAACTTGGTTCCCCAAGCATTTTGGAAACCCTTCCAAAAGCGTGACGTGAAACGTGGATCTCTATCACATACAATCGATGATGGCGTGCCATGAAGTCGAATAATATCTTGCAGAAATACCTCTGATAATTTGCTAACTGAGTAACCCTGTTGGATAGGCAAGAAATGAGCCGACTTTGTGAGTCTATCAACTACGACCCAAATGGCGTCGTTCTTCTTGAATGTTTTTGGTAGGCCTGTAACAAAGTCCATGGAAATATCATCCCATTTCCACACAGGAATATCTAATGGTTGCAGTAATCCACTAGCTCTTTGATGCTCAATCTTTACTTGCTGACAAGTTAAACAATGACTCACATATTTAGCTACATCTTCTTTCATACCACTCCACCAAAAGTTCTGCCTTAAATCTCTATACATCTTAGTGGCTCCCGGGTGAATAGAGAATGGTGAACTGTGTGCCTCTGCTAATAAGGAGTCACGAAGGGTTGAATCATTTGGCACACATAATCTATTTCCACACCAGATAACTCCTTGTTCATCAACTCGAAACTCAGATTGTTTCCCTATCTTCAAATTTTGTAATATCGCCCAAAGTTCTCCATCTTGATTCTGAGCTTCCTTGATTCGTGTAATAAGATCAGATTCTATCCTCATCTTGGCTAGATAACCGTTAGACTCACCAAGCTGTAACCCAACTTCCATTCTATCCAGATCTGAGATAATCTGTGGTTGGATTTGAAGACATGCCACTCCACCTGCACTCTTTCGACTGAGAGCATCTGCCACAACATCCGCCTTGCCCGGATGATACTGGATGTTGGCATCGTAATCCTTGAGTAGTTCTAACCATCTCCTCTGCCTCATATTGAGTTCTTTTTGAGTGAAAATATACTTAAGGCTCTTATGATCAGTAAAGATGTCACATGTCTCTCCATACAAATAATGTCTCCAAATCTTTAATGCAAACACTACAGCTGCAAGCTCTAAGTCATGTGTTGGGTAGTTTACTTCGTACGGTTTAAGCTGTCGGGAAGCATAGGCAATAACTTTACCATGCTGCATAAGAACACAACCGAGTCCCTTCTTCGATGCATCACTATAAATTTGGTATCCGCCAGAACCCGAAGGTAACGTAAGAATAGGTGCAGATACCAGTCTTTTCTTCAGTTCCTCAAAACTCTTTTCTCTATCCTCGTTCCACGTAAATTTTACACCCTTTCTCAATAGTTGAGTTAGAGGTAATGCTACACGAGAGAAACCTTCCACAAAACGTCGGTAATAGCCCGCTAAACCAAGAAAACTACGAACTTCAGTGACGGATGTCGGTCGAGGCCATTTAGTAATAGCTTCCACCTTTGCCGGATCCATAGTGATACCTTTAGCTGATACAACATGGCCTAAAAATGCCACTTGTTCAAGCCAAAAGTCACACTTTGAAAATTTAGCATATAACTTCTTTTGGCGTAAGGTCTCCAAAATCGTGCGGAGATGGTCTTCATGCTCCTCTCTACTTTTAGAGAATACCAAAATGTCATCGATAAAAACAATTACAAAGTGGTCTAAATACTCATGGAACACTCTGTTCATGAGGTCCATAAAGACAGCTGGAGCATTAGTCAAGCCAAAAGGCATAACTAGAAACTCATAGTGACCGTAACGGGTGCGGAATGCTGTCTTAGGAACATCTTGATCTCGGATCCTCAATTGATGGTATCCTGATCTAAGGTCGATCTTAGAAAAGAACTTTGCCCCTTGTAGTTGATCGAAGAGATCGTCAATACGCGGTAACGGATAGCGGTTCCGGATAGTAATCTTATTAAGCTCTCGGTAGTCGATGCATAGACGCATACTACCATCTTTCTTCTTCACAAATAATACCGGTGCTCCCCATGGCGAAACACTTGGTCTAATGAATCCAAGTTGTAATAGCTCCTGCAGTTGTTCTTTCAATTCCTTTAACTCTACTGGAGCCATCCGATAAGGTGCCTTAGAAATAGGTTCCGCCCCGGGGATTAAATCAATAGTAAACTCGACTTCACGCTCAGGTGGTAACCCTGGAAGTTCTTCAGGAAAGACATCAGAGAATTCCCGAACAATAGGAAAGTCTTCAATACGAGGAGTATCCACTGATGTATCTTTTATAGAAGCTAAGAATCCCTCACATCCACGGAATATAAGCTTTTGGGCTTTCAGAGCAGAGATAATTTTGAGAGGTTTCCGAGGTAGGCTCCCTTGGTAAACTAAGTCAGGATTCATAGGATCACCAAATAGCACGCGACGAGTTTGACATTCTATGGTAACCTGGTGTCGTGTTAACCAATCCATGCCAAGAATAATATCGAAATCACCCATGTGCATAGGAAATAGGTTAGCCTCTCTTATGGTTGATTCGATCTGAATAGGACAGTTTTGGTACACTTGTGAAATAACAATCGATTCTCCAACAGGAGTAGAAATTACTAATGCAGGCTCTAGAGCGGTAGGCATGATCGTAAGGTGGTTTGTGAATAGATGAGATATTATCGAGTGGGTGGAGCCAGTATCAAACAATACAGAAATATCATAGTCACCATAACGAAGTATACCACAAATCGTACCTGGAGCATTAGCAGCTTCCCCTGCAGTTAGTGCGAATACTCGACCTCCAGTAGTGGGTGGCGCATTGGCTCCCTTAGCATCATTCTCTGGTCGGTTCCTCGCCTTTGGGCATTGACTAACCCTATGCCCCATATCTCCACAACCAAGACAAGCTCCTGTAAGTCGACGACAAGTTCCGGGATGATGCTTTCCACAATGAGTACACATCGGATGTCTAGAAGGATTGCCTTTTTGATTCACCGGTTGAGCTGCAATTGGTTGTTGATAGGGTATCGTTTGACCTTGACTTCGAGTCTTACCATGCCATGGCTTAGTGTTCTTCCCCGATCCTTGATTTTTCTGACGATCATTTCCATTTCGGTCAGATCCTTGAGATGACTCACCGCCAGCCTGAATACGAGTCCCATCTCTACTGCGCTTCTTATTATCCTCAAATTTTAACAAAAATTCTTTTCTCTCCAGGTCCACCCTTTTTGCAGCCCTAACTGCTTCCTCAACATTGTTGAAAGTGGAGTGAATAATAGCCTTACGAATCCGATCACATACTGCCCATTGATACTTTTCAGCTCGTTCCTCAGGTGGTCCAGCAGAAGAACCTAGAAATCCCAACAGTCGATAAAACCGGTCTGTAAAATCAGTGAGTGATTCATCGTTCCGTTGACGGATGTTATCATACTCCCGCCTGTATGCTGCTTTATCCACATTCGTAAAATACTTGTCGAAGAATATGGAACGAAAATCATTCCAAGATAGAGTCTCCATGAACTGTTCGCCTCCTCTTTCAGCTACCACATTCTCCCACCATACTTGAGCATCTTCCTCCAGCTTATAAGCAGCTAAACTCGCCCTGTACTGCTGATCAACTCTAAGCACGGTAAAGATTTTCTCAATGTGAGCGATCCAGTCTTTGGCCACTGCAGGTGTAGCCGCCTTAGTGAATGCTCGTGGTTTTTGCTTTTGAAATCACGCTAGCCAAACGTCTGCACCAGTTGGGTTTGGATTCGGGTTTGGATTTGGGTTTGGATTCGGATCCGGATTTGGGTTTGGATTTGGATTAGGATTTGGATTTGGGTTTGGATTTGGATTCAGATTCTGATTTCGTACCGCATCAATCAAAGTCGGCAGTATAGCAGTAAGTGCTTGGGTCATAGCACCAACAAGGTTTGGATCAGGTCCATTCGACCCGCTAGAATTTCGTGAATTACGGCTGGGAGGCATCTAAAATGAAAACATTTCACATCAATCAGAACAACGTGAATTAGAAAGTAGCCCTATAATATATAGAGAACCTAACCCAATGTCTACCCAATCCTCACATGTCTTAATTATTTAGTTTAAGTTTTCTACAGGAAGGAACCTGGCTCTGATACCATAGCTGTAACACCCCAACCCGGGTAGGGCTGACGTGTCACACGAACAGTAAATCAGAGTTTCATAACGATAAGATTAAAGTGCTAAGGAACACACAAATCCTTACATAGATCCAAATAACTTAAATAAAGTCTTAAAATCAAAATACTATTAATTCTTTTTGATCCAATTATTCTCATCCTAACTTCTTGAGTTAACACTCTTCACTCGTTCCCCTGAGCCCCTTGAGTACCTGTTATAAAAATAAGAGAAAACAACAAAAGAAAATACGGCTGAGCCAAAGAATGCTCAGTAACGGAAATAAACGATAGCAATACAATGATCGATAATGATAACAATGAGATGATCAAGTTGAAAATCAAATGATAATGATCATCTAAAAGGAATACCCATATGAGCCAATAACAATAACAATTAACAATGTGTACATTAGCTGCAGTTCTAATGCACCAATATGTGAGATAGGAATGTGGGCACACACACCTAACCATCTCACCAATAAACAATAACAATGATATCCTAGGATCGATCCATACGCCTCCTTTAACAATAATCAATATGTGTCACAACTTAGCACATAATAATAATGTAGAGACGCTGTGGTCTAATCGCTCTGCCACAGATAGAGCACGTCACTTGTGCCACGATGACGCCCTATGTCCCTATAGGTGGATGTGCTCGGGTATGGAGGTCAATAATACAATCAAGTCAATATAACACAATAAGTTACACTAGAGCTCATAACCCTTAATCAAGGTTACTAGCTATAATCAATCATTTAGGAAGCATGTGACAATGAGTACAAAGCAAATAAAGGCTATCACATGCAAACAATATCAATTATACAATAAACACTTATAACAATAATCTTATGGATTTAATCACCAACAAGTCAAGTTAAGAATTCAAAATACCGATCAAGAACGAGAGGTATTCATGCTACGAGAGGGAAAGGTCGGAATCCGTACTTATGCACGAATGACAATAATCAGAACAAGGTCTAGGCTCGGCTAACGTCGTGAGAACCTACGATAACGTAACGCAAATTACAGTTTGAAAAATTCCAGTTCTGCCTCTGTCTTTTCGCACTCGTTAAAAATACTAAACGACGTCTAAAAATTCTGAAAATCTCCAGTTTACTAGATTAGTGAGTTCTGAACAACTTTCATTTAAAAAAGTTTCTGATTTGGATTACCGAAATATGAGAAAAACGTGGATCTTTACAGCTACGCAGAACTGCTAGCTGTTACGAAAACGACTGTTTGGAGGTCCAAACGAATGAATTTTTCGATGTTTTATATACCAACAGATTCGTCTTTCGACGAACTTCGTCATGGACATAAAGTTTAACTGATTTGGATCTGTTATGATAAGGTTATGGCCTCCGTAAGTTGGCTGTAAAATACGGGACTATATCGACTATTTGAAGCTTATTTTTAAACAAATATAACTATTTACAACGTTCGTTAACAATATATATATAAGGTTTTAATAAACTAACTTACAGGAATTAATTAGGTACTTCTATAAAAGAAGTTTTATGGTTAATCACAATTTTACTATTTATTTAAACGAATCCATAAAAATAATTAAACTAAATTCCTTCGTTATATTGTTTTTTAAAGGTTTTAAAAGAAATAAATTTCCAGGAGTTAATTTAATAATCTTTAGAATAACAGAGTTTATAAAAATTATTTTTATAATTTTTAGAAAATTTTCTGTATTTTTAAAAGTATTAAAAAGACCTAAAAAAAAATATTGGGAGAGGGCCGGGTTCGAACCCGTGACCTCCTCCCCATAATCCCACACCCAAACCACTAAACCAAAGGCACAAGGCCGCGGTTATCTTGGTTTCGAAATAGTTTTAACCCATTTAATCCCTTTTCCCAAGTTTCAACCAAGCCCTAATTCAGTTTTGGATCAAATTGAATTCCAAATCGATGTTTATAGCAAAATCAATGTTAGGGCTTTCGTTCCTAGGCTAAAATCGAGCATGTATGTATGTTTAATTTCCTGCTAATCAATCCCGAATCCTAAAATCCCCAAATTCTAAAACGTATAAACCCTAGAAACGATTTCACTTCAATTGAGCATCAAAACGATGTTAATAGCAAAATTAATGATGGGGCTTTCATTCCTAGTTTAGAATCGAGTATGTAGGTGTTTCGAATTACCTATATGGTGTTCGTTTGAAGTTATACCCAATGAAGAACAGGTCGCGGCACTCGTGTCAATCGAATGATGCTCAAACGATGATTGTACCCAAATTAAACTTGTAGACAGCTTCGGATGATGATCAAGAGCAATAGCCCCTTATCAAACGCGATTGAAATCGATCGGAGGTTGTTTTAAAAGTGAGTTGCAGGTCCGAAGGTGATGGTGATCGGATGAACTGTTTTGGGCGTTTTTAGATGCAATTCAACACAATGGAATCTTAATAATGATTAAAAGTTCGATATTGCGGTATTACTTTGATTATTAAACATGTTAGTGCGATCAATTGGTTGTAAAGTGGGTGAACTCGTGGTATCGAAGGGAAGAAGATGAAAGCAGTTGGTTTTTGTAATATTTACACATTAGTCCCTGTCGTTTAATCTCTTTTTATTTTAAGCACAAACTTAATAATTTAAGTTTCTAAATTGGCACAAATGCCCCCTGTACCCTTTTTATTATTATTATTATTATTATTATTATTATTATTATTTATTATTATTATTATCTATTACTTTTACGGGTATTATAATTCTACCCCCCTTAAAACAATTTCGTCCTCGAAATTCTAAAACAACACTAAGACACATGTAGCAACTGCATGCAATGCTGAAACTTAGACCCAGTTAAAGCCTTAGTCAACATATCAGATGCATTATCAAGAGTGTCAATTGAATCAACATGAACCTGCCCAGAATTCACCACATCTCGAATAAAATGCAGCTTCACATTTATATGCTTAGTTCTCTCATGATATAAATGATTCTTGGACAATTGAATTGCTCCTTGATTATCACACCAAACAACCACATCACCAACTGTTATACCAAGCTGAGACACAAAGCCTTTGAGCCATATGGCTTCTTTAACAGCCTCAGTAAGAGCCACATACTCAGCTTCAGTTGTAGATAAAGCAACTACATGTTGTAAAGAGGACCTCCAACTTACTAGCCCTCCAAATACCATAAAACTATAACCAGTCACAGATCTTCCCTTACCTGGATCCTTGGCAAAATCAGCATCCACAAACCCAGCAATAGCATGATTAACATCAGTATGTTCACCATATACCAATCCAACATCTCTAGAACCATTCAGGTACCGAAATATCCATTTCACTGCCTCCTAGTGCTGTTTGCCTGGATTACTTAAGTATCTGCTCACAACACTTACAGCATAACCAAGATCTGGTCTAGTGCATACCATAAGGTACATCAAACTACCAACAGCACTAGCATAAGGAACATTCTTCATAAACTCTTCCTCTTCAACTGTACAAGGGCTATCCTGCTTATACAACTTAAAATGTTGGGCAAAAGGTGTTGTCACAGACTTACTTTGACCCATATGATATGTCTTAAGCACTTTATTAACATATCCCCTTTGAGTTAACTTTATCAACCCAAGCCTCCTGTTCCTACAAATCTCCATGCCCAAAATTTTCTTTGCTTCCCCAAGCTCTTTCATATCAAACTCTTGCATTAACATCTGCTTGGTAGCATCCACATTACACTTTAACTTGCTTGCAACAAGCATATCATCAACATATAGCAGTAGATACACATATCCTCCTATCTCACACTCTTTATAGTATACACAACTATCATAAGAGCTCCTGTGGAAGCCTTAAGATATCATTTAATCATCAAATCTTTGTACCACTGCCTTGGAGACTGCTTAAGCCCATACAAGGACCTTTTTAACAAGCACACCTTGTCTTCATGCCCCTCCAGCTGACTCATGTAAATGTCTTCCTCAAGATTTCCATGCAGAAAAGCTATCTTAACATCCAGCTGTTCTACTTCCCAGTCATTAACTGCACTTAGTGACAATATTACTCTTATTGAAGAGTGTTTTACAACTGGAGAGAAAATCTCATTATAATCCACACCAGCCACGTGAGTAAAGCCTTTAGCCACCAGCCTGGCTTTAAACCTTGGTGCTTCAACCCCATCAATTCCTTCTTTAAGCTTGTACAGCCATTTACACCTTACTAACTTTTGATGTTTAGGAGCATCAACAAGTTCCCAGGTCTGATTCTTATGGAGTGAGTCCATTTCTTCCTTCATAGCTTGAATCCATTTCTCCTTGTTAGAAGAATTGATTGCATCCTCATAAGTAATCGGTTCATAGACACTTTCATTCTCAGCCACATTAAACACATATGCAGATATATCATCATTGGTTCTATATCTAGCAGGAGGAACAATATGCCTTCTGGGCCTGCTTTGTGCTATACTATAAGCGTTGTCAGCTTCACTTGAACTAGCACCACTAGTATCACCGACATTAGTAGCACTACTACTTGGACCAGCCACATCAGGTTAATTAGGCTCCACCTCAAACTGAACCCCATTCTCTGGCTTATCTACATGAGACTCCCCAGCCTCCACATTTCCAATCAAATCCTTATGCACAGTATCTTCTTTGAACATAACATCTTTACTAATCATCACCTTAGGCTTCTCATCATCCATTCTCCGCAACCTATACCCTTTGACACCTTCAGGGTATCCTAACATTACACACTTTACTGCTCTTGGCTCAAGCTTTCCCTTATTAACATAAGCATGAGCTAATGATCCAAATACCCTGAGTCTTGAGTAATCACCAGGGCTACCTGACCACTTCTCCATAGGTGTTTTCATACCTATGGCTGAGAATGGTGACAAGTTCACCAGGTGAGCAATAGTAGATAAAGCCTCTGCCCAGAACTTCTTAGGCATACCAGCCCCAATCAATAAGCATCGCAACTTATTCAACAAGTATCTATTCATACGTTCGGCCAGGCCATTCTGTTGTGGTGTTCTAGCAACTGTCAAATGCCTTGCTATACCATATTCCCTGCAATACTTATCAAACAAGGTATTGCAGAACTCCAAACCATTGTCAGTCCTCAACCTTTTAACTCTTTTCCTGTTTGAGTCTCAACTAAGACTTTCCATTCTTTAAACTTCATGAAAGTCTCATCTTTGTGCTTCATCACAAAAACCCAAACCCTCCTTGAATAGTCATCTATCAGTGAAAGAAAGTACCTAGCACCCCCAAGGGACTCAGTCCTGGCAGGACCCCATAAATCTGCATGAATATACTCCAACACTCCCTGAGTTATGTGCTTTCCTTTACTGAACTTTACCCTATGAGCTTTCCCCATCACACAATGTTCACAAAACCTAGCATCACAGTCTTGAACATTGTTGATAAACTGTTGCTTCTTAAGCTCACTAAGGCCTTGAGTACTGATATGACCCATTCTCTTATGCCATATCATAGTAGTGAATCTCCTCTACTTTCAAGAATATTCACATTGCCCACCAAGACCTTCCCATCTAAGAAGGAGGTATTATTTCTCTTTCTTGCACCAGACAAGACAGTCATGGCCCCTTTAATGACCTTAGCTTTGCATTTTTTAGACTAACACAATACCCACTGCTCTCAAATGTTCCAAGAGATATCAAATTTCTCTTGAGGCTAGGAATATACCTGACATCTTCCAGAGTTATCACTGAACCATTGTCAAGATTGAAGCTGACTGCTCCAATACCTTGTACATCACAAGGCCTGTCATCTCTTAATTGAACTACACCTTGACATTCCAAGTGCAATTCTCGGAAGAACTCCTTTCTTGAGGTCATATGATAAGAGCAGCCTGAATCTAGTATCCACTCATTCTTGACACAAGTATTTGTGGCTACTAGAACATCTGCACTGTCATACCCCTCAGAACTTGTGTCTTGTGACTGAGTTGTAGTGCTCTTAGAATACTTTTGGTCCACCCTCTTCTTCCTGTTATTCTCAGGGCAATCTTTCTTGAGATGCTGCTCTAAATTACAGATGTAACACCTCCTTTTGGGCCTCGACTTTGATCTTGCAGCCCCTTTGAATCTAGTACCCTTGACCTCAGATCTTCCTCTGACAAGGAGACCATCAGCACCTTCTTCTTTAATCTCAGCCCTTTTCTTCAACTCTTTCGAGTTCATGGCTGCCATTACTTCATCCATTGACAAAGTATCCCTTCCGAACATCAAGGTATCCACAAAGTGTTCATACACCTGTGGGAATGAAGCCAAGAAGATTATTGCTCTATCTTCATCTTCAATGGTCACATCTATGTTCTCCAAATCCAACACCAACTTATTGAATTCATCTATGTGATCCTCCATTGATTTGCCTTGATTCAATTGAAAGGTATACAACCTTTTCTTGAGGTACAGACGATTCGCAAGTGACTTCGTCATGTATAGGCCCTCAAGCTTCAACCAAACACCTGCAGCCGTGGTTTCTTTCGAAACCTCCCTGAGCACTCTGTCGGCAAGGCTCAGAATTATGGCACTGTGGGCTTTCTCCATCATCTCTTTCTTTTCTTTTTCAGACATGGTCGCCGGCATGCCCTCTTCGCCCTTCAACGCATCCACCACGCCGCTGTGGACTAGCAGAGCTCGCATCTTCAATCGCCACATCGTTCTTTCCATTGAACTTTTCCAAATCAAACTTAGTCGATGTCATCTTCGTTCCTTTCGATTGATCAACACAGCCGAATCACATAGAGCCGAGGGCTCTGATACCAATTGTTGAAAACAAATGCGGAATTGAAGAACTCAATCAATCGAAACAAGTCTTGAAAGATCAACTAGAACCATGAGTCTGATTACAAAGATGAAAAGAAAACTGATAGAGAAAACTAATTCTCTAACCCTCAACGACTTATAAAACCATTCAAACACAAAACGAACTGTCTACATACTAAACCCATCAACTATACAATATTGACACTATTAGTCCCTGATGTTTTAAGAATGCAGCACACACCACATTGAATGCAGCACACAGCACATCGAATGCAGCACACAACACATCGAACGCAGCACATCATTCAACAGATACCTTAAATCAAACACTTTGGATCACTTTAGCAATATTTGCGTAGTGTGGTACGTACCTTCTAGTGTACGAACGTGATATCACCTCTACGTACACAGTTGGAATGGATTAACTGACGCGTCGATCTTTTGAACTTCATACCAGATGCTTAACCTCGTGTTAGAACTCTCAATCTACTAAGCCTTAAGTTGTGAGAAGCCGCGGTGGCCGGCGGCTCACACGCCGCCGTGTTTCTCTTCCGCGGTGGCGGTGTTTGTCTCCGGCTATGGTTGAACTTAACTGTGCGATGAGATTTCACTGGAGGATAGAACATATTATCACGAGGATGTTTAACACAAGGTTGAGGATGAAGAATTACAAGTTCACCCATATGTTATCGGATTGTGGATTGAAAGAAAATTGACGAAAGCAAAGAGAATTAGGGCTATAATAATCTGAATGAAAGCTTTTAATTAGTGAAAGAGGCTCTTATTTATAGAAAAACAAAGGCGGTGGCGGTTGGGCGGTGATTTAGATTTTAGAGATTTCGTCGGCCAAGTTTGCCAAATATCCAGGGCGTTGCTGTCGTGTAAAGCAAAGAAATAATATAATGTATATATTATTAATTTAACAAATAATACAACTAGTTTCTATAGGTATTATTATTATTATTATTATTATTATATTATTATTATTATTATTATTATTATTATTATTATTGTCTAAAATCATTTTATGCTCATAATTAAGCATTTATTTAGGAGAGGTAACAAATTATAAGAGAGAATTTTAATAACTAAAGTAAACAAACAAGAAATCAAAAGCATCGATATAAAGTAAATTGTGTCGAGGTTAACAAATTCGTTGTACGTACACTCAGAAATCATCAATCAAGAGTTGTTTTTGCTAAAAGTCTTTGTAGGGTATATATTTTATTAATCCTTGAGAGGCTTGACTAAGAAAAAGTGATCGCGGGCGTACACGTCACATAAAAAGGGTGTGTGTGAGTAAAACAGATGTGCTATGAAGTTTGACCAACAAATGAGTTAAAATGAGAATGCCGGTGTGAATTATTGTTATTGGTTGAAATTAAAAAAAAAAATCTCTCTCTCTCTCTCTCTCACAGTTGTAACCTTGGTTACTTTCTTTGTGTCAAGCCCTGTTACACCGCTTGTGTCATGGTTGGAGGGGTATAAAGGGGCACGACCAAAGAAAGTCAAAGCCTTGATCAAACCCCGTAACACAAAGACTAAATAGTAGCATTCATTGATGTACACACATTTTCTAAGATAGTAAAGATTATCTTAATGTGTATGTACACATATTACATGATGCAAGGTATGTTTGATTGACTTTGATTTCTGTAGATTTGGGTTTAATTTTGTATGTTTATGAGTACTTTGATCTGTATGTGTTCATACATATGCATAATGTGTGTGATCCGATGGATGATTTTGCAAGACATTTGTTTGGGTGAGTTTCATCATTTTTAGTTTTTGCAAGACATGAACTTCACATACACGTCATGTCTTCATGAAAACGTACCGGTTAACATACTACTGAATGATCATAATAACAGATCATTTATTGACAATACTATGACGATATAAAAAACCTACGACGATTATCCTGAGATAGAAGGAAATTTCTTATATGCATCCAATCGTTGCATTTTAGATATATTTGTAACAACAAACTTTCAGTCAACTTTGATCCTAATGCATCTTATCGTCATATACCATGCTGTTACAAATAGAGGTTCACAAAACCGTTTTTTCTTTCAAACTAGTTAAAACCGTTTTCTTTTTTCAAACTAGTTCTTACAGGTACCAATTCTAAGTCAAAAACAGTTTGAATTAAAACCAGTTTGGTTTGGCTTGTTAACTGATTTTTTATCAAACTTTTGACCGGTCTTTTCAGGCCGATTTGAGTGGTTTATGGCTGCTTCGATTCTGGTTTAACCAGTTCGGTTCCAGTTTCGAACCAGTGCAACTATTAAAATTAAAATCCAGTTACGAACCTACGGTTTATATCTGTTACTAAACGATCCGTTGCCACCTCCACTCTAGTTGCGACTTGCGAAGAGTGCATTATTGATAAACTCAAGCCCAAAGACATTAAAGGTGGGCTAGTCATAGGCGAGCCTTGAAAAGGCCCACTTTCTTCAAATGCGCATGTAAGATATTGTTACCTTTTATTTCTTTTATCATATCAAATCAAAATATATCGTATAATAACTCGTGTTATCATTTATTTTAATATCAAAAACACACATACAAATCGGTGTAAGAACTTATTACAAATTGATGTGTAAGTGGTTTAGTTCAACTTCGTTTTGGTCAACACGGATTATGAGGTGGTTGTTGAAGAAGTTAAGCAACAATAAGACCCTCAAGAACCCACAAATTACATTTAATAAAAGAAAATCTATATACTTTAGTGATACTTTGAGAAATGTACAAATAAATGTTATGATTGTCAAATAAAAATAGCTAATAAAAGTTGAATTGTTTGTTAAAGGATGATTTTTTTTCATGAAAAAGATAAAACCATTTAAGAAATTATAGAAATATCACACACCGTTCTTACTTTTTATCAATTAGTTACATGTTTGGTTATTACAAAAATTATAGTCAGCTTTCATTTCAAATGAGCCTTTTATCATTACACCTACAAAATTAAAAATTAAAAAGCGCCCCAACCCCTATTTATTTCTTCCTCTTTATCGCACAAACCCTTGGGTGAAAAAACTCTAAACTTCACTACTAGAAAAAAAAATGAATTTGCTACGCGTTTTTCCGTCGCAAATACGTAAGAAAACATATTTGCTACGCTTGCGACAAATACAGTTTGCCTGAAAATGCTCGTGGCAAACAGTTTACGACGCACTTGCGACGCGATATACGACATATTTGTGACAAAAAAGGGGGTAGGAAGCTGCTACATATTTCCTACATATTATCCTAATTACCTTAATGTAATCATTCTAAATTAAATATGAATTGCAACACATTTGCTACGCGATATTATTATTAATATAATATAAAATACGTATTTTAAAACAACGACGCATTATCTATGCAGTGTCAAAATACGTCTTTTAAAACAACGACGCATAAGCTAACCACTTTCAAAATACCCATTTTAAAACGATAACACATTTGCTACGCAATGTCAAAATACGCATTTTAAAAGGATGACGCATTTGCTACGCAATGTCAAAATACGTATGTTAAAAAACAACGCATTTTCAATGCAATGTTATTATTGTGATAACGACACATTAGCTACGCAATATCAAGATACATATTTTTTAATACAGTGACGCATTTGCTACAAACTTTTGTTTATATTGCTTCAATTGTCAGGATCCCATATGGTAAATTTCTAACGCATTTGCTACACGAATTTTTTTTAATATATAAAACAAAAAAATCCAGATTTTTCTGCTATAAATATAAAAAATTTTACTAATCATGCTTTACAAATCAACTACAATTTCACTCACAAAATATGTTTTTCAAACAAAATACAACCACCGTTCAAGTATGTTTAAACTACCAAGTAACATATTTAGATAACAAAATAATTACTAATTACCAAAGTGTATTGTTTATTATACTTATCTTGCATTTGGTGCATTTTTTGTTGAGTTTGTTCACCTTGTAGTTGGGTTTGCTGTAGCAACTCCTCTCTTGCCTTCATCTCCTCTTCAAATCGGGTTTGCATTTGGGCTTGCAAACTACAAATTCATTAAACATGTATAATAATTAGTGAACAAACGACATACAATAATAACAACAATAATAACAACATCTACATACTCTTAGTTGTGTTTGTCGATACTAAGTAGATGATGGCGCAATAAGATCGTTATCCATAAAAAAATAATATACACTATAAGCTATCGTTACCCGTAAGAAAAAACTGTAAACTACGCCCAACTGAAGCCTTAAAGATCATGGATATAAACATATAAAGTTTAAGAGCTGTGCTGTGACACCCTACATTTATCTCACATCGGGTGTGAAAAGGAGAGATTCCTGATTCAAAAGGAATGATTGGTCACTAATATCACCAACGCGTTTTGGGCGTATTAGCTGTGGATGATAAGAGAACTTTACAGTTTAACATGCTCAGGTGGCAGCAATCCAGGCATGGGTGACCTCACTGGGAAGTTTTCACCTGGGCAACCAAAAGCAAATTCGTGAGCTCTTTCTGGGCAAAACGAACAATATTAGTGGTATGAGGGGCCGGGTTTTAATTATACGTGCATAGTCAAAATGGAGGGACCTTTATGGATTTTGGGATTCTTCAAGCACTATATATATCTCTAGTCTTCCATTAGGGTTTCTACAAGTTCTTCTCATCCATTTAATCTTTTTATGTTTTTACTATAGTTTATCCTTTGAATCTATTAATCTGTGATGGCTAGCAACACATGGTTGCTGGTCTAGTTCTTTAATTTAGCTTCTACAGTTTAAACCTTTTGATTCTTGTTCATCTTATGTTTCTTCACATATTTGTTTCTATATTATCAATTTGAAGAAAGTTAACACATAACAATAAGATAAACACTTAATATTCAAAAAATCAAATTAACTTGAATACTTAATGATAAAGATAAACAAACACATTACATTATTTTAGAACCCGCCACTTAATTCAAAGCTTTTACTCTTAACATTCTTCTTTCATAGCAGAACTATTCAACTTCACGCCTTTTCTAGTACGTTGGTAATTTGTTTTTTAGTGTAGCACAACTTGAGCTCCCCTTGTTTTGTGTCCACCATTCTTTTATCATAATGATATTTGATATTAGTATGTTTGCCTATTCTGACGTATTATATGCCCTTCATACACCCATTTTCTGGAAATTTTACCAATACGCCCTAATACGACGGCGTATGATATGCCAACTCCGATGTATCATATGCCGGTCGCCTGATTTTTTTCTTCTTCGATCTTCTTCTTCTTCATATCCTTTGTTATTTATACTGCCAATCCTTAAATTTTATCTTGTTGCTTTCTTTGATTCTCAAATATTTTCTTTTTAGCTTCAAACACCCGTAAAACATGATATATACAAAGTAAAATTGTTCTACAACTATATACATATAATATCATTTATTTAAACAACATAACCACCAAATTCTCGTTACGTGGTCAACATACACATAATACACACTCATCTACATACATACACACACTCAAAACATACACACAACACACACACATATATATACACAATACACACACATACATATACACAAAACACAGAAAACCTTAACACACACAAATATAATTTCTTTTCCTGAAAATAGTGTTAGTTTCCAGCGGTTGATGGTTTCTTATAAAATTCTTTTAGCTTTTGGGTGTTCTGCTATTAGGAATAATGGATGTTGAGTATGTTGCAGAAGGAGCTCCACACATCTGGTATTTGGAATCACGAAAGTGTATAGTATAGCTCAATTTAATTTCTACCTTTTCGATTCATATAATTAGTTTTTTAATATAAATCAATTTCCCTATTATAATTCTAGTTAACTTTATATAAATAAATTTAGTATAAAAAGATATAAGAGAAAAACAAATTATACTTAAAATTAAAAATATAGTTAGAATAATAAGAAAAATAAAAATTAAAGGTTTTATACTTTTGTTATTTACAATAGATATCTATAACTTCTCTTATACCTACTAGTCAGACCAGCGGAACACCTTTAAACCAAAATCATTTGAAAATCACACCGAATATCATATTAGTTTGCAAATCAACACCATTAATTTAAAGAATAATTCCACAAATATGTATATACTCAAAATATAGTAGTCACGCCAGACTATATACGCAAAATATATACACATAAAACACACACAATACATACACACACAAAAAAAAAAACACAAAGAAATGTAACACACACTACACAAACATATACACAAACACATACACACACTATATACACGTATATTTGGTGTAATTTAAAGGATATGTGAAGTCTGTTTCAATATTCGTTTATCACTACAAGAAACGCGCGTATTAGGGGCGACGCCTTTAGCGGCGACACCGCCATTAGCGGCGACACCTATTAGCGGCGACGTCATTAGCGGCGACATGTCGCCGCTAAAGATCGCGATCCACAGTTCATTATTTGACCAAAATCTAGCCGTCCAAAATCAATTACATCGAACGGCTCATGTTAAATCGTACCTGAAACCTTTAGCGGCGACGCGTCGCCGCTAATGGTTACTGGTTATACGCGGGTTAGTACCCTTCCTTCTTCACTTTCCCACCAATTAACCTAGGCGCCACCACCTCCGACCACTGCTCCTCCGCGCGACCTCCCACCATCCGACCAGCCACCACCACCCGCGGCCACCTCCCACCGCCCGCACACCACCATCCGCTTCTCTTCTCCGGCCCCCCGCGCCCGCACCACAGCCACGACCCACCACCCGCGGCCACCACCGTCCGACCAGCCACCAGCCACCGTCCGCACCACGTCGCCGTCGCCGCTGCTGCATTTTCCGTCGCCGCTACTACAAAGATTCGGTATTTTTTTATTTTTTTTAATTTTTTGTTTTATAGATGTAATTTTATAAAAATATATATAGAAATTGTGTTCGTTTGTGTGAAAATGGAACGAAGAGGTCTTTTGAACTAGTTTGACTAAAAATATAGATGTAATTGTGTTCGTTTGTGTGAAAATGGAACGAAGAGGTCTTTATAGATGTAATTTTATAAAAATATATAGAAATTGTGTGAAATTGTGCTCGTTTCAGTATCATTTGAAGGAACAAGTTTGACTCAAAATTTGTGAAAATGGACATTGAGAAGAGGTCTAGCTAGCATGTTCATTTTCGTGAGTTTTAGTTAGTTTGAATGCTTTCATGGCTAGTTTAGATGTAATTAGATTAGTTAACTTTTGAACTAATTAGATTAGTTATTTTATTAAACATGTAAATGGTTAGATGTAATTGTTTTATGGTGAACTAATTGGATTAGTTAGATGTAATTAGATTAGTTAACTTTTGAACTAATTGGACTAATTAGATGTAAAGAAGGAATTTAATTGTAATTGTTTTATGGTATTTTATAATTAGGGTTTATTAGTATTTCTAATTAGATGTAATGGTTAACTAAGTATTTTCTAATTAGATTTGGTATTTTATAATTAGGGTTTATTAGTATTTCTAATTAGATGTACATACTAATTATTTACAACTTTAATTAGATTAGGTATTTTATAATTAGAAAGTTGTAAATACTAGTATGTACATCTTTAAAGATGTACATAAATAATTAGATGTAAATGATTAACTAAGTATTTTCTAATTAGATTTGGTATTTTATAATTAGTTATATTTTCTAATCGTGATTATATTCCTCCATTTAAATTGTAAATTATATTGCAGTGCTGTAATCATGTCTGTCGATAAAAGTTGGATTCTTAATCCGAACCGTAGATCACCCGAGTATCAGCAAGGACTCAGCTCTTTTATCGATATGAGTGAAAAATATATCGACAAATATGGCCTGATTAGATGCCTGTGTAGAAAATGTCAGAATACTCAATTATTAGGATGGGTTAAAATGAAATATCATTTAGAAATATGGGGCATGTGTCGGACGTACAAGGATTGGATCTATCATGGTGAAAGTTTAATTCCTGAAGTTGTGGTTGTAAATGATGTTGAGCCAACAAACGAAATGGCTGACGTTATCGAAGACGTTATGGAAGAGAGTAGTGGTGTCCGTGATGATTTTGAGGACTTGTTAGAGGAAGTTCAATCAGAATTATATCCTGGTTGTACTAAGTTTTCTTCTCTTGATTTTTTAGCAAAGCTTATGAATATTAAGGTGAAAAATAAATGGACAAATAGCTCATTTGATGAGCTCCTTGAGTTGTTGCAGTCTTCACATCCTGAAGGTAACAAAATTCCCTCTTCTCACTATGTAGCCAAGAAGATATTAAAGAAGATCGGTTTAGGTTATGAGTCGATACACGTGTGCAAATATGATTGTGCTCTTTTCTGGGCAGAAAATCTATTGTTACAAAATTGTCCAGTTTGTAACGAGAGTCGGTGGGTCGATACAAATACAAAGGGCAAAAAGTTACCTCACAAGGTGTTACGATGGTTTCCTTTAACCCCCAGGCTACGCCGCTTGTATTCTTCAAGGCACACTGCAAAAGATATGATTTGGCATAATACCGGACGATCAGAAGATGGTACGATGCGTCATCCTGTTGATGGTTCTTCATGAAAAGATTTTGATATAAAGTACCCTACCTTCTCGAGAGAACCCCGAAACGTCCGCCTAGGACTTGCAGCTGACGGTTTCAATCTATTTGGTAACATGAGTTCGGCTCATAGCACGTGGCCTGTTATACTCACGACATACAATCTGCCTCCATGGTTATGCATGAAGGAGTCGTCATTCATGTTGTCATTGTTGATTCCTGGTCCTAAATCCCCCGGGAAAGACATGGATGTTTTTCTTAGGCCATTGGTGGATGAGCTTAAACAGTTGTGGGTGTCGGGCGTACGTACTAAAGACATGGCGACAAACACATTTTTCACAATGAGGGCGGCTTTGTTATGGACTATAAACGACTTTCCGGCTCGTAGTAGTCTATCAGGTTGGAGCGGGCAGGGATACAAAGCATGCCCGACTTGTAACGAAGACACTCCTTCGATGCGTGTCACAAATAAAGTCGTTTATGTTGGTCACCGTCGGTTTTTAGATTCAAACCATGAATGGAGAACAAATTTGGACTTCAACGGGGAACCCGAGATAAGATCCCCTCCGAAACAATTTAGTGATACTGACATAGAAACTCAATTTAGTCGGCTCCGCCACCGTTTACCGGGGAAACATCCTGATTTTGGAGGTGTTAAATTAAAGCGGGAGGAGTATGAGTTAAATTGGTCCAAACGAAGCATATTTTTTGAACTTGAGTACTGGTCTTCTCTACAGCTAAAACTAAAAAATTATGTCAGAAACAAAGCAAGACCAGAAGGTTGTATAGCTGAAGGTTATGTTGCTGAAGAAGCTTTATCATTTTGTTCGAGGTACCTTCGAGATGTTGAGACTCAGTTCAATCGCCCTGATAGAAATGAGGATATCATTATTGAAAAGAGAAAGATATTTGCATTTGAGTCAAAATGTCGTCCAGCTAGCGCAAAAAAGATGAAATATCTTTCTCCTAGCGAAAAACTGAAGCTAGAATGGTTTGTCCTCGATAGTTGTCAAGAAGTTAGAGACTATATGAAGTAAGAGTTCCTATCTTTAAGTTTTAAACATTACTTACATATATTCCGTTCCTCACTTGTTATATATTTTGTCAACAATATAGTGAATTCAAATCTGAACGCCCACATGAGGATGTCATAATCAAATTTCCATCATGGTTTTTAGAGAAGGTATTCCGTGTATAAAAATCTCTTAGGTTTATATTTGTTAGGTAATTTATATTTAACACATTATTTTCTTAGGTTTATTCGATGAAAATACAAAATTCTTCAGATTTTCACTCAGAGTTGTATGCTCTTTCAATGGGTGCGGATGTAAAAGCCTATAACTACACTGCTTGCATAGTCAACGGTGTTAGGTTTATGGTACTTGCACGTGACGCGCAACGCACAACACAAAACTCAGGTTTTTAGTGGAGGGTGAGAATGGTGAGAAATATTATGGCCAAGTTGAAGAGATTATTGAGTTGTGCTATGCAAATGGGTATTCAACAGTCCTATTTCGTTGCAAATGGTTCGATACTCGAAGGGGTGTTTCATACGACAATAATATCACCAGTATCAACACCGAACGTGAATTGGACAAAGACGATCAACTCATATTTGCTTCCCAAGCTAAACAAGTATTCTACATCCGAGAACCTTCTCGGAGAAACCAAAGCAATAATCACCGGTGGGTCGTCGAGAATGTTAATCATCGTAAAATTTGGGATCGACCGCCATCCAATGACGAACTCGTGGAAAACATTCAAAATGTTGATAATGAATTAACAGAAGATCTTAACGTCGTTCATAATCATTCTTCATCTAATAATGTATTTTTCATTGACTTCACCCAATACTTTCAAAATGTTGATAATGTCATCGATGGCGAAATTGCAAGTGAAGTTAATCCACCAAATGTTACTGCTAATGTGATGTCTCAGGACGAGGGTGATTATGATGAAGAGGATTTTGATTATGACACTGAGGGGTCTAATAGCGAGACTGAAGTATATGAGGGAGACTCCGATTAAGTATATATTTAATCTAAAACTTTGTAGATATGATATCTTGTTGTAGTTGAAAACTTTATTCTTATTTTAATTTTGATGTTTTATATCTTCTAATTTTTACAGACATGATATCTTTTTGGATTGTTTTGATACATCTCATGGCTGATGTAATGAGCCATGGAGGTGATGGCGCGGGGGATCCACCGATTCCTCCTTTTGGTGGGCCCGGAAGCCATCAGTTGGATGGTAAGTATTATATTTTCATGTTTATTTATTTATTATTAATATATATTGTAAGTATTGCTTTTTTAATATAAATGCAGGCTCGCCTTCCCAGAAAAGAAGAGGGAATGCCAAAAATAAAAAGTTACAGCATGAGTTAGAAAAGAAAGGAGGACCTTTATCTCTTCCTTTTGATAGAGCTGCTACATATAGCCCAGTCGGTGAACTTAACGATATGTTTGTTCGTGAGGTTGGGATATACATGGAGGCCAATTATCCCTTTAATGTTCGTTCGTGGACTGATCTTTCTGATGCTCAGAAGAATGCGTTGGATGAGCATATGGCGGTAACCTTTATATGTTTTATGTTTATTGTTCGGTATTTATTTAACTAACTTCATTTTGTTTAAACTTAAATGTAGCGACGCTTTGATTTTGATGAGATTTTGCGAGATCGTGAACGCGCTCAGATTGAGGGTGGCATTCGTTCTGTATATCTTAAACGATTCAGAGATCGAAAAAACGTTGCCAAAAGACACTTTGATCGTGTTGGAGGATATGAAGATGTGGAACAAGCAAGGCTCAACCCTCCAAGAAGAATGAATCATGAAAATTGGAGCAAAACAATTGATTTTTTCTTAAGTGACGGACACAGAAAAGCCTCATCATCAAACAAAGCAAACCGACAACAACAACAATACACTAATCGCGGTGGGACTGCCTCGTATAGTAGTTATTGTTACAAGCAGGTAATGATTTAATTATTTGTATGTGTATTGTAGATAAGTATTTATTTAATATATGATATACTTTTAAATGTTAATCAGAATAAGAGCAGACTTGAGGCATTTCAGAATGCTCATACCAGTAAAGATGGGACCTTTGATACGGAGATAGCTGAGCAACAATATGTAAGTTTTATATAAAGTAGAGTTTTGAAATATTAAAGATAAAGCCTTTGTGTATATACATATATTAAATGACTTCTTGTTAATTAATATAGAATCAGCTCAAAGGACGGTTTGATGAGCTAAGTCAATCCCAAAACGAAGGAAATAGTTCATCACTGAACGAGGTTGAAGTTTTTGAGTCGGTGTTGGGAGAACGCCGCGGGCATATTAGAGGGATTGGGCGTAAACCGTCTTCATCTGCACGGTCGACTTCGTTGTTCCTGATCAGGAACAAACACCTCAGACATTATCAGAGGTATTAAAGTTTTATACGTTTTATCTTGAAGTTGTTAAATGTATTGTGACATCTCATAATTTTGTTAACTTGAGAGTTAACTTTGTTAAATGCTAAAAGGACCTTTATGTCAATTTTGAAGCTTTGGAGAATTAATATGCTTGATAATTAATTTGGGGATTAACAAATTAATTAAATAATAAGAATAATATTAATAATGTTAAAACATTGGTTAATATTATAAAACTTGATTTAAAGTGACTTTAATCTTAAAAATGTTTATTATTATAATAATAATGATATTAATATTAATAATAATAATGTTAACAATAATAATGAATAGTAATAATCCTAATAATAATAATAATGATAATATAAGTTTTAATATGATAAAACTTGTAATTAAATAGTGTTACATAAAATAACAACATTTTAAACTTTAGAGGTTAAATTGTAATTTATTTAAAACTGAATCAAAACTTTAAATTTCAAATGTCAACTCTTAATACCTCAGGGACCATTAGTGTAAATTAGTAAAAACCAAACCCCCACCCTTCTTCACCCCCGGTTTTCCGGCGAGGGGTCCGGCCACCTCCGGCCGCGACTCCGGCAAGGCCAAAACCGCCCCAATAACGCACGGTTTGACTCCAAAACGGTCCCAAACGATTCGTGAACTCGATTTGAACTCATTTAAGAGCTTTAAATGGGTTTAAACATTCGGTTACGAGGACATTCAAATCGAGTAACCGGCGAGTTAAATCATAGAGTCGTTTGGTCATTAAACACCAATAATAATCAAATTAAACGAACATAAACGATCTTTTATCTATTACTAAACGTTTACAACCTCCATTTTTTCCTGAAAACACACAAACATAGAGATTCAATCACTAAGAATTTCGCGACCTGCAACCTACCCGAACAACATCATCTCGACATCAAGACCCGAAATTGATAGAGGGTTTTCAACCATCGAGTCCAATTGGAGGTTCCTGTGCAACGAATTTGGATATCATCAACATTTGCATCACGAACACTACGTCATTTGGCCGCGATTGTTCTTCAATCCATAACATCGAATTCAAACAACTTACGGGTAATTGAACATACTCATACACTCGGTTTTACATAAGGAATCAAAGACCTATGTTTAATTTGGTTAACAACATCAAATTGATGTTCAATTTGGATCTAAAACATTCTAGGGTTCATATGTGATTTGGGGTTTTTGTTAATTTGGTTATTTAATAATTAAAACCTGTGTCCAATCGCGGCTGTAAGCCTTGGTTCACTGGTTAAGACTTTGCCCCTACATTCATGAGGTCCCGGGTTCAAACCCGGGCACCCTCATGTATTTTTTTTAAAAGGGTTTTAGGCCTCAAAATAATTATATAAAATTTTAATAAATATAAAAAGTGTTTTGTAAACTTTAAATATTTTTATAGACATCAAATAATTTTCTTTAATTTTTTTTAATATAAATAATTAAATAAATTTTCTTTAAAACCTTTTAACAAAGGTTATTCTTGGGTTAATTCTAATAAAATAAATAATAAATTATTGGACCAAATGTTATCTTTTTTTAAATTTATGATTATTTTTTTTGTTGTTTACTTAGATTCTATATTTAGACTCTAATAATTGTTAAAAATGGTTTAATTTTATTTTCTCTCTATTTAAAATACATAAGTGGTAAATTCTTTATTAAAATATTTAATATACTTACAAAAATCCCTAAATTCCACTTAAAACCCTAGTTATGTTAGAACGTTAAACTTATTATAATTAAACTTAAATATTGTAAATATATATTCTTAGGTATCTCGTGAAGGTTTACGTTGGAACGTTGCTTATTATTCTGATTAATCGTCATTTTTATACTTATTAGCCATGTGAGTATTTCCATACCCCTTTTTCTTATTTTCACACTTTGGGGTGAAACATGTTAACTTATATTATTGCACTTGTAAACTTATTCGAGACTTGTAAACTTTATGGCAATTTATTTAAAGTTGTGGTTAGTTGAACTTTTGTGGTTACTATGTTATGGCATTATATGTACAATCATTAACTATTGCTAGCCCAGCGAAGTCATAGATCTATGGGACAGACAACCTATTTGGTGCTAAAGTCGATGTATTGCCGACTCCTAGGAGCCGTATGCTTGTGCACTAGGGAACCAAATACACTTAGCTGATCATATATACTGTTAATGTATAAGACTTGTAAACTTTGTCGAGGTTTGGTTGTTGTATTGTTCATAACATCTCTAATCACTTTATTACTAACTTATGACTTGAATTGCCATCTTTTATATACTTATGTATTGAAAACTATGGAATACTCACCAACATTTTTATGTTGACCTTTTATTTTTAACATGTTTCAGGAATAACCCAAGAATGTGTTCTACTCTTTGAAGCTTATCTCACTTAGGACTGGACTTAGAGAAATAAACAATGAGCTTGTTACTTTCAATCTTGTATTCATGATGTATCTTTGTTTGAGCCTTTTTACTTGTATTGTTTCATTTGAATCTTGATTAATATATTTGGAACTAATAATAGCGTTATGTGGCTGTGAACGATCTTAACTCTCACACCTCGACGTTTCCGCCGTCAAGGTTGGGGTGTGACAGATTGGTATCAGAGCCAGGTTTCGATCCTGGGATTTAGGTTATTAGAAATGGTGACCTAGACTATAGCTTATGCATGAACCTCATAGAAAGATCACTATACTTTTGTGCTTACTTATTGTTTGCGTGCTACATAATGCTATGCCTTTTATGCAACTTGATGCCTTAGCATAGGATTGCCTTATGTGTGCTTAAAACTTAGTTACTTGTCTCCCTAAACTTAACTTTGACTCTTTGACTCTCCCCGACAAATGAAACTTCCTAAACTTATTCTCGATGACGTGTGGAATCTACACTACCTATCGTGGGTTTAATTCCTTGGACTCTATGTCTAATCATTGAAAATCTCATCAAGGTTTTGATTTCATGAACCTAAGAAATTGTGGGACCATAGACACCTGTATTCTGGATTTCCTGGCAAAAGGCCTTCGGGCTAAGGCAAGCATATCGTATAAATCTCATTGCGAGACCAGTTATGCTTACCTGGGGATTTCTGGGATGAGTGATAAACTATGGTCAACATACACAAGTCTCTAAGGCAAGTGGGTCAATTTACCTTGACGTGTCAACGATTCCAAATGGTAATACGTTAATAAATGGAACCATCCTCTTTGTATCTTAAAAATCTTTGATCCCTTGAACTGGTTTCTTCTCATTCTTATCATACATAATGCTCCTGTGATATTGAACTCATCTTACCTTTCAACTCCTATGATTAAACATCGTTACATGTTAGGCGTTTCATGTAGCTATTTCTATACCTTGATCAACGTGTACATGACTCTTGTTATACCCAAAGATATTGGGAATCTAAACCGAATGATCTTTAAAACTTTAAATCGTTACTTATGGTTTTCAAATCTTCCTAAGGGTGTGTCCCATAACTAAAGACATTCAATGTTGTAGGTGGAATTCCTACATCTCGGGATACTTTGCTAATTGAATGTTAATTTTGTTAACTCAAATATTATAAGTGGTCACTCACCTCAATGATCGAATAAACTAATTATAACTTTGTTACCACTTATAAGTACGTGTGTCTTCAATAAGGTTATGGCTGACGTCATATCTTGAGAAGTCCATGTATTCCCTTCGATTATTAATCGAATGTTCACACCTCATTGCGATGTCGAATTATTCTTGTCCTTGATTTTGTCTTCCTGATTTAAACCATCCAAGATTTGAACACCATCATAACTAATCCTGTTACCTCGAACTTTGAGCTTAAATTTTATAAGCATGATTTTCCTTTTGGTTACATTGATGTAACTTGAAATTTTCTGAATTTCTAATTGATATTCCTTTTTTTTGTTGTTATGTCAAACTTCGTACCGTTTGCATCGTGGGGGATGCAAGAGTTTGTAAGTCAACCTATGACTAAGAACATTCGCATCTTCTAAATGATTCTAACTCATCAAAACAGGGGTGATTCCCTTACTTTGATGGTTCCCTATTCGTTTCGATAAATGGTTTTCAATTGTGTGTTTTTTTTATGAAATTTAATCCTCTGGATTAGGGTAATTTTCTTATCTTGAGGATTGACTTCAATTATTCTCATTGAAATTTGTATTTCACGAATGACATGATCTCACCAAAATAGGATTGAAACCCGTACTTTGGTGACAATTATCAATTTCCGATTGTTTTCTTGTTATTATGAAATTCAATCATCAAGATAGGCGTGAATTCTATACCTTGATGATAATTTCATTCTTATGTATTGTATTTTCTCAAATGAAACGACCTCATCAAAGTAGGAGTGAATTCTGGATTTTGATGAAGAAGTTCATCCTATTATATTTTGTTTTTGTAAAACTACATCGTTAAGATAGGGGAGACGTCCCTTACCTTAATGGTGAGTTACCTCGTCTTATTTCTGTGGATCCTCAACAATGAGTTGGGATCGAGCTTTTTGATTAGAGGTCATACATTGGGAATACACCATCAAGTTAGGAGTGAAAACCACACCTTGATGACTATTCTCATTTCTTGATCTTCAACTTACCAAGGTTGTAATCAAGTGGCGAGAAGCATGTAGTAACTTGAAGGGTGAAACAATGTTAGTGTTTCGACCTATCAAGCCAAAGCATGATCTCCGAACTTGAAAAGAGACCGATCGTTTTAGGTTGATTTTGATTCCAAGCTTGGAGCATTTAAATTCTTAAATCGATTTCTTTTCCATTATCTTCATGTTTTGACTCGATCTAGCTACATCGAACCATTTATTCCTTACTTATCAACTTTCATTTTGAGATATCATTAATACATGATTGCGTGATGGTAGCCTTCTTAAACAATCTTTCTGCTAAATAAAGACATTATCAACTTGTGATTATGTCTTTCTAGTCATACAAATGTTCTCGACTGTACTTATGGGTTTGAAGAATTACGTATGCAAATTACATTTGAAAATTTGTTACTTTGCAAAACATGTTTACAAATACCTTTCTTATTGTTTGTGTTACTTCTTGAATCACTTTTGAACCCTTAACCTTGGAAATCCTTAAAACTCTATCTTGATTTCGATCAACGAGACTCGTTATTATTTACATTGTGACGTCAAGGTTCATAAACCTCCGTAACTTGTAGTCATGGGTTTGGCATAAAGGAAAAGACGTAACTTGGTATGTGTCCAAGTGTCTTACCTTCACATATGACAAGACCTAACATTCGTGATCCTATGGATCTCCTGCTTAAGTTTTCTTTCAACTAAAATGCATCTTATCTTAGCAGTCATGATGACAATTGGTGCATTATATTGACTCATGTGAGATAATGGGTCGAGAAATTGACCTGTATCTGTTTCAAATATTCGTATACCGTGGTATGACATTAAAATATCGATCGTTATTTTGGATGACCGATCCATTTTCTGCTTTTAATATGTCCTAATCATCGTCGTGAACTCATTCCAAAATCTTCGCATATCGTATTATTCTTAGACCGATGGTTGGTCAAGGGAGAAATGCATATTTATAAGAAATGCGTTAAGATCGTTTTATATAGTGACGTTTGGGATTCTTAAATCCCGACGGTTAACCTTTCTTATCATTGTTGGTCTTTTATTGATTTCTAGACATCATTTTACTACAAAAGTATGATCTAGAAGTTGTGGCTTATAAGTCTAACTTACCACGGTAACTCGTCATCGTTTCCAACATTTCATCTTAAAACGTCTTACATTTCACTGAAAGGGTTCAAATTGGCATGCATTATGCCAAGAATCTTGTAAGATTCCATAAAGTAAAGCGTTTCATCTGTAATTAAACGTCAACCATTGTTAGTTTGTAGACTTATCTTTCATTTTAATTCTTTTGCTTATTTAAGTTCATTCTTAATTTCGGGACGAAATTCTTTTAAGTTGGGGAGACTGTGACATCTCATAATTTTGTTAACTTGAGAGTTAACTTTGTTAAATGCTAAAAGGACCTTTTATGTCAATTTTGAAGCTTTGGAGAATTAATATGCTTGATAATTAATTTGGGGATTAACAAATTAATTAAATAATAAGAATAATATTAATAATGTTAAAACATTGGTTAATATTATAAAACTTGATTAAAGTGACTTTAATCTTAAAAATGTTTATTATTATAATAATAATGATATTAATATTAATAATAATAATGTTAACAATAATAATGTTAATAGTAATAATCCTAATAATAATAATAATGATAATATAAGTTTTAATATGATAAAACTTGTAATTAAATAGTGTTACATAAAATAACAACATTTTAAACTTTAGAGGTTAAATTGTAATTTATTTAAAACTGAATCAAAACTTTAAATTTCAAATGTCAACTCTTAATACCTCAGGGACCATTAGTGTAAATTAGTAAAAACCAAACCCCCACCCTTCTTCACCCCCGGTTTTCCAGCGAGGGGTCCGGCCACCTCCGGCCGCGACTCCGGCAAGGCCAAAACCGCCCCAATAACGCACGGTTTGACTCCAAAACGGTCCCAAACGATTCGTGAACTCGATTTGAACTCATTTAAGAGCTTTAAATGGGTTTAAACATTTGGTTACGAGGACATTCAAATCGAGTAACCGGCGAGTTAAATCATAGAGTCGTTTGGTCATTAAACACCAATAATAATCAAATTAAACGAACATAAACGATCTTTTATCTATTACTAAACGTTTACAACCTCCATTTTTTCCTGAAAACACACAAACATAGAGATTCAATCACTAAGAATTTCGCGACCTGCAACCTACCCGAACAACATCATCTCGACATCAAGACCCGAAATTGATAGAGGGTTTTCAACCATCGAGTCCAATTGGAGGTTCCTGTGCAACGAATTTGGATATCATCAACATTTGCATCACGAACACTACGTCATTTGGCCGCGATTGTTCTTCAATCCATAACATCGAATTCAAACAACTTACGGGTAATTGAACATACTCATACACTCGGTTTTACATAAGGAATCAAAGCCCTATGTTTAATTTGGTTAACAACATCAAATTGATGTTCAATTTGGATCTAAAACATTCTAGGGTTCATATGTGATTTGGGGTTTTTGTTAATTTGGTTATTTAATAATTAAAACCTGTGTCCAATCGCGGCTGTAAGCCTTGGTTCACTGGTTAAGACTTTGCCCCTACATTCATGAGGTCCCGGGTTCAAACCCGGGCACCCTCATGTATTTTTTTTAAAAGGGTTTTAGGCCTCAAAATAATTATATAAAAATTTTAATAAATATAAAAAGTGTTTTGTAAACTTTAAATATTTTTATAGACATCAAATAATTTTCTGTAATTTTTTTTAATATAAATAATTAAATAAATTTTCTTTAAAACCTTTTAACAAATGTTATTCTTGGGTTAATTCTAATAAAATAAATAATAAATTATTGGACCAAATGTTATCTTTTTTTAAATTTATGATTATTTTTTTTGTTGTTTACTTAGATTCTATATTTAGACTCTAATAATTGTTAAAAATGGTTTAATTTTATTTTCTCTCTATTTAAAATACATAAGTGGTAAATTCCTTATTAAAATATTTAATATACTTACAAAAATCCCTAAATTCCACTTAAAACCCTAGTTATGTTAGAACGTTGAACTTATTATAATTAAACTTAAATATTGTAAATATATATTCTTAGGTATCTCGTGAAGGTTTACGTTGGAACGTTGCTTATTATTCTGATTAATCGTCATTTTTATACTTATTAGCCATGTGAGTATTTCCATACCCCTTTTTTCTTATTTTCACACTTTGGGGCGAAACATGTTAACTTATATTATTGCACTTGTAAACTTATTCGAGACTTGTAAACTTTATGGCAATTTATTTAAAGTTGTGGTTAGTTGAACTTTTGTGGTTACCATGTTATGGCATTATATGTACAATCATTAACTATTGCTAGCCCAGCGAAGTCATAGATCTATGGGACAGACAACCTATTTGGTGCTAAAGTCGACGTATTGCCGACTCCTAGGAGCCGTATGCTTGTGCACTAGGGAACCAAATACACTTAGCTGATCATATATACTGTTAATGTATAAGACTTGTAAACTTTGTCGAGGTTTGGTTGTTGCATTGTTCATAACATCTCTAATCACTTTATTACTAACTTATGACTTGAATTGCCATCTTTTATATACTTATGTATTGAAAACTATGGAATACTCACCAACATTTTTATGTTGACCTTTTATTTTTAACATGTTTCAGGAATAACCCAAGAATGTGTTCTACTCTTTGAAGCTTATCTCACTTAGGACTGGACTTAGAGAAATAAACAATGAGCTTGTTACTTTCAATCTTGTATTCATGATGTATCTTTGTTTGAGCCTTTTTACTTGTATTGTTTCATTTGAATCTTGATTAATATATTTGGAACTAATAATAGCGTTATGTGGCTGTGAACGATCTTAACTCTCACACCTCGACGTTTCCGCCGTCAAGGTTGGGGTGTGACAGATTGGTATCAGAGCCAGGTTTCGATCCTGGGATTTAGGTTATTAGAAATGGTGACCTAGACTATAGCTTATGCATGAACCTCATAGAAAGATCACTATACTTTTGTGCTTACTTATTGTTTGCGTGCTACATAATGCTATGCCTTTTATGCAACTTGATGCCTTAGCATAGGATTGCCTTATGTGTGCTTAAAACTTAGTTACTTGTCTCCCTAAACTTAACTTTGACTCTTTGACTCTCCCCGACAAATGAAACTTCCTAAACTTATTCTCGACGACGTGTGGAATCTACACTACCTATCGTGGGTTTAATTCCTTGGACTCTATGTCTAATCATTGAAAATCTCATCAAGGTTTTGATTTCATGAACCTAAGAAATTATGGGACCATAGACACCTGTATTCTGGATTTCCTGGCAAAAGGCCTTCGGGCTAAGGCAAGCATATCGTATAAATCTCATTGCGAGACCAGTTATGCTTACCTGGGGATTTCTGGGATGAGTGATAAACTATGGTCAACATACACAAGTCTCTAAGGCAAGTGGGTCAATTTACCTTGACGTGTCAACGATTCCAAATGGTAATGCTTTACTAAATGGAACCATCCTCTTTGTATCTTAAAAATCTTTGATCCCTTGAACTGGTTTCTTCTCATTCTTATCATACATAATGCTCCTGTGATATTGAACTCATCTTACCTTTCAACTCCTATGATTAAACATCGTTACATGTTAGGCGTTTCATGTAGCTATTTCTATACCTTGATCAACGTGTACATGACTCTTGTTATACCCAAAGATATTGGGAATCTAAACCGAATGATCTTTAAAACTTTAAATCGTTACTTATGGTTTTCAAATCTTCCTAAGGGTGTGTCCCATAACTAAAGACATTCAATGTTGTAGGTGGAATTCCTACATCTCGGGATACTTTGCTAATTGAATGTTAATTTTGTTAACTCAAATATTATAAGTGGTCACTCACCTCAATGATCGAATAAACTAATTATAACTTTATTACCACTTATAAGTACGTGTGTCTTCAATAAGGTTATGGCTGACCTCATATCTTGAGAAGTCCATGTATTCCCTTCGATTATTAATCGAATGTTCACACCTCATTGCGATGTCGAATTATTCTTGTCCTTGATTTTGTCTTCCTGATTTAAACCATCCAAGATTTGAACACCATCATAACTAATCCTGTTACCTCGAACTTTGAGCTTAAATTTTATAAGCATGATTTTCCTTTTGGTTACATTGATGTAACTTGAAATTTTCTGAATTTCTAATTGATATTCCTTTTTTTTTTGTTGTTATGTCAAACTTCGTACCGTTTGCATCGTGGGGGATGCAAGAGTTTGTAAGTCAACCTATGACTAAGAACATTCGCATCTTCTAAATGATTCTAACTCATCAAAACAGGGGTGATTCCCTTACTTTGATGGTTCCCTATTCGTTTCGATAAATGGTTTTCAATTGTGTGTTTTTTTTATGAAATTTAATCCTCTGGATTAGGGTAATTTTCTTATCTTGAGGATTGACTTCAATTATTCTCATTGAAATTTGTATTTCACGAATGACATGATCTCACCAAAATAGGATTGAAACCCGTACTTTGGTGACAATTATCAATTTCCGATTGTTTTCTTGTTATTATGAAATTCAATCATCAAGATAGGCGTGAATTCTATACCTTGATGATAATTTCATTCTTATGTATTGTATTTTCTCAAATGAAACGACCTCATCAAAGTAGGAGTGAATTCTGGATTTTGATGAAGAAGTTCATCCTATTATATTTTGTTTTTGTAAAACTACATCGTTAAGATAGGGGAGACGTCCCTTACCTTAATGGTGAGTTACCTCGTCTTATTTCTGTGGATCCTCAACAATGAGTTGGGATCGAGCTTTTTGATTAAAGGTCATACATTGGGAATACACCATCAAGTTAGGAGTGAAAACCACACCTTGATGACTATTCTCATTTCTTGATCTTCAACTTACCAAGGTTGTAATCAAGTGGCGAGAAGCATGTAGTAACTTGAAGGGTGAAACAATGTTAGTGTTTCGACCTATCAAGCCAAAGCATGATCTCCGAACTTGAAAAGAGACCGATCGTTTTAGGTTGATTTTGATTCCAAGCTTGGAGCATTTAAATTCTTAAATCGATTTCTTTTCCATTATCTTCATGTTTTGACTCGATCTAGCTACATCGAACCATTTATTCCTTACTTATCAACTTTTATTTTGAGATATCATTAATACATGATTGCGTGATGGTAGCCTTCTTAAACAATCTTTCTGCTAAATAAAGACATTATCAACTTGTGATTATGTCTTTCTAGTCATACAAATGTTCTCGACTGTACTTATGGGTTTGAAGAATTACGTATGCAAATTACATTTGAAAATTTGTTACTTTGCAAAACATATTTACAAATACCTTTCTTATTGTTTGTGTTACTTCTTGAATCACTTTTGAACCCTTAACCTTGGAAATCCTTAAAACTCTATCTTGATTTCGATCAACGAGACTCGTTATTATTTACATTGTGACGTCAAGGTTCATAAACCTCCGTAACTTGTAGTCATGGGTTTGGCATAAAGGAAAAGACGTAACTTGGTATGTGTCCAAGTGTCTTACCTTCACATATGACAAGACCTAACATTCGTGATCCTATGGATCTCCTGCTTAAGTTTTCTTTCAACTAAAATGCATCTTATCTTAGCAGTCATGATGACAATTGGTGCATTATATTGACTCATGTGAGATAATGGGTCGAGAAATTGACCTGTATCTGTTTCAAATATTCGTATACCGTGGTATGACGTTAAAATATCGATTGTTATTTTGGATGACCGATCCATTTTCTGCTTTTAATATGTCCTAATCATCGTCGTGAACTCATTCCAAAATCTTCGCATATCGTATTATTCTTAGACCGATGGTTGGTCAAGGGAGAAATGCATATTTACAAGAAATGCGTTAAGATCGTTTTATATAGTGACGTTTGGGATTCTTAAATCCCGACGGTTAACCTTTCTTATCATTGTTGGTCTTTTATTGATTTCTAGACATCATTTTCTACAAAAGTATAATCTAGAAGTTGTGGCTTATAAGTCTAACATACCACGGTAACTCGTCATCGTTTCTAACATTTCATCTTAAAACGTCTTACATTTCACTGAAAGGGTTCAAATTGGCATGCATTATGCCAAGAATCTTGTAAGATTCCATAAAGTAAAGCGTTTCATCTGTAATTAAACGTCAACCATTGTTAGTTTGTAGACTTATCTTTCATTTTAATTCTTTTGCTTATTTAAGTTCATTCTTAATTTCGGGACGAAATTCTTTTAAGTTGGGGAGACTGTGACATCTCATAATTTTGTTAACTTGAGAGTTAACTTTGTTAAATGCTAAAAGGACCTTTTATGTCAATTTTGAAGCTTTGGAGAATTAATATGCTTGATAATTAATTTGGGGATTAACAAATTAATTAAATAATAAGAATAATATTAATAATGTTAAAACATTGGTTAATATTATAAAACTTGATTTAAAGTGACTTTAATCTTAAAAATGTTTATTATTATAATAATAATGATATTAATATTAATAATAATAATGTTAACAATAATAATGTTAATAGTAATAATCCTAATAATAATAATAATGATAATATAAGTTTTAATATGATAAAACTTGTAATTAAATAGTGTTACATAAAATAACAACATTTTAAACTTTAGAGGTTAAATTGTAATTTATTTAAAACTGAATCAAAACTTTAAATTTCAAATGTCAACTCTTAATACCTCAGGGACCATTAGTGTAAATTAGTAAAAACCAAACCCCCACCCTTCTTCACCCCCGGTTTTCCGGCGAGGGGTCCGGCCACCTCCGGTCGCGACTCCGACAAGGCCAAAACCGCCCCAATAACGCACGGTTTGACTCCAAAACGGTCCCAAACGATTCGTGAACTCGATTTGAACTCATTTAAGAGCTTTAAATGGGTTTAAACATTCGGTTACGAGGACATTCAAATCGAGTAACCGGCGAGTTAAATCATAGAGTCGTTTGGTCATTAAACACCAATAATAATCAAATTAAACGAACATAAACGATCTTTTATCTATTACTAAACGTTTACAACCTCCATTTTTTCCTGAAAACACACAAACATAGAGATTCAATCACTAAGAATTTCGCGACCTGCAACCTACCCGAACAACATCATCTCGACATCAAGACCCGAAATTGATAGAGGGTTTTCAACCATCGAGTCCAATTGGAGGTTCCTGTGCAACAAAATTTGGATATCATCAACATTTGCATCACGAACACTACGTCATTTGGCCGCGATTGTTCTTCAATCCATAACATCGAATTCAAACAACTTACGGGTAATTGAACATACTCATACACTCGGTTTTACATAAGGAATCAAAGCCCTATGTTTAATTTGGTTAACAACATCAAATTGATGTTCAATTTGGATCTAAAACATTCTAGGGTTCATATGTGATTTGGGGTTTTTGTTAATTTGGTTATTTAATAATTAAAACCTGTGTCCAATCGCGGCTGTAAGCCTTGGTTCACTGGTTAAGACTTTGCCCCTACATTCATGAGGTCCCGGGTTCAAACCCGGGCACCCTCATGTATTTTTTTTAAAAGGGTTTTAGGCCTCAAAATAATTATATAAAATTTTTAATAAATATAAAAAGTGTTTTGTAAACTTTAAATATTTTTATAGACATCAAATAATTTTCTGTAATTTTTTTTAATATAAATAATTAAATAAATTTTCTTTAAAACCTTTTAACAAAGGTTATTCTTGGGTTAATTCTAATAAAATAAATAATAAATTATTGGACCAAATGTTATCTTTTTTTAAATTTATGATTATTTTTTTGTTGTTTACTTAGATTCTATATTTAGACTCTAATAATTGTTAAAAATGGTTTAATTTTATTTTCTCTCTATTTAAAATACATAAGTGGTAAATTCCTTATTAAAATATTTAATATACTTACAAAAATCCCTAAATTCCACTTAAAACCCTAGTTATGTTAGAACGTTGAACTTATTATAATTAAACTTAAATATTGTAAATATATATTCTTAGGTATCTCGTGAAGGTTTACGTTGGAACGTTGCTTATTATTCTGATTAATCGTCATTTTTATACTTATTAGCCATGTGAGTATTTCCATACCCCTTTTTTCTTATTTTCACACTTTGGGGTGAAACATGTTAACTTATATTATTGCACTTGTAAATTTATTCGAGACTTGTAAACTTTATGGCAATTTATTTAAAGTTGTGGTTAGTTGAACTTTTGTGGTTACTATGTTATGGCATTATATGTACAATCATTAACTATTGCTAGGCCAGCGAAGTCATAGATCTATGGGACAGACAACCTATTTGGTGCTAAAGTCGATGTATTGCCGACTCCTAGGAGCCGTATGCTTGTGCACTAGGGAACCAAATACACTTAGCTGATCATATATACTGTTAATGTATAAGACTTGTAAACTTTGTCGAGGTTTGGTTGTTGCATTGTTCATAACATCTCTAATCACTTTATTACTAACTTATGACTTGAATTGCCATCTTTTATATACTTATGTATTGAAAACTATGGAATACTCACCAACATTTTTATGTTGACCTTTTATTTTTAACATGTTTCAGGAATAACCCAAGAATGTGTTCTACTCTTTGAAGCTTATCTCACTTAGGACTGGACTTAGAGAAATAAACAATGAGCTTGTTACTTTCAATCTTGTATTCATGATGTATCTTTGTTTGAGCCTTTTTACTTGTATTGTTTCATTTGAATCTTGATTAATATATTTGGAACTAATAATAGCGTTATGTGGCTGTGAATGATCTTAACTCTCACACCTCGACGTTTCCGCCGTCAAGGTTGGGGTGTGACAGATTGGTATCAGAGCCAGGTTTCGATCCTGGGATTTAGGTTATTAGAAATGGTGACCTAGACTATAGCTTATGCATGAACCTCATAGAAAGATCACTATACTTTTGTGCTTACTTATTGTTTGCGTGCTACATAATGCTATGCCTTTTATGCAACTTGATGCCTTAGCATAGGATTGCCTTATGTGTGCTTAAAACTTAGTTACTTGTCTCCCTAAACTTAACTTTGACTCTTTGACTCTCCCCGACAAATGAAACTTCCTAAACTTATTCTCGACGACGTGTGGAATCTACACTACCTATCGTGGGTTTAATTCCTTGGACTCTATGTCTAATCATTGAAAATCTCATCAAGGTTTTGATTTCATGAACCTAAGAAATTGTGGGACCATAGACACCTGTATTCTGGATTTCCTGGCAAAAGGCCTTCGGGCTAAAGCAAGCATATCGTATAAATCTCATTGCGAGACCAGTTATGCTTACCTGGGGATTTCTGGGATGAGTGATAAACTATGGTCAACATACACAAGTCTCTAAGGCAAGTGGGTCAATTTACCTTGACGTGTCAACGATTCCAAATGGTAGTGCGTTACTAAATGGAACCATCCTCTTTGTATCTTAAAAATCTTTGATCCCTTGAACTGGTTTCTTCTCATTCTTATCATACATAATGCTCCTGTGATATTGAACTCATCTTACCTTTCAACTCCTATGATTAAACATCGTTACATGTTAGGCGTTTCATGTAGCTATTTCTATACCTTGATCAACGTGTACATGACTCTTGTTATACCCAAAAATATTGGGAATCTAAACCGAATGATCTTTAAAACTTTAAATCGTTACTTATGGTTTTCAAATCTTCCTAAGGGTGTGTCCCATAACTAAAGACATTCAATGTTGTAGGTGGAATTCCTACATCTCGGGATACTTTGCTAATTGAATGTTAATTTTGTTAACTCAAATATTATAAGTGGTCACTCACCTCAATGATCGAATAAACTAATTATAACTTTGTTACCACTTATAAGTACGTGTGTCTTCAATAAGGTTATGGCTGACCTCATATCTTGAGAAGTCCATGTATTTCCTTCGATTATTAATCGAATGTTCACACCTCATTGCGATGTCGAATTATTCTTGTCCTTGATTTTGTCTTCCTGATTTAAACCATCCAAGATTTGAACACCATCATAACTAATCCTGTTACCTCGAACTTTGAGCTTAAATTTTATAAGCATGATTTTCCTTTTGGTTACATTGATGTAACTTGAAATTTTCTGAATTTCTAATTGATATTCCTTTTTTTTTGTTGTTATGTCAAACTTCGTACCGTTTGCATCGTGGGGGATGCAAGAGTTTGTAAGTCAACCTATGACTAAGAACATTCGCATCTTCTAAATGATTCTAACTCATCAAAACAGGGGTGATTCCCTTACTTTGATGGTTCCCTATTCGTTTCGATAAATGGTTTCCAATTGTGTGTTTTTTTATGAAATTTAATCCTCTGGATTAGGGTAATTTTCTTATCTTGAGGATTGACTTCAATTATTCTCATTGAAATTTGTATTTCACGAATGACATGATCTCACCAAAATAGGATTGAAACCCGTACTTTGGTGACAATTGTCAATTTCCGATTGTTTTCTTGTTATTATGAAATTCAATCATCAAGATAGGCGTGAATTCTATACCTTGATGATAATTTCATTCTTATGTATTGTATTTTCTCAAATGAAACGACCTCATCAAAGTAGGAGTGAATTCTGGATTTTGATGAAGAAGTTCATCCTATTATATTTTGTTTTTGTAAAACTACATCGTTAAGATAGGGGAGACGTCCCTTACCTTAATAGTGAGTTACCTCGTCTTATTTCTGTGGATCCTCAACAATGAGTTGGGATCGAGCTTTGTCGAGGTTTGGTTGTTGCATTGTTCATAACATCTCTAATCACTTTATTCACTAACTTATGACTTGAATTGCCATCTTTTATATACTTATGTATTGAAAACTATGGAATACTCACCAACATTTTTATGTTGACCTTTTATTTTTAACATGTTTCAGGAATAACCCAAGAATGTGTTCTACTCTTTGAAGCTTATCTCACTTAGGACTGGACTTAGAGAAATAAACAATGAGCTTGTTACTTTCAATCTTGTATTCATGATGTATCTTTATTTGAGCCTTTTTACTTGTATTGTTTCATTTGAATCTTGATTAATATATTTGGAACTAATAATAGCGTTATGTGGCTGTGAACGATCTTAACTCTCACACCTCGACGTTTCCGCCGTCAAGGTTGGGGTGTGACATGTATCATTGTTGGTTTATCTTAGACGGGTCAAAATGGGTAAATTTAAGTTGAATTATGTACATTATGGTTGAAATGTGTCAAAATGATACAAATACACTTGATATAGTTAAAACGGGTCAAAATGGGTAAATTTAAGTTGAATTATGTACATTATGGTTGAAATGGGTCAAAATGATACAAATACACTTGATATAGTTAAAACGGGTCAAAATGGGTAAATTTAAGTTGAATTATGTACATTATGGTGGAAATGGGTCAAAATGATACAAACACACTTGATATAGTTAAAAACGGGTCAGAATGGGTAAATTTAAGTTGAATTATGTACATTATGGTTGAAATGGGTCAAAATGATACAAACACACTTGATATAGTTAAAACGGGTCAAAATGGGTAAATTTAAGTTGAATTATGTACATTATGGTTGAAATGGGTCAAAATGATACAAATACACTTGATATAGTTAAAACGGGTCAAAATGGGTAAATTTAAGTTGAATTATGTACATTATGGTGGAAATGGGTCAAAATGATACAAACACACTTGATATAGTTAAAACGGGTCAAAATGGGTAAATTTAAGTTGAATTATGTACATTATGGTTGAAATGGGTCAAAATGATACAAACACACTTGATATAGTTAAAACGGGTCAAAATGGGTAAATTTAAGTTGAATTATGTACATTATGGTTGAAATGTGTCAAAATGATACAAACACACTTGATATAGTTAAAACGGGTCAAAATGGGTAAATTTAAGTTGAATTATGTACATTATGGTTGAAATGGGTCAAAATGATACAAACACACTTGATATAGTTAAAACGGGTCAAAATGGGTAAATTTAAGTTGAATTATGTACATTATGGTTGAAATGGGTCAAAATGATACAAACACACTTGATATAGTTAAAACGGGTCAAAATGGGTAAATTTAAGTTGAATTATGTACATTATGGTTGAAATGGGTCAAAATGATACAAACACACTTGATATAGTTAAAACGGGTCAAAATGGGTAAATTTAAGTTGAATTATGTACATTATGGTTGAAATGGGTGATACAAACACACTTCAAGGTGTTGGTGTATCATTATATACTTAAAGTCATATTAAGAAGCAAATACCACAACTTATAATGTATGTTTTGTTTTATAGGCACAAATTGCAAGTTTGTTTCAAAATGCAAACTTTATGACACAAATGACGCAACTTATTGCCTCCCAAAAAGGTACACAACAAGCTGATGAAGATGATGATTCGGACGAGGACGAAGAATAAACAATTTGTGTTGTTTAAGTTTATGTTGACGACATTAGAAGTTGATGTTAAACAATTTGTATGTTTTGTTATTTGTGTTGTTAAAACTCGTATTGTACTTCTTAATACTTATGTTATTTGTGTTGTTTGGAAATCTGGAAATTTGGTTTTATTTACAGGTTTTCTTGGTTTATAAAAATGGAAATTAAAAAAATAAAAAAAAAATTAAAATTAAAAATTGACTTTTAGCGGCGACATAGTCGCCGCTAATAGTCTTCCCGGAATTTTTTTTTCCAACTTTATAGCGGCGATATTGTCGCCGCAAATAAGGGTATTAGCGGCGACATTAATAGCGGCGACCCATTAGCGGCGATATTTTCCACAATAGCGACGAATCATTAGCGGCGACTCATTAGCGGCGATATGTCGCCGCTAATACTAATAGCGGCGACAGACGGGGTCAATTGCGGCGACAGTTGTCGCCGCTAATGCGCTTGTTCCTTGTAGTGTATATAGGTTTTCTATGGGTCAATGATGCTTGCTTTGCTTGCTATTATAATGGTTATTTTAGTTTCAAATAGTGGGTCTAGTTATTTCTGGTTTAGCTCATCGTGGGTTGTTTCGTATTCCAGTTGCATACTTTATTTGTATTTATTCTCTTTTGAATAATGAATGAAATAGCATTTCCATTCAAATTCTCAAGTGTTTATGGCGCTCTTGAAATCAACAGTATGTATGTGTGTGTGATATATATATATATACACACACACACACATATATATATGTGTGTGTGTGTGTATTTGTGGTATGTGTGTGTATACACAAAAACATATACATGAACAATACTATGGTTTGATTTTGTTTTGTCCTGTTCACAATGAGGCATGAAAAAGAAGTGGTATACACAAATTATTAGACTAGTATTAGATTAGTATTATCATTTATGTATAGATTAAGGGGGTAAAGCTAGTGAATCATTTGTAATTATATATGTTTGGTTAATGAGAATAATAATCAAGGGATTCCAATATGAAACCATTACGTCACGACATGTTCTTTTTGATGAAACCATTTTTCCATTTGCCAATCCAATTCCTTCCTCTTTCTCGTATGATTTTCTCTCGTCTAACACCTCCAGTGATCTTCATCCCTCTGTTTGGCAAAATGCTTTTCAAGAAAACCAAACTTCATCTTCAACAGTTGCTCCCCATACACCCATCACTACACCACCCAACTCACCACCACCATCACCACAATCACGGCCACCCTCCGCCTTTTCTCAAAAATACACCCGTCGCCACAAAACAGCCCACAACGATCACCAAACAACCTCCCAACAACAACTAATTAACACCGACCCACCATCATCACCTGCCGTTTCACCTCCTGCCCCTAACCCGCCACCACCACCACCCCGTAGGACCATCCAAACTCGTAGCATGACTGGCCACTCCAAACCAAAACAACCAATGAATTTAAATGCTACCACCACTTCCCTTGCACCTCTACCCAAAAACCCAGCCGAGGCCTTAGCCAACCCGTATTGGAACCGTGCCATGACAGATGAGTTTACTGCTCTTATGGATAATAAGACTTGGGAGCTTATCCCTAGGACACCTAACATGCACATCATTAGGTGCATGTGGTTATTCAAACATAAAACAAAATCCGATGGTTCATTTGAGCGCTACAAAGCACGATTGGTTTGTGATGGCAGAACACAACAGGTAGGGGTAGATTGTGATGAAACATTCAGTCCCGTGGTAAAACCGGCCACCATTCGATCTGTTCTCAGCATTGCTTTACATAATAATTGGGAAATTAATCAGCTGGACGTCAAAAATGCCTTTCTCCACGGGCATCTAAATGAAACAGTGTTTATGCATCAACCCCCAGGGTTTAGAGATCCTCACTACCCAAATCATGTCTGCCGATTGAAAAAGTCCTTGTACGGGTTAAAACAAGCCCCTCGGGCCTGGTACCAGCGGTTCACGGACTATGTGACTACATTAGGTTTTCATCACAGTTCATGTGACCACTCTTTGTTCATCTACCGGAATGGAACCGAGACTGCCTACATCTTGTTATATGTTGATGATATACTTCTTGTCACTTCGTCTGCTACACTAAAACAGTTTCTTATGACCAAGTTATCAAAAGAGTTTGCAATGAAAGATCTTGGTCCGTTAAGTGACTTTCTTGGTATTTCAGTGACTCGCACACCCGATGGTCTCTTCTTATCTCAACAGTCTTATGCTCGGGACATCATTGATAGAGCCAAAATGGGCTCTTGCAACCCGGTTCAGACCCCCGTGGACACGGCCGGAAAGCTGAGTGCCGATTCCGGGAACTTATTGGATGATCCAACCTCATACCGACGTCTGGCAGGTGCGTTACAATATTTGACTTTCACCAGGCCAGACATCTCATATGCGGTTCAGCAGATATGCATGCATATGCATGCTCCTCGCACCGGTCACATGCATGCACTCAAGCGTATTTTGAGATATATAAAAGGAACCATCACCATGGGTATATATATGCATCGCTCACCTATCTCCACATTAGTATCCTACACCGACGCGGATTGGGCAGGTTGCCCCGATACGCGTCGGTCCACTTCCGGATATTGCATCTATTTGGGAGATAACCTCATCTCATGGTCATCTAAACGCCAAACCACGGTGTCTCGTTCCAGTGCCGAAGCAGAATATAGGGGGGTGGCAAACACGGTTGCGGAATTATGTTGGTTACGTAACCTGTTACTGGACTTGGGATTTCCTCCGTTACGTGCTTCTTTAGTTTATTGCGACAATGTTAGTGCAATATATTTGACAGGGAACCCGGTTCAACACCAAAGAACCAAACATATTGAAATTGATATACACTTTGTCCGAGAAAAGGTTCAAAAAGGTCAAGTTCGTGTTCTCCATGTTCCATCAAGACACAATTTCTCGGATATCTTCACCAAAGGACTCCCTCGTGTGTTATTCAATGACTTTCGCTCCAGTCTAAGCATCCGTCAACCTCCTCCTTAGACTGACGGGGAATATTAGACTAGTATTAGATTAGTATTATCATTTATGTATAGATTAAGGGGGTAAAGTGAATCATTTGTAATTATATATGTTTGGTTAATGAGAATAATAATCAAGGGATTCCAATACAAATAAAATATCATAATTCTCATATTTAATCTAAATAACTTTTTAAGCAACAAATCTAGATGCGAAACGTTATCTCAAATAAATTAATCAACGGTTCTTCATGAAAATGTAGACAACGTAACCAAACTCGCGCGTAAATGTAGGCATGAAAAAGAAGTGGAATACACAAATAAAATATCATAATTCTCATATCCTTCTAGAGATTCACCACTTTTGAGGATCCTAACTTGACCCATAACGAGGTTCGTAAACCTCACGGTGGCCCATGAATCAGGCACCACCATCTTCATGTTTCTCTTCCTCAGTGGCAGTGTTTGTCTACGGGTATGCATGGTTGAACTAAACTGCGCGATAAGATTTCATTGATGGATATAACATATAATCATGATGATTTTTATCACAAGCTTGAGTGATGAAAAATTATAAGCCCATCCATTAGCAAGAAGACTTAAAACCCGATGTGTTGAAAATATTGAGAACTAGGCTTATAAAAAGCTGACTATTTAAAGGAGAGTGTGAATGGATGAAGTCCGATCAGTGCGATGGGTTTTTATTTATGATATATAAAGGTGGTGGTGGCTGGGCAATGGGTTAGAGATTTAGTCTTGCAAGTTTGAAATATCTAAAGAGTTGCTGCAGGTGTGTTACGAGAATAGAGAAAATGATACGATTTTATAGTTTAATAAAAACTAACTAAAATGATATAAAACCGATTCATGATCTTGTCTTAGATTAAACCGACTCTAACTAAAATGATATTAAACGGTTTTATTCTTGCAACTATGCACACATATCGAGCAGAGGGATTCATCAATCATATTAGTAAGAAATGAATAATAATCATAAGCTAGGGTCGGTTCTATGGTTTAATTTGTGAAGCATTGGGCTTGGGGTCACCCGAAATCAAAGGCCTCATTTTTGTAAAAAGTATATAGTGCGCTTTAGTATTATGTAGTCCAATGAAATCTTGAAGCGAAAATAATACTTGATAGATGAATCTCATTTAAAATTCTGATAATTTGTTCAGTTATTGAAGATACACAGTCACACAATTCAAAAAACAGACGACCCTTTCTGAGTTTCTTTTTCTCCCGTTGATCCGGTCAACAACCTGTTTTACCTTTTTTTTTAAGAAATCAACTATCAAGAACTCAATATTGGTATACCAAATTTTCATTGATTTGCTGTTTTGAATATTTTGTTTTTGAGTATGTTACTTTTGTTTAGATTGTGTTTTTAAAAAAACACCTCATTTTTTCTCGATTGAATTGAAACCTCAAAATACTTTGAGCCGGCCCTGATCATGATAATATTAATTTAAGCCAAGGTTAAGAACATAAAGCAACTACCTGACCCGTAAATTCGTTTTTGAAAGTCTTTGAACAAGATATTTCTTTCTTATAGTAAAAAAAAATAATTATTGTTTTCATCTTGCATTCGATCAAGAAAATCTCGATTTCAATCATATGCTTTTCAATGTTTCTAGTCCACTACATGTTCATACCCAATTGAATTTACAAATATCATTAACACCCTAATCAGCAACAATAAACAAATCTAGAGCTATCATTTACATCTAACCTATATCAATGGTTATTCATACTAAACGTAGGCAACGGAACTACACTCGGAGGAGGTGAATATTCAAAACCAAAACCTGCATAATATTCAGTTATCTTCTTTATTTGCTTTGACGCGATCTTCAGTTTCGGTCCCAAACCACTTGTCGTCGAAGAAAGAACTGAATCCGACATCTTATGTTCTACTGTCATCTTTTTCAAAACACTGGTACCAGTAATCAAAATCGGATCAATGGATCTTTCAGGTGATTCACCACGTTTGAGTATCTTAACCTGACCCATGACGAGGTTTTTAGACGCCACAGTGGATCGCGGCTCAGGCGCTACCGTGACCGCGTTTCTCTTCCGCGGTGGCGGTGTTTGTCTCCGGCTATGGTTGAAGTTAACTGTGCGATGAGATTTCATTGCTGTATGAAACATATCTTTAACACAAGCTTGAGGATGAATAACTACAAGATAGGTCACGTACCCTATAAGAATTAGGGTTACAAAAGGCTAGCCGTCAGAATGTGGTTGTGAATTGATGAAGGTGAATTAGAGAGGGGCTCTTTTTTATTTAAAAACAAAGGCGGTGGCGGCTGGGAGAGACTTGGTCGGCAAGTTTGCGAAATAGGCCAAGAATTGCTGGCGTGTAAGGCAAGTCGCAAATATATAATATATTTTTTTATAATTAACAAATAAAATACAACTAGTTTGTAAAAATTTTCGGCTATTGAGTTCTGCTATTTTTAGGATGGGGGTCCCATGAAATCATTGCAATATTCTCTAATCTTCGTATAACTTTTAATATAAACGAACCGGCTATGGTAAACTCGTGTATTACACGTGTTAAATAAATAAAGATATTAAATAAAGTAATAATTTTTTACTTATAAAATAACATTTTAAGATAATATACTATTTAAATTACGTATGAGTAAAGACTATAAGTAATAAACAATAATATTAACTTTTTAACTTTTGTTTTTAAACTTTTTTTTTATTTTTTTAAAAATAAATTAAATATTATGTTTCAAAACAAATCGTTTTAAATAAACTTCATTTTTAAAAAATTTCTTATTATAACTCCAAATTTTAATTATTTTTTGTTTATAAAAATTTTACAATCTAAAAACATCAATTTTTTTAAAAAATTGATGTTTTAGAAAAATTTCTTTTTATAAAAATTTGTTTCTTTGAAAGAACATTAATAAAAAATTTTTTGCTTAATTTATTAAAATACTATTTTTAATCTGAAAAAGAATTAAATAAAATTACTAGTAATTAATATATATTTAATAGGAGAGATAAGCGGGAAAATTTTAAGTAGAATGAATGTGGTGGTGCCACATGTCATCATTAGTTGCCCTTTTTAAGAGTAAGACATTATTTAATGACAATACTATGACGAAATACAAAAAAAACACGATGATCACTCGAGGTAAAAGGAAAATTATTATACGTGGTCGGTGTTTTATTTAATATTAATTAACAACAAACATTTAGCTGGTTCTTAATGTCTTATATCATGGTTGTTGAGATCGGATCGGACCAGCCGATCCAACCGGTCTGACCGGAAATCGGTTAGGTGGCCGGTCCGTTTCGCATCGACTCGTTTTAGAACAGTATGACCTGTCGGTTCGTCCCAAATCAGTGGTCGGACAGGAAAACCGGACTAGTTCGAACTGGATTTCAATTATTTTTTTTAATTTTAATGAGTAAAAACAGAGTGTTAAATCATAAATTAGTGTGTTGAATATAAAAATATAGTTAAGTTTTATATATAACCATAAAATACATATATAAATTACTTATATTTAATTATATATCACATATATATAATATACTATATATATAATTATGACATCATCCGGTTGTTAAATCCGGTACAACCATCAAACCAGTAAAATATCCGATTCGACTTTCAATCCGATTCTCAAAACAATCATGCAAAATGCAAAGAGGTCATCCCGGATGAATTCCAAGCCCAAATTACATTACCTTTAATGGGCTGATGGACTTTTCAAGAATTTAAGACTTTAGTCAGTTTACTCGCTTTATTGGACAAAATTGAACAAACAAGTGGGGTGGGTAGTCATAACTCTTAAGCGGCACACTTCCATGAAATGGGCATGAAAGTAAGTGTTGAAAATTATATATTATATTACAATTCATAGTCAAACATTTTATGACATTGTTTTTTAATAATGTTGGTTTTTTAATTTTATGTTGCATGATGGGTTGAGTGAGTGAGCTGTCAAATACATATGGGCTTTTAAGTTGGGCTGGAAGTATGAAATTAAGCTAGAAGCAGGTGGAATGGATTGCCTCTTGGGCTGTTGCTAAGCCTACAAACAATGAAGATAAAAATCATCATCATCATAAGACTATATTAGTCTTCATCTCATATGCAGATATTATCTAGGATTTGAAACTTTCTGCATCTTCTCATCAACAGTCATCAACGTTAGTGATCATATATCTATCTATTTTTTATCACAAATTATCATGTAGATCATTTGTGCTTAGTCTTTTCTAGTTGTTTTCGTTTCTCATTTGTTTGCTCTCAATCTTTTGATTATTGATTAAGCACCTTTCTAATTCTTTGATGTAAAAGTGTGTTGGTTTGGGATTATAAGATTTGGATTTACAGTTTCTGACATGGTATCAGAGCTGTAGGCTCTTGAGTCATTGTTTTCTCCGCTGCTTTGTTGGTTTTGGGTAGCCTTTTGATTCCAAGGTTATTTTGGTTAAAGATCTTCCGCTGTCAAGAAAGGTTTGCAACTAATCTGCTGAGTTCTTAGTTGTGATCGATTGGGTTTCTCATTATCAATACCCTAAATTCTTGGTTCATATTCGTTTGATGTTCAGATTCTCTTTGATATGGCTTAGGGTTTCTAAGCAAATTCATAGTTTGTCTGGTGAAGTGTTATGATTTTCTAATGTGTGAATGAGACACTTGATTTAGTGTCTTCTCGCTACGTCTTAAGTTGTCTTGTTGTTAGATCTTTTGAGTTTTTTGAAACAACAAACCACATGTCTACCCTTCTTCTAATCTCATGGCTGTTCTTGATTATTTCACATCTAGAGGAGTCCACTCAGCGTAGAGCATTCGATTAAAATTTACTTAATCTAAAAGAGGAAATTTCTGGTTCATCTATTCAACAATACGATTACGATTTTTGAATCTTGGCGATGTTTCCGTTGTTGCATTGACATCCTTGATGACTTTTCTTAACGGTA